>CM064487.1:5618876-6052519 GCA_032716605.1 Paralithodes platypus
GTTCAGTCAGTCACCTTGTTCAGTCAGTCACCTTGTTCAGTCAGTCACCTTGTTCAGTCAGTCACCTTGTTCAGTCCGTCACCTTGTTCAGTCCGTCACCTTGTTCAGTCAGTCACCTTGTTCAGTCCGTCACCTTGTTCAGTCACCTTGTTCAGTCCGTCACCTTGTTCAGTCAGTCACCTTGTTCAGTCCGTCACCTTGTTCAGTCAGTCACCTTGTTCAGTCCGTCAATTTGTTCAGTCAGTCACCTTGTTCAGTCCGTCAGTTCAGTCAGTCACCTTGTTCAGTCCATCACCTTGTTCAGTCCATCACCTTGTTCAGTCCGTCACCTTGTTCAGTCCGTCACCTTGTTCAGTCCGTCACCTTGTTCAGTCCGTCACCTTGTTCAGTCCGTCACCTTGTTCAGTCAGTCACCTTGTTCAGTCAGTCACCTTGTTCAGTCAGTTACCTTTTTCAGTCAGCCACCTTGTTTTGTCAGTTACCTTTTTCAGTCAGTCACCTTGTTCAGTTTACTTGCCATATCGCATTATTACAGGGATACATTATCAAACCAATGCTACATTACATTAAATACCTTCAACCAATTCCTTTCTTTCGCCATCCCTTCTCTCCCTCTCTATCAGGAAGGTAATGAAAGAAGCCTTAGTTGTCGCTACTTAGTAAATGCTATAATCAGTGTTTCTGCTTGCTATGCTTCCTGTGTAAATCATGGTGATAGTAGCTTCACCTTACAGTGAAAATGCATAAACGTTATTAACCCAAGGATTGCGACGTTACTCTTGGAATGTTTTTCTGGGCGAATGCGACGATCCTTCCAGAAGATTGCACTTAAAAAATAAAAAAAGATGCACCGGTGACAGTGAAATGGAAGCAATATGTGATTAGGTGGCATGTCTCCTTACCACCATCACCTCTCTTCCCCTTAGATGTGTCTCTCCCCCCCCCTCCCTTCACCCTCAACTTCCCCCCTCCTCCTTTATTCTACTTTTTCCCTTCCCCATTCCCTATAAATCCTCCCTCCTGCCTCAAATATATTCAGCCACCCTCCTATACACCTCCCATATCTACCCCCTCATTTATACATGCACACAGGGAGCAGGCCACTTCGCCTCATTACCACTTCGCCTTGGTCTCTTCGCCTCATGACCACAACGCCTTACAACAATTTCGCCTTGTAACCACTACGCCTCACTACCACTTCGCTTCACGACAACAACGCCTCAGCTCCAGTTCGCCTCACGCTTTCTTACCACTTCACCTCTCTACTAATTTGACGCACAATTTGAACGATGTACATTAGTTTCTGATAGTTATGATTTGGATTCGTCTCGCCGTTGCGGTTTCAATGGTGTAATTATTTTTTAATTTTTACCATTTTTTAGGCTCAAGAGGCCTATTTTAAAGTTTAAAAACTCCATACACGAGTTATTTATATACAGATTTTATTTAAATTTATACCATAAGTACACTTTGGCAAGCTGAATCGAATGACGCAAACATAATTAAAATCGGACCATTAGTTTAGGATTTTGATTTTGACTTGGGCTTCCTGGAGGCCCCAGGGGACCGTTTTTTGTACATTAAAAGTCCTCTGTAGCCCAAACTATAAGTCCTAGAGAATTCTAACTGGTGTCATTCGTTTTTTCTCGCCGAGCTGCTTCTAGACATGGTCGTAGATTTCATTTTCGCCCAGTCATTCGCCCAGAATCGGAAATATTTTGGTTGAAAAACCTTGGCGCAAACAGAATTAAAATCGGACCACTAGTTTAGGATTTTGATTTTGACTTGGGCTTCCTGGAGGGCCCAGGGGACCGTTTTTTGAACTTTAAAAGTCCTCTGTAGCCCAAACTATAAGTCCTAGAGAATTCTAACTGGTGTCATTCGTTTTTTCTCGCCGAGCTGCTTCTAGACATGGTCGTAGATTTCATTTTCGCCCATGAATCGAAAATATTTTGGTCGAAAAACCTTGGGTTTAATTAAGCCCTGGCAAATCGGTGATTTTGGTCCAATTTTGACTTGTCAATATTATTACATATTTGGATTCGTCTCGCCGTTGCGGTTTCAATGGTGTAATTATTTTTTAAATTTTGACAATTTTTTAGTCCCAAGAGGCCTATTTTAATGTTTAAAAACTCCATAGGCGAGTTATTAATGTACTGATTTTATTTTTAAATTTATACCATAAGTACACTTTGGCAAGCTGAATCGAATGACGCAAACATAATTAAAATCGGACCATTAGTTTAGGAATTTGATCCCATAAAGCCCAGGCAAATCGGTGATTTTGGTCCAATTTTGACTTGTCAATATTATTACATATTTGGATTCGTCTCGCCGTTGCGGTTTCAATGGTGTAATTATTTTTTTTTTAATTTTGATTTTTTTTTAGGCCCAAGAGGCCTATTTTAATGTTTAAAAACTCCATAGGCGAGTTATTAATGTATTGATTGTATTTAAATTTATACCATAAGTACACTTTGGCAAGCTGAATCGAATGGCGCAAACAGAATTAAAATCGGACCATTAGTTTAGGATTTTGATTTTGACTTGGGCTTCCTGGAGGGCCCAGGGGACCGGTTTTTGGACTTTAAAAGTCCTCTGTAGCCCAAACTATAAGTCCTAGAGAATTCTAACTGGTGCCAGTCCTTCACTAAACTGGCTCGGGTTGTCCCTCTCACAGGGAATAGGTCCGCTTGGGGGCATTCTGTGTATGGACACCCACGTAAGGGGAGTAAGGCGTCCGGCAATAGATATATATATATACTGTAATACTGTATATTCCCTAAAATGCTCTTATTTTCTTGACAGGCAAGTGGTAACAGTTCTCAACAGCAACTTCCTCGACCCAACAAACCAGCACTATCAAACAAATTTATCGGTATGTAATAACAATAGTAATTGGTTTATTTTGGTCACCAACGTCACACAAACGTAAGTTGAACAAATGCATTACGTAAAGTCTACCTTGTAGTTAATGTAATCAAATATCCGTGAGATACAGTACGTTGCATAAGCTCAAAAAAGCAGTATCTGATAACTTGTAGGGAAAATTATCTCTAATTTTACTCGTGTACTTACCATTAGTAGACTTCGATTTCACAAATGACTTTCTGTGTTGAGGGAGTATCATCCTGGCTGCCTAGAAGTCGTAATGCCGGAGCCACTGGAGACACTACTGACTGACACCTGGGAGAGGAAAACAAAATACCTGTTAATATACATTCCATTGTGGCCATAGTAACTTATTATCTAGGTTAGGTATTAACTTTTATAATTTAAAATTTTAATACAATGAATTTTAGTATTTTCAAATAAATTTGGATAGCAGATAGCCTACTTACAACTAAATCTAGAAATATGTTTCAGGTAAAATTCTAGCAATGGCTCCAATAGCATTGATTCTTTTTTAATTCCCTAGTTTTCCTTCATATTTCATGTTAACTAGTAAGGATGTAGTATCCGGGCGTATAGCCAGCTTTGTTTACATTACTTGTATGCTTGCGATCATGTTCCCGTCTATAATGCCGTGGATTACATTAATGGGTTGAGGGGTAACTTTGGGCAAGAATGTAGTTACCGGGTGTACCGCCCTTCTTGTTTACACTACGCGGACGCTCACCATCATGTTCCCGTCTATTTTGACTGCCTTTGGATACAAAAATACATTACCCTAACCAAACAACCTAACCTAACATAACCTAGTATTATAGAGTTATAAGTATTTATTTTAACTAATTAACTAACTTAGCACATATCATTACAAGTATTTATAGATGATTTATGTTGTATGTCGGTAGTGGTACACCCAGTAACTACATTCTTCCCGAACTTTGCCCTCATTACCCCCCCCCCCCCATGACTTATTGTCATCATCATATATATTGCCAGCAAGGGGCAAATAACAAAACAATAGCAGTCAAAATATACGGGAATGTAACCGCAAGCGTACAAGTAATGCAAACAAAGCTGGCAATACACCTGGATACTACATTCTTCCCTGTTAACTGTGGTAACCTGGATAAAAGAGTAGCCCCTGTATACTAAGCTGGATAATTCACACAAGTTACCCACCACAGACTATAAAGGGCAATGATACGAAAATGAGCCCCGCGACCAAGCGCATCTTAGCATAAGCCCCATATCATGTCTTTAATACCAGATGATAATTGTCATCTAAGGAAGGACCTTTGCAAGAATCAAACGAAGTAAACATATTATAGATTAACTCATTTACTCCCATTGGTCATTCATAAGATGAATATAATTGTCAAAGGAGACTACCGCACTGAAAGGGTTAACAGAAGTTTGTTATCATAATATACATACCCGAAAAACTTGTAAGAAGCAACAACAACCTTTCCCTTCCACACCTCGAATAACACTGAAACTGAACCCAAATGAACCAACAACCCAGTGTCTCAATTTAATTCGAAACTGTATGCTGGCGCGAGTCACCTCTTGGCAAACGAAACAAATATGAAGTGAATAGCTGGCTTTAGAAACAATGAAAAATTAAATGCTATTTAATAAAGTAGAGCTCATTTATCTTTAGTTATAGTCGATGAAGCTGAGCGAATATTATTCCAACAGCTAATTTACGGAATATCGAGACTATTGGAACGAAACAACCAAAACAGTGGTGGAATCAGCTCATTCAAAGGAAAATAGAATATGTACTGTACTGTATATATAGAATATGTACTGTACTGTATATATATGCTTAGTAGCTATTTATAACCTATGTTATGGGGACCCCAAATGGGCCTGGGTATTTCTCCTGGGCGACCTACAGTAGATGTGTGTGAGATTTTGTGATTTGTTTTTCTGATGTGTTGTGATGTCCCTGTTCGGGCTCTGTCTCGAGTCGGCCACCCCCATAAGAAAAAAAAGTAATAAAAAAAAGAAAATAGAAAAACTGGGGAAGGTGCCAGAGTACATACATACATACATACATACATACATACAATTTCAAGTAATATTCACATTTGTATCGGTAAAATACGAAGGAGAGGGAAATAACGCTCGCGGTACACTTTAGGACATAATTTGCGGCCTTAGTTTTTCAAAACTGTTCTGAGCTGAATCGAATCATATTATTTTATTACCTAATGTCAACCATTTGGAGATTCTTTTGTGATAGCCGAGGTTCATAGTGGGCCAGGATTTAGAGTGTACAGTATGTGCAGTTTGTGCGCTGAATGGGCAAAGGTTCCTTCATTAATTTACACATCTGGATCACAATACAATAACGCCGCGAGTCCCTATTAAACGGGATTAATTAATGATACTTAGATTACATATAATACTTCATTCCTCTGAAAGGTTAGTTTTATCAAGGGGGCCCAACTCATTTTTGTTTCTCTCTTTCTCCCTCTCTCACTGGGTTGTATACTTGTATCCATTCGGCCCCATTCAGCCTACTGTTTTAAGACATTTATCCCCTTCCAGATGTCGATTTGTCCTGGTAAGCGGTAGCGAGCTAGCATATTTAAAACACAAAATTTACAGCAGGCTAAATTTGTACACTTTTCAATAGAAAAATGTCTCCGGCGAAGCTGGATTTTTCCATACAATGCTGGCTCGCTGTCGCTCGCCAGGAAGAAATCGACACCTGGATGGGGATAAACGTCTTAAAACAGCAGGCTGAATGGGGCCAAATGGATACAACCCAGAGATATAGGGAGAAAGAGAGAAACAAAAACAGTTAATCAATTAAAAATAGTTACATTCCACAATATCCGTCCCTCTAATGAAAATCTCTCCTTTTCTTTGTGTCCAGGTGTGACGAGCCAGTGTTCCCAGTGGTCGGTACGGGTTGAGGTGCAGAAGAAGTGTACAGATACTTTCCACAATGTCCATTCCACTCCTAAGAATCCTTTTTTTTTTTTTGTCATTATGTCCAGGTGTTGCGAGTCAGTGTACGGGTGGAGGTGAAGCGGAAACGTTAATTATGTACAGTTACTTTCCACAATCTCCATCTCTCTCCTGAAAATCCCTCCTTGTCTTTGTCTCCAGGTGTGACGAGCCAGTGTTCCCAGGGGTCGGTACGGGTGGAGGTGCAGAAGAGGTGTACAGTTACTCTCTACAATCTCCGTCCCTCTCCTAAAAAAATCTTCTTCTTGTTGTGTACTGTACAGGTGTGACGAGCTAGTGTTCCCAGGGGTCGGTACGGGTGGAGGTGCAGAAGAGGTGTACATTTTTTTTGTTTTTTTATTTTTTTTTTTTCTATGTGATTGAGGGAGGCAAAAGGCAGAACTGCCTATAGCGAGTGCCTCCCCCATAGTTGAAAGAGTGACAGGGCCAACATCAAGGGACGTTCGAGCCAAAATGCCTGGACACACTGACTTTGAAGCAATTTAAGTCATAGGAAGAGGGAAAGACTGATTCTGGGAGAGAGTTCCAGAGCTCAGCTGTTGAGTAGAAGAAAGTTTGAGAGTAACGTTTCACTCTTGGGTTGGAGAGTTGCACAGAGTAGGGGTGGGATTGAGTTGCAAGACGGGTACCACGTGCCCTACGTAAAGGAGGTGGTATAGCCTACACTGGGAAAGCTCTGAGGAACACTGATTATTATAGTAACGATAGAATAGCGAGAGATGCAACATTGCGGCGGAGAGAGAGAGATTGCAGAGAGGTGGTGAGTGGACGGGAGTTAATGATACGAAAGGCCTTCCTTTCAACTTTGTCTAGGAGAGCGGTGTGAGAGGAACCTCCCCACACATGTGAACAATACTCAATACAAGGACGCACTATGCCCCTGTACAGAGAGTTACTCTCTACAATCTCCGTCCCTCTCCTAAAAATTCCTTCTTCTTGTTGTGTACTGTACAGGTGTGACGAGCCAGTGTTCCCAGGGGTCGGTACGAGTGGAGGTGCAGATGAGGTATATTTATATAGTTACTCTCCACAATATCCATACCTCTTCTGATAGTTTCTTCTTTGTGTACAGGTGTGATGAGTCCGTGTACGGGTGGAGGTGCAGAGGAGGTACCTCGTACAGTTACTTTCCACAATTTCCACCCCTCTCCTGAAAATCCCGGTAGCATTCAAGGAGAGTTGATTGAGAGTTGATCAAGGAGGTTGATTCATTTAAACTCCGCCTAGACAAATATCTCGCATCAAACCCGCGACTGACTGCGTTTGTAAATTAATAACTTTATTTTATCCCCCCCTCAGTTACTAACCCATCTGTCCCCTACTAACTTCCTAATCCTGCCACGGACATTAGTTCCAGGGCAGTAATTCGCTTTCCAATGTTCCCTTACCCACTCTAAACCACTGTTTGGACACTTGATCCTCAGTGTTTTGGAGGACAAGCAACCTAGAAGGGTCACTAGATCTGTTGTTGCTTGATTTCCTTTGTACTCCTTTGTACTACTGCAGGACTCTTCTTCTTCTTCTTACCTCTGACCGGGTATAGGCTATCCTAGTGTTTACTAGCCTATACCCCTTTGAAAGGACATTAGCCTAACCTAACAACCTTACCTAACCTATCCTAGTATTATAGGTGGCACCCCCCCCCCCCCCCCGCTTTGACTTAGATTTTTGGTGTATTTGTCTGTGAAGTGGGTATTTTTCAATTGATTGATAACGAAAATCCTATATGGAGAAAAATATGGCGAATCTATTGGTGCCTATTTTGGGATGGATGTAGAGTTCGGGCGTACGGTTGTCATTGTTTACATAGGGCGATCGCCGCGGTCGCACTTACGTTCCCGTCTATTTCGACGCTATATTTTCTGCTATTCGCCCCCTGTCATTACTACATGAATACTAGGTTAGGTTAGGTTAGGTTAGGTTAGGTTAGGTTAGGTTAAAATAGACGGGAACATGATGGGAAAGGTCCGACGCCACTACGCGTAATGTAAACAAAGATGGCGGTACGCCCGCTCACTACATCCTACCCCCTATTTTCTCTAATAAATTGTTTCTCATAACGTCGCACTACTGTCCTTGAATATTATCAAAATCCCTTCTTGTCTTTGTCTCCAGGTGTGACGAGCCAGTGTTCCCAGGGTTCGGTACGGGTGAAGGTTCGAACAGAGGAGCCCTTCTACGGATCGGTGTACGCCCGAGGTTACCCCATGCGCTGCGGGGTCATGGGTGGGGGCAACACCACAACGTCGCTGCTGGTGCCCTCGCAGAAGTGTGGGGTCAAGGTCATCGAAGATCAGGTCAGTTACAGGCTCCAGGAAGATGTAATGTTGCACAATCAATTATAAAGGTCTTCGATAATTGGACATTTTGAAGCCTAATTGATAGTGAAATAGCCAACATGAATTATTAGAATCCACTTATTTGAGTTTGATCCTATCTAGGTATAACAAACTTCAATGGAAACAGCTGGTCATTCATACTAATATAGCCTAATCGGTAAAATGTATGCCAATATCCTTTGAAAACAATCCAGGTCTCATTTAATTTTTGGTTGCATCTCCAGGACTATATTTATGTAGCTCAATGACTAAATGTAAGCTCTATCACATTGCAAGATTTCTACCTTACATAACCTAGGAGCAGAGGTGAAGATAAAATACCATGGATGAATGAAAACAATTGAGAAAAGAGTAATGCGCTTTTATATTTAGATAACAGTTTCTCATCAAAATTGTAGGCGAACTTTTAAATTCAGTTGTACATATATGTTGTCAGTCCTGCCAGTATCTAAGCCTTGGTATGATCCTCTCATGTTATACCAACGTAAATATGGATTGATATATAATATTTAGTAGCAGCTTAAAGATTACATTACTTTGGGTCCGATGATATGAAGAAAATTGCACAAAGTATAATAGACATCACACTTCCCATCAGAAAATTGGCATCTTAGAGAATATGACATCATTTGGATATATAAGCAGTTATCTAGACATTGTGTAGAATATGAATTAACAAACCAAGATCGATAAAGTAAGGTGATGCCCCGCGATTAACTTTAGGGAGTATTATTGCACATTAATATTATTTCTGAGGTAGCTGGTGGGTCGTATATTAACCCCTTGAGGATTATGACCCGTTTTTAAAGTGTATTCTGGCTAACATCAGACGATTTTATATATATTTGGAACGACGAGCAATTAAAACAAGTAAGGACTGTGTCAATTAACCCCCGGGACTTCCTTATATCCTTCCTAAACGCAATAAATTCGTCTATTATTAACCCTCTGAGTACCAGCGACGTGTGTTACCTTTTATTCTAGCTACATTTAGACGATATTATGAAGCTTAGGAAGGATCTGCGGTAGTTAAAAGAGTTGGTTGAGATACTTTGAAGCCTTATTACTGCTAGAGGTCCTTCCTAATCTGAATAGAATCGTCTGATAGTTGCCACAATATAAAGAAAAGGACGTCACCGGTACTGTATATTAATATAAAGAAAAGGACGTCACCGGTACTGTATATTAATATAAAGAAAAGGACGTCACCGGTACTGTATGGGAAATAAAGAAAGGGACGTCACCGGTACTGTATGGGTTATAAAGAAAAGGACGTCACCGGTACTGTATGGGTTATAAAGAAAAGGACGTCACCGGTACTGTAGGGGTTATAAAGAAAAGGACGTCACCGGTACTGTATGGGTTATAAAGAAAAGGACGTCACCGGTACTGTATGGGTTATAAAGAAAAGGACGTCACCGGTATTGTATGGGTTATAAAGAAAAGGACGTCACCGCTACTGTATGGGTTATAAAGAAAAGGACGTCACCGGTACTGTATGGGTTATAAAGAAAAGGACGTCACCGGTATTGTATGGGTTATAAAGAATAGGACGTCACCGGTACTGTATGGGTTATAAAGAAAAGGACGTCACCGGTACTGTATGGGTTATAAAGAAAAGGACGTCACCGGTACTGTATGGGTTATAAAGAAAAGGACGTCACCGGTACTGTATGGGTTATAAAGAAAAGGACGTCACCGGTACTGTATGGGTTATAAAGAAAAGGACGTCACCGCTACTGTATGGGTTATAAAGAAAAGGACGTCACCGGTACTGTATGGGTTATAAAGAAAAGGACGTCACCGGTACTCTATGGGTTATAACCATGGTAAACTTTAAAAATGCGTCCTAGTACACCCACTCTCTCTCTCTCACACTCTTTAGTTTGAAAGGCGTCTGGGATTCATTATCTATGTTTTTTTATTATTATTATTATTATTATTTTTATTATTATTATTAGATATAAGGGGGAAACTAAAATCGAAAAATGCTCGAAAATGGTGGTAGCAATCAACACACTCAATATTAATTTCACAAGATGTCATAACATCCCCCAATACGTCGGAGCAGATAGTGTTACTGATGCATATTATGAGCATGACACATTTATGCGGCCATGTAACGTACGGGAAGGTGCAGTTCATCACCATCATCATCATTATTAATATTATTATTATTATTATTAGTAGTAGTAGTAGTAGTAGTAGTAGTAGTAGTATTTGGAGGTACTTTGTTCGTGTCAATCCCTTTGAGACTGAGAGGTATGGCAATAAATAAATATAATTAGAAATGTATGAGTTATGATTTGTTTTTCTCTCTCATATAGTACCTTGATTAAGCAAGATCATATTTAAAACTACCTGTTGATGGAAGCAAAACTCCTGGGAAAATTCTCAAAATAGCATAATTTGTATTGCATTTCTGACTCCTAAAAAAATCCATTGTGAAAGCGTTCCCTGTGACATCACTGGCTTCGTTATGTTTTATGCTATTATATACTTTAACCACAGACAAGGAAGTGAATGTCATTATTATATATATTCTTATTCTGATTTCCCGCGGATAATGCGAATATCCGATTTATTTAAACTGTAATCTGTAAGCTATCATCAGACAATTTTATTCTGACTCCTAGTGTCTCCTGCAACTACCAAACGAGATGGTGGTGCACATATTCGTTCTTCATAAGCTTAATAAAATCGTAGACCAGAAAAAGCGTCAAAACCATATATATATAACAGGTTCTTCAAAGTCTTGATGTAACCGTCTAATAATAACCATAAGTAAATGCAGACTAACTAACTCCTCCGCCCCCCACACTTGGAGCGGGCACCTCACATACGAGGTGGTGGTGTGCAGTACGTTCTTCATAAGCTTAATACAATCGTAGAATGATAACCAGAAGAAAGGCATCAAAATCATAAACAAAACAGGTTCTTCATAAGCTTAATACAATCGTAGAATGATAACCAGAAGAAAGGCATCAAAATCATAAACAAAACAGGTTCTTCATAAGCTTAATACAATCGTAGAATGATAACCAGAAGAAAGGCATCAAAAGCATAAACAAACCAGGTTCTTCATAAGCTTAATAAAATCGTAGAATGATAACCAGAAGAAAGGCATCAAACGCATAAATATAACAGGTTCATCACAATCTTAATATAGTTGTCTAATGATAACCATAAGATAATATAAGTTAACTCCATCCTCCACCCTCCCCCACCCACAGAGCGGGCACCACACATACGAGGTGGTGATATACATCCAGTTTGACAAGTGGGTGCAGCAGGTGATCGACGAACAGGTCCACGTCAGTTGCAGCCCGGAGAGAGAGGCTGGGGAACTACACGCCGCAGCTCAGGTAACTAATTATGTTTACAAATAACTGGCAGAAGTAATAGAAAGCTAATAGTTATATGATTACAAACGCTACAAGTAGGTTCAAAATTGGGAAATATGGCTCAGCGCATATGTACAATTTCGTGTATAATGATTAACTTGCGTCGGGGAGCATTGCTTACGGGAAAACACTATTCATGTCGTTCAAGAAAATATTACATCAGCATAATATAAATATTCAATAACAATGTTTGCACTTCGCAGTGCAGTGGGAGATACTATTATAATTCTCCATTTTTACTGTAAATGTACATAGTGAATGAGTGTTAAACACGAATATTTTAGTTATGTATGTTCTTACCAAATATGAAAATCGAGTGGTCAACTGAGTGTGTCACTTATTAAAGAGTATTTCACGGGGCATGCATGTATATTGTGTATATTCAGTATGTATATACAGGGTGTTCCGAAATAAACGTGCCAAACTTTAGTATTAGGTTAGGAAATATAATATAAGCATAAACTGTTCTATAAGCAAAGCTCTACAAAATGTATTGCTGTTGAAAATGGCATATTGTTAGGTAGTTCCACATAAAGCTGGCCTAACCGTCCTAGAACTTACCACATCCCCATCTAACTGCAATTATTTTACCATGTTATTATCAAGATATAACAATTCTATAAGTTGCAAAATGATTATAGACATATTAGCTCACTTCGGACCTGCTGGAAACTATTTGACATGGAAGAGTCCATTACAGCGATGTGGAGAAAGACGTTATATTATACCTTCAATACCTCTTAAATTATTGAGATTTAGATTTTTTGTTATAGAACAAAATATGCTTAAAATCATCTACATAATCATATCCTGAAGTTTGGCACTTCTATTTCGGGACACCCTGTATGTACAACTTATATTTAAGCTGCTATATGCATTACAGATGAGCGTAGTAAACAAAGAACTCTTAGTGACGGGCCGAAGTGACGACAACAACAATGACGATGAAGAGGAGGACGACAGTAGGGACGACAATGCCATAGCCGCCATCGTCGTCGCTGCTCGTCCTCCTGGTAAAAATCGTAGCCCATCCTCCCAAGCCCTCAACAACGTGGTGCCATCCAAGCTAACTCGTCTGGTGTCTCTTCGTCGCAAATCGTCGTCGTCCTCCCCTTCCTCCTTCTCATCGGCTGCTCTAAGGGGACGAGCGAGAGACGATATTCCCAAGGACTGGAAACCCATGAATGCACCTCCGGATCTGATGCTATGGCGTGAGTCTTTGTGGGAGGGTGCCCACTTATATTTGTGTGTGGTCTATGGAGCATTCTTTGAAATTTGTTGTTTGCATGCTAAGTCCTGTAAAAAAAATAATAGTGTCTTGTGTATTACTATTTTATTATTTTTGTATAAACAGTACTACATGTTCAGTTAAAGAATAACTCTACTCTCAACTTACTTTAGTTTCTAGTTAATGGTATTTAGACAATCTATTGAATACTTAATGCAAGAAATACCTGATTTAAATTTTGCTGATATATATAATATAATTAAGAAAAAAACATTATTTACCTATGTCTTCTTGTAGTATTTAATAGAGTCTGAAATATTTCCATACTGTGTAGATCCAGACTGATTTCCTTGTAGGCACTCTATGTATGTAATTTAATACAGCTACGTATCATGAACAAAAGACAAAAAACAAAAAAAAACATGAATATTCCTACAGAATATATCTTCAATAAATTGTCTGTTATTAAGTAGATACAATGTAGGATATGAAACACGTAGATTCAAACCATTTTATGAAGTCAGGTCTCTGCCCATGGATTGGCAGCACTGAAGGTTCGACTTATCAAGTGTAATTTGATACCAAGGATATGATAGCTGTGTCCTCTCGTGTCCTCTCTCTCTCTCTCTCTCTCCCTCTCTCTGTCTCTCTCTCTGTCTCTCATGAGGTCTTTCCTAATTTGAACAAAATGAGAGAGAGAGACAGAGAGGTCACAAGCTATCATAGCCGTGGTATCAAATTACACTTGATAAGTCGAACCTCCAGTGCTGCTAATCCATGGGCAGAGAACTGACTTCATAAAATGGTTTGACTATAGTACGTTGAGAAAACATATAGTAACTTTTGCTTATCTCATCTAAGTGGCACCGAAGACGATACCTTCCCCTTCCATTTTAGAATTACCTCTGTGTTGATGATCAGAGGATTGTCTGTTGATAAAGTTTAACCCCTTCTGTACCGGCGACATATATTTAATTTTATTGTAGCTATATTTACAGGATGTTGTGCAATTTAGGAAGGATCTGTGGTATTAAAAGTGTTAAGTGAGATAGTTCAAACCCTGTTACTTGCTAGAGGCCCTTTTGAAACTGAATGAAATCATTTAACAGTAGCCAGAATATAGCTAAAAGGACGGCACCGGTACTCAATTGGTTAATGAAGCTGAGAGGTACAGACTATGACCCTACTAACTTAAATGTCTGACTTTTAGTTAAAAGAAAACTGAGTTGGGGGACTAAATTGTGCTGATGTAGTTTATTACATCTGAGGGGAGACGGTTGCTTTTTTCTGGACTCCCTTCTCCCTCATTACTTTTGAGATTTTAAGACGTTCTTTCCATTAGTTTGGCGATTTTATGACATTTCACTCAATTTCTTTGTCAATATTAGGATCTTGCATGCCATTTGGATGTTATTAATTTCCTGGCGAGCGATAGCGAGCCTGTAAATTTAGGAGGAATCGGCTTTCGGCTGGGAAATTTTTCGGCTGAAAATGTTTACAAATTTATATCAAATGGGAATCTAGGGGTGTTTTATTTATGATATTTGTTTATTTATTTATGTTTAACTTGATGGAGGTCTAGCGAGGAAACAAAAAAATATTAATCAAATTAACAAATAGACCAAACAATAAAGCCTACCCCCTTAAGCCTCCTTTGTATCTACCTTACTATAAATGGTTCCTTCACTATTACAGAGAGTCAGCGACCCGAAGGCAACTCCGAACCCGTCTCCTGCTGGATGGATATCGTGGCCGGACGCAGCATGGATGGTAAGGGTTTATTATTGTATTAGACGATTTTGTGCAATTTAGGAAGGATCTGTGGTACTATAAAGGTGAAGACTATCTCAATTAACCCTCTGACTTCCATTTACCCTTCCTAATCTGAATAAAATCGACTAAAAATAGCCAGAAAACAGAAAAGAAATGGGTATCGGATCTTTTAAGGGGTATAATGAAGTGATAGAAAGTAGTATAATGAATTGGATGACGTGATAAATTAACCCCTTCAGCACGATGACGTCTTGTTACCCTTATTCTGGCTGAAGTTGGACGATCTTGTGCAGTTTGAGGAGGACTTATGTTATTCAGAGGGTTTATTAAGGCGATTTTACGTAGTTTAAGGAGGTAGTTCAGAGGTTTTATTTAGACAATTTTATGCAGTTTAAGGAGGACTTATGTTATTCAGAGGGTACCTCAGAGCAATGTGCAGCAGCTATGAACACAGCCAATAGAGCATTGGGGTTTATTAAAAAATTACTTGTAACAATTAGAACATTATAATACCGTTTTACAGAAGCATAGTGAGGCCCCATCTTGAATATGGTGTACAGTTATGGTCTCTTTATCTAAACAAAGACATTGAGAGACTCGAGTCAGTGCAACGTAGAGCCACAAAGTTAATACCATTACTAAGAAATAAATCATAGCATGAAAGATGTAAGAAATACAATTTGTTCTCACTTAGGAAAAGACGATTGAGAGGTCAATTAATCGAATGTTACAATATATTTAAGGGTGTTGAAAAAAATTATGCTGAGTCACTGTTCACAATCAATAATAGTTCATCAACTCGAGTAAATGGGGTGAAATTAAAAACCAGGAGGGCCAAGCTCAATGTCGAGGAGGTTGGGGTAATATAAGTAACCTTCCTCTTACAATAATAGTCAATTATCAGTAGTAAATATTGTTTTCAGAATTCAATCTTTACTATTAATTTCCAGGTAGAAATCGTTTCATTCTACTGGGGGCCTTTTTTCACAGCTGTATATCATACCAACTCTTCGTCGTCGGTGGGTAGGGGGAAAACCTTCTGCTTTGCTATCCTTATCTTCCACTAAGTAGCAAATTTGTTAGCATTAAGTCCGGAGTGCCTAGTGGGGGCCGCAAAGTCTGTGCAGTCTGTGTATCTGTGTAACTCTGTGTAACTCTTGTATAATATACTCTTTCCACTCTAGGTCGGCCCGTACTAGACTTCCTGCTGGTGGGTGACGACACCACCATGGTACTAAAGGTCCGTCAGCAGCCGGGCCTAGACACCCGCATCACCGCCTGCGTAGCCCATGACGGATCCGGGGACCAGAGCCAGGAACTGATAGACGAGAATGGATGCTCCGTCGACGATGATATTATGCCGCCGCTAAGGTCAGGAAGACGACTAAATTTGGTGGTTTATCCTGGGTCGTTTTTCTGGTCCCTTTTCTCCCTCATGCTTAGCCCCATTAGTTTTCAGATTACAAGACGTTCGGCCCATTAGTTTGGAGATTTTTACACCTTTCGTCCGATTTCGTTGTCAATTTTAAGACCTTTCCTGCCATCTAGGTGTCAATTTATCCTGGCGAGCGATAGCTTGCCTGAAATATTAAGAGGAATCGGCCTTCGGCCGGGACATTTTTCTACCGAAAAATTTACAAATTTATCCTGAAGGGGAGTGTAGGGGGTGTTTTTCGTAGCTTGATGGAGGTTTAGCGAGGAAACTAAGAAATAAATTAATATATTGCCAGGCACTGATTGACGAGAACGGCTACTCCGTCGACGATGATAATTATTATGCCGCCGCTAAGGTCAGGAAGGAGGATATGGGTGGTTTTGCTGGTCCCCTTTCTCCCTCATGCTTAACCCCATTAGTTTTCAGATTACAAGACGTTCGGCCCATTAGTTTGGAGGTTTTTACACCTTTCGCCCCATTTCGTTGTCAATTTTAAGACCTTTCGTGCCATCTAGGTGTCGATTTTATCCTGACGAGCGTTAGCTAGCCTGAAATATTAAGAGGAGCCGGCCTTCGGCCAGGAGATTTTTCTACTGAAAAATGTACAAATTTATCTTGAAGGGGAGTCTATGGGGTGTTTTTTTAAGCTTGATTGAGATCTAGCGAGGACACTAAGAAATAAAGGAATATATGAATTAATAGACCAAATAAACGACCCATCTCCCCTTAACCCTTTGAAGACTGCGACGCATTTTGACAGTTTATTCTGGCTATCATTAGACTATTTTTTACAGTTTAGGAAGGATCTGTGGGGATTATAAGGGTAAAAACTATCTCAATTAACCCTCTCACTTGCTAATCTGAATACAATTGTCTAATACTAGCCGGAAAACAGAACAGAATTGCGTATTGGATCTTGAAAGGGTTAAAATTGACCAGTTGTTAAACCATATTTTTCTCTATTATCAACTTTGTGCATAACGTAGGCTAAAGTACATAGAGATAAATGCAATCAAGAGATCTTGAAGTGAGTTGCACACTGTATCATTCCTCGTTTAAGGGGAGGTATTTAGTTTGTTCCTTAGACCTCCATCAAGCTTAAAATTACACCCCCTTGAGTCCCTTTCAAGATATATTTGTACATTTTTCGGTAGAAAAATTTCCCGGCCGAAGGCCGGTTCCTCTTAAATTACAGGCTCGCTATCGCTCGCCAGGATAAAATTGACACCTGAATGGCACGAAAGGTCTTTATATGGGGTGAAAGTTCTTAAAATCGCTAAACTAATGGGGCAAACGCTTTATAATATCAAAAGCAATGGGGCTAAACATGAGGGAGAAAGGGGTCAAGAAAAAAATCCCTTAAGTGGAGATCTCCCCTTAAAACACGTACTAGGACAGAAATGCTCAAAAGGTAGAGTTTCTGAGTCTTCTACTTCATTTCTTATACTGTTAATATATCTGTGTCTAATAATTGTCTACTGTACAGTCGCGCTAATAAGTCATGTCCCAGCTGTCATTACGTTTGGCTTGCTCTGTGCTGTATTAATGTCTTTCAGATGTTGAATAGGGTGGGTAAGTGTAGGAACATGTTTGTATATTTCACTCGATATGAAGAAATGAAGCTTAGATATTGCTGATACCAATTGTTGATCAAAACATACTTGGTGCCGAGACATCACTTATTAGCGCGACTGTACATGAACAATTATAAAACCCGTTTACCACAGAATCAAATAAAACTCTGGCTCTGGCGTGAAGGTGACCTAATGCTACTTTCAACGCCTTGCAGATCACATCAAATTATATAGCATACACCTATTTCCTCTACTACATATAAATACTATTTAATATTTTCTATCTACTGAAATAGTATATACAATAATCCAATTTAATCAACCACTTAGTGAAGTTCATACCTCCGACTGGCGTGCAGATGGCCTGCCATACATTGATGCATTGATTTACTGCAGAGTGAAATATTGGCTTGCTAGTTGAAGGATTAATTGTTTTACCGCAAAGTGAAGTTCAACCCTCGAATAGCCACAAAGTGGTTGATTGATTGATTGATTGATTGCTTTACCACAGAGCGAAGTTCAATCCCCGAAAAGGCTTGAAGTAGTTAGTTGATTGATTGAATGATTGATTGATTGGATTACCGCAGAGTGAAGTTCAACCCCCGGACTGGCGTGAAGATGGCGTACGCGAGCTTCAAGGCCTTCAAGTTCCCGGACCGCAACAACCTCCACCTCCGCTGTACCGTCCTCGTCTGTCTGGGGTCATGCCACTTGGTTAGTCCTACAGTATTTCCCATATATACAGTATAAGCTTAACGCTATCCCATCCAAGATAGCCTAATGCTTAGTGTGCGGAATTTCGGTGTGAGTATCCTAGGTTCGAGTCCTTGGAATACCACATTTATTCATTACTTTCATTGATTTCATTAGTTGGGTGAATGTGTAAATTAATTGGTGAGTTAGTGAACACAAATATGAATTAATTATTATTGTATGTTTGTACTGTTATTGCCATTTGCAAACCATTTGTAAACCATTGTTGTCGAGGGAGCCACATTTAGGGACCTCTGGTGGGATTATAACCCGGATATACTGTATGTACAAATCTTATATGGCCTCTCATTTTAATATATACAATAAATTAGTCAACCTACACTAGTTTATTCAAGAAGCGGTGCATGACACCTATTTCACTGCACACCATTTGATTCTTCCCTTATGGTAAGAAAATCAGCTCGATTACTCAAGTTCTTTTTTATATATGAGAGGTTCGGGTCGGAATTATTAGATTGAAGCTAATGAATAAACTATAAATGCAACCTAGTTAACACCCTCTAGATCCAATACGCATTTTTGTTTCTGTTTTTCCGGTTATTATTACACGATTTTATTCAGATCAGGAAGGGTATATAAAAGTCAAAGGGATAAATGAGATAGTCTTTACCCATATAATTCCCACAGATCCTTCTTAAACTGTATAAACTCGTTTAATGAGAGCCAGAATATACTGCCGAAATGCGTCACGATCTTCAAGGGGTTCAGATTCGATAAGCTAACCCTTTGCTTCCTTATTACAGCCGTTGTGCGGACGGACGAGTAATCGGATCGGGAGAAAACTGGGCCAGGGGAGTGTTCAGCCCATACTGGACCTGCAGGACCTTGAGCAACAACCATCATCACAGGTAGGCCAATAATTGGTCACATAGGAATATATTCTGTTGATTGATTTACTAATTGACTTTATCTTTATTATCTCAATAAACTCTCTGGAAATCACAAGTACTCGCTCTTTCTGGACCCTCTTCTCCCTCATGTTTAGCGTATTAGTTTTGAGATTTTAAGACGTTTGTTCCATTAGTTTGGCGATTTTGAGACCTTTCGCCCCCATTTATTTGTCAATATTAAGACCTTTCGTGTCATTTAGACGCTCACGAGCCTGTAATTTTAGAAGAAACCGGCCTTCGATCGGTACATATTTCTACAGAAAAATTTATAAATTTACCTTGAAAGGGGGTCTACTCTAGGGGGTATTAATTTAAGTTTGATGGAGGTCTAGCGAGGAAACTTAATAATAAATTAATAGGTAAATACATAGACCAAAAACCAAGCCCTACCCCCTTAACCTGCAAAATATCGTTAGCCAGCATAAAAGGTACAACGGGCGTAGTCGGGCTGAAGGGGTTAAGGGGGGATGGTCCGGTTTTCTGGACCACTTTCTTTCTCATGTTTAGCCCCATTAGTTTTCAGATGTTAAGATGCTTGCCCCATTAGTTAGTCAATTTTAAGACCTTTCGCCCCATTTCGTCGTTAATATTTAGACCTTTCGTGCTATTTAGGTGTCGATTTTTTCCCTGGCGAACGATAGTGAGCCTGTAATGTTGGAAGAACCGGCCTTCGGCCGGGAAATTTTTCTACCGAAAAATGTAAAAAATTAATCTAGAAGGGGGATCTAATTGATGTTTTTTTACTAATTTGATGAAGGTCTAGGGAGGAAACTAGAAAAATAATGAATACATGCAAAAATCGCCCAAAAAGTGAACCAGTGGATTACCAAGGAATCTCGGGAGACCAGGGCCCGGGTACTAAAAGAATGTCTTAATTAAGTTAAGGCGATTCTGATGCATAACAAACTAATTAAGGGATGATGAGTGTATAATTATATATCCTCATTTATGCATCTTTTTATAATTTTTCTTTTCTTCTTTTTTTGGTTTCCTCCCTTTCCATCAAGCTTAAAGAAATATCGCCCAAGACCCTCCTTCAAGATAAATTTGTACATTTTTTTATAGAGAAATTTCCAGGCCGAAGGCCGGTTCCTCTTAAATTACAGGCTCCCAATCGCTCGCCAGGAAAAAAATGACACCTAACTGGCACAAGTCCTAATATTGACAAAGAAATGGGTCGAAAGGTGTTAAAATCGCCAAACTAATGGGGCTAAACATGAGGGAGAAGGGGATCTAGCATAAACGACCCATCTCCCATTAAACCAGTGGACTATGGTGGTGAAGGAGTTAAAAAGTTAAACGAATATGACTGCCTATCAAAATTTGGAAATAGCGCTCATTCGACTCCGCGTTAAATTAACCCTCTGAAGATTATGACGTATTTAGACAGCTTATTTTGGCTATCATTAGACGATTTGTTTACAATTTAGGAAGGATATGTGGGAACTATACCGATAAAGGCCATCTCAATTAACCCTCTTACTTCCATATAGCCTTCCTAATATGAATAAAATCGTCTAATAATAGCCAGAAAACAGGAAAAAAATGCGTCATCGGATCTTCGAAGGGTTAAAGGTTGTAATTTTGATAGGTAAAGGTCTGGGTTTATTGTCATACTATATGGAGTAGCCTATATACAATTTGGATAGTGTACAGAGGCTCTTACACTCATCTGTCATTGGTCGTGTATATTCTGTAAACGATGCCCATACGACATCACCATTCATACTTAATTCTGGCTAATATTAGACGATTTTACTCTACAAATGAAGGATATCTGGAAATCAAACAAGTAAATGATATCTCAATTAGCCTTTGATTCCTGCAGGTCCTTTATAAGTTGTATACAATTGTCTAAGGATAGTCAAAATATATAAACAAATGCGAAAATGTACCGTACTATAATGGATAAATGCATTGTAGGCTTGTGAGGCAGTGGGAGTAGCGAGGGTTTAATGTGATAGGGCAATTGACTAATGAACTATGATGTCATACAGTTTATTGATAACGTAATCGAGTGAGGGCCGGTGCTTTGCTTTATCCAGAGTCATGGCCTTGACCAAATCCCCCAAATCAGTGCATAGGTTGACTGGCTCACTGGCCCTCATCACATCCCTCATAATTCTACCCAGGGAGTGCACGTCATGGGCTGGGGTGCAGTAGTCGTCATACCCGTCAATCAGGCACCAGTCTTCATCATCATCGCTATTTTCGCTGTCGGACTGGTTGCCATCTACAGATTTTGGTGGATTAGCCCCATCGAAATCGATTATGTAAACGGCCGGAGGATCATGCTGGGTGTAATGATCACCGGAGATGATCACGTTTTCCGTGTGCAAGTCGTTGTGCACATAACCTGCGTCATGTATGGCACTAATGTTACTGGCCAGAGTTCTAAACACGGACAACCAGTAGGGAAGTGGGTCGGTGAAGTGGGTGTCTAGGTGTTCGTCCAACGTTTTCCCGGGGCAGTAATCCATGACTAGGCAGGAGGCATCTTGTGAGACACCTAATAGCCGAGGTGCCCCTCCCACACCGTCCAGATTATATAACACAGACGCTTCATGGCCCAGGGTAGGCATTCTAGGGAGAGGCTTTTTTAATACCAACCTCTGGCCACAATAGTCTACAAGCCAAGCCTCCCCACAGCCCCCCTCGCCCAGTAGTTTGAGAAATGTAGTGTCACTCAGAAGGCTCTGCAGGGGTCGGACTAGTTTTACCCCCCTGCCACCCTCCTCTCCTTGTGCTACACCTGATAAGGCTCCATCAAATTTACGCAAGTACTTGTCTACAGTCATTGTGACAATGGCATTGTTTTATGTAACACTAAACACTAACGCACTTTAACACTAAAGAACACCAATACCACTATGTGTTACACCTACCACTTGTAAACTATTAATGACGAATTTCAGCAACTTTGTTTGGGAGGTCTGTTTTCGCTATCTCGACATTTTGAGAAAAAAATGTGTTTGGAATCTCAACATATTGAGAAAAAAAGAAATGCACAGAGAAAGGACACTTATACATTTATTATTGAATAATCATTATTTTTTAACAGTATAACATTGCAATGTATATACTCAGGCACATACCCCATTGCTGGAGGTTGCCGACACGAGACAGAGCCCGAACAGAAACAACATTTAAAGTTCTTATTCTCGGGGTTCGGGACCATTTTTGCGTTCTCTCGCTCGTTTCTCTGTCTCGTCGAGTAGGAGAATTACACAAGGGGAGGAGGATTCCTAGCCCCCTGCCCCCTGAGTATATACATACATACATACATACATACATAACATTGCAAGGAATGGTAAATTATTATTGAAAGAACTAATTAGACATAGCCTAAAAAGAAAATATGTGCCTCGGCCTACTAAAATGAGAATAATAATAATAATAATAATAATAATATTTATTCAATTAGCAATTTACAGAGTTGGTACCACATAGTATGTTACAAATATGACATGTACCAGCTTTGCATAATTCCAACTAAGGATAGCCCAATAAGGCCGTTAGGCGTATTTCCATTGGGGTCCTTGTGGGATTAGGTTAGCTGGGGAAAAGGGGAGGATAAAAGAAATAGATACTTTAGAGAAAGTATTTCTAGGGGGTTATTTTAAGATACCTTACATCCTATGGTAAATATCAGTAATCCGTAATCAGTAATCATTTCAGTTTGGTTTGCCTATCTCTTATGTCGTATTTAGTAGTAGACATAAGCTTGGTGCTCCCTTCTCGCATCGTTAGAATTTTCGCTTTATATTATAGTTGGAAATATATATGAAGCAAATACAAATTAAATTTTCGTATTTCATTTCTTATAATTTGTAACTATTTCTATCTATATCTCAGAGATTAAATAATGTAGATATATACAGTAATTTATAATTTCACAGAAAAATATTAATTAATGTTTACCATAAAATATCATTTTCTGTCGTCAGAAGTTTTAAGAGAAAACCATATTTGCATGGGAGACTATTCTATTTTTACCAAGGAAGAAATGCGATGTTACGTAAATTATTAACTTGCTTCTTGTATAAGTTAGGGAACGCTGTTTTTGGATAGCATGATGTGCAGGGGTTGGGGCAGAAAGGTTTAGAAGGATAATTATATTAAAAAGGCTCGCACCCTTATTGTTCATGTTTTTTTTTCCTCCAGATTTTGAGAAATTAGTGTTTTCATGGTTTTAGTGGTGGACTCTTCCCATTTGATAGAAATGTCAACCTGATTGCTTTAATTCATTTTGAGTTATAAGAAGTTAAGGGATCAAGATTATTGTCAAGTTCGCTGGCGCTACCTATAGTAGCCTACTATAATCACCATAACCGTCAATTTGTGATATATGTGCCCCTTAGGGATATTAGGGGTTCTCGATCCCCTTCTCTCTTGTGCTTAGCCCCATTGAATTTGAGACTTTAAGACGTTCGCCCCGTTAGTGTTTGGTGATTTTAAGACCTTTCGCCTCATTTCTTTCTTCAATTTTTAGACCTTTCCTGACATTTAGGTGTCCATTTGTTACTGGCGGGTGTTAACGCGCCTGCAATTTAGGAGGAAGCATCCTTTGGCAGAGGCATTCTGCTACTGAACAATGCACAAATTTATCTCAAAAGGGTGTCTTGGGAGTATTGTTTTAAACTTGATGGAGGTCTAGGGAGGAAAAAACAAAACAATATATTAATTAGTCTATCTATCTAGGCCTATCTATCTACTGTATATGCTCAGGCCCAATCCCCACTTTTCCTATTGTTTTTTTTTTTTTTTTTTTTTTTCCTCTATTTCATTATTTTTTTATTTTTTTTTTATTTTTTTTTATTGGGGGGTGGCCGACTCAAGACAGAGCAAGAACAGGAAAACACAAAACACAAGACAAAACAGCGAACAAACACAGACAAACACCCCCTAGAACCCCTTTCAAGATAAATTTGTACATTTTCGATAGAAAAATGTCCCAGCCAAAGGCCCGTTACTTATAAAATTGAAGGTTCGCTATCGCTCGCCAGGAAAAAATTGACACATAAAGGGCACGAAAGGTCTTAATATTGACAACAAAATGAGGCGAAAGGTCTCAAAATCGCCAAACTAACAGAACGAACGTCTCAAAATCTCAAAACTAATATGCTAAACATGAGAGTATGAAAACGATAATTCAAATGTCCATCATAATATGCACTTGTAAAGGTTTATTGGTATTTATAAACCCTATTAATTTAATAGTAGACTGTATTTCACGATCATTATACTCGATGAATATGCAGTATATATCTTGTTATTCCTATTGCATACCCTTGCATTTTGTATGTTTTATACCTTTTTCACACCCTTGATTTTGTCCATACATGCTGTATACCCTTATCATGCCCTTAATTTTCGTATACCTTTCTCATACCCTTTTCATACCTTAAGTTTTAATACCTCTTTCATATCCTTATTTATTTTATACCTTTTTATAACCTGTTCACACCCTTGATATTGTATACCTTTTGTAATCAGTTCACACCCTTGATTTTTGTATAGCGTAATCATTGCAACAAGATAGTTTTTACAGCTTGTCTCTCCTTTCTATTCAGAGTGGACGCGGCAACGACCGAGCGCTGGCCAGCCGAGTGTTGGACCGAGTGGAGGTGTTCAACTCGGTGGAGGTTCGAGCCCCGGGGATTGAGAGTCGACCAGACCTTGTGAAGCAGTATAGGGTCGACAGGAAAAAGGTGGAGAGTGTCGACTTCTTCAAGTGAGTGATAGATATAGAAGAATAGAAAATTAGATAGATCGGAGAAGGGACTGGCTTTCTCAAAAAGGGACTCCAGTTTGACTCTATGCTTGATGTACATTGCGATGGCTAAATAATCCATAAGGGTTGATAGCCTCTTAAGTCCTATTTTAACTAACTAACTAAATAGATAGATCGATAGAGGTTCGACAACTCTCTTTAGGTTGGTATGTATGTGTGCTTGTGCATGAGAAAGAGTGAGTGATGGATGGAGAGAGTTTGAGAGTGATATACAGTATATAGGAATTCGATATGCCAAGAGATATTTTCCATCGAAATTCCTGTGGTACTTTAAAGCTAAAACTAGTTTAAACTACATAGCTAACCCTGAGAAGTCCACGGAAGACAAGTTTGTGTATCACTGTATTTGTTGAGTAAATCATCTCAAATAGACATCTCTTGCAGTAGGTGCCCCATTTATATTTTGTTGAATTATAATGCAATATACGCAATGCTGCAAAAGTAAGACAATAAGATCAGCATATTTATATATAAGTCACCATATTTGCATAAATATTAACCTTCCATGATATACAGTAGATATGACTGTGACCTGTGGTGCAAGAGTACCATGACTGACTAACACTCAAAAAGTTCGGGGTTCAATTCTCGGACAGGGTGAGGCAGATGGGCAGTCCCTATGTCTCTGTTCACCTACCAGTATATTGGAACCTGAAGTTAGCAGACATTTGTAACGTTCCATACGGGGAAGCAAGTTGTGTTAACCTTGATAAATTATGCAATATCCCTCTGGAACTCTCTCCCTCAATCAATCTTTCCTTCATTCTATGATTTAGACTGCATTAAACTTTGAGTGTCCAGGCATTTTGACCCCGACGTTCCTCGAATTTGGCTACCTGTCACTCTTTTGGCATCGGGTCAGACATAGTTACAGGCAGCCTGCTTTTTGTCTCCTTCATACACATAGAAAACAAAATCCCTGTGTACCAGACTTGATAACTCACCCGAGTTACACACCACTGGCTCTAATGGGTAATGGTATGAAGATGAGCGTTTCTGACAAGCACAATATAACGTAAGCGCCAATCAGCTATTACATCTGGTATTGTATTATTTTCAAATAATGATTTGAATTATACACTCAACCCTCCGTTATCGTGGGTTTGGTTATATGTAGTAGCCTTATAGAAACTACCTACAGTACGTAGAAATTACATTAATTATCTTATTTGTTGCTGTCTTTACTTTATTATACAATACGCATATTTTAACCGATTCTTCAGGGTCTCTATAATTATCGCGCAAGTATATTATCTTACGAAGTTCACATTACAAAAAATATCTTTCAGAAACAAAGAGTTTAAAATCATTATCGGGAATATGCTAATCATATAATGATATCTAATGGGTTAATGAATTTACAAACCAATTATTATTCCTGCAACATCACTTACTGTCTTGCAATTTTATGCCGAAATATTAGTACCTCATTGGTTATCTAATACGGGTAGCTTAAATATTTTTCGAGAATCTGACCGGAAATTTAGCAAGCATAGTTACTGTATTAGTGGGGTTCCAATTAAACAATAATTGTAATAGCCATGACACAACGCAAGTATCATGTACAGCTGTGAACACTAAAAATAGCACCCATAGCAATAATAATAGCACCCATTTGAATCTTTGAACCTAAAAAATCAAGTTATGTTGTATCTGGATTTTATTGTCTCGGGTGTATTCGATACTGATTCAGATGGGTAGGTAGTTATTAGTGTGACGACTAACAAATTGTGCTTTGTAATTATTATCTCTATCAAAGAAAAGGAGTTCTCGAAATGGGATTCCAGTCCTGACATTATTTTTTACCTCCAGTGTGCAGGCTTAATAGTCCAGAAGGGTTGATCGCCTGTGAAGTCCTATTTTAACCAACTAACTAACTATTCAGTCTCTTCCTCTTCTCCTAAACAGCGACGAGAACATGTTTTGTGTGACGCCATACAAGATGATCCTGGCCTTCGGTGTACTACTAACGATCCTGCTGATGGCGCTGCTGTTCGCCCTGTACTCCTGTGTGAGGGCCCGAGTAATGAAGGCTAGACTGCTCAAACCCCCGCCAGGCCCTCAGCAACACCCTTCCCACTTCCACCACCCTGCTGAGGCCCCCAGACACTCCCCCGTCGCCGCTCCCTACTACAGGTTCCCCCACTGAAGATGATGTGATTGTAATTATTTCCCCGCAATCCCCGCAAATGACGCTGCTCGAAAACAACCCTCTGTGATTTCTCCAATGAACTGAACTGAATCTGGGGTTATGCAAGCACAATAGGTTCTGTTCCGCTAGTTTTGTTTATATTATTTTGGGTAATATTTAGCAAGCTTTTATCGTATTTCTAGGGTGCTTGGTGATTTTCTCTTTCTTTCTCCGATGGTGAGCTGCTGCTAACCATGTACCAGTGTTTTATATATGTCAAGGCCAGACTTAAGCCAACAGCACCTTACCACTTCTAGGAGGAGGGCTCTAAATATTCCGGGCAGTTGTCGCTCTCAACAGGCACTGAGGAATTTGTGAGTAGAGTCAAGATCAAAAGACAGAGGCACAGAATCTTCTATAGGTATCAGCACTGACGAGTTCGGGTGGAGTCTAAGAGATCCCACCCACGCTGTCACTCACTTACTCGAGATCTTGAAGCGAAATTTGTTGTTAATTATGAAAACTTGGTATTTATATGATGCAGAGACACAGTGGTTTCATATTTTTCCATTAAGAATCAAGAAATCAGTTGCTAAGGGATTAGATTTATCATCAGCAGGAAAAAAATATACTATAGTTCTTTGCTTTGCTTTTTCTACCCGTGTTTACTGCCATCAGGTAATACCTTAAAACAATCCAAATAATGGAAAACGTCACTTTAATATGTCTTGGTCAAATACTAGAGAAGAAAACGTAGAGTCAGCTTGGACACAAAAAGGGTTTGTTTCCCTCCAATACGGTATATGAGGTGCTATGTGGAAGTGAACGTAAGGCTCGTATACAGTGGTGTGGCATCAGGAGTATGGTGTGTGCTTAAGTAGGGGTATAGGTTTTTATGGACCCCCTTCTCCCTCATGTTTTTCCCCATTTGTTTTGATATTTTGAGACGTTTGTTCCATTAGTTTTGACTTTTTGTCATTTGGAGTCGATATTTTCCTGGCGAGCGATAGCGAGCCTGTAATTTTAAGAGGAGCCGGCCGTTGGCCGGAACATTTATATTGAAGGGGGGTCTAGGGGAGGGGGTCTTTTTAAGCTTGATGGAAGTCTAGGGAGGAAACTAAAAACATGATAACAATTTTAATACATAAATTAGCAAATAAATACGACAATCCTTCTTTAAGTTCCCTTCAATACGCCCTATTATTTTAGTATTAAATTGGGTTCCATATTCTATTAAATACTTGTATTGCGTTCAATTAGGTTAACTATTGTAATCCAAATTAGCTTCAAAGTATCACCAAAATCAGAGCCAGAAGTCCACTAACAGGAACAACTCTCAGCAGTCTGTCTGTACACATGGCCTCTTTTAAGTCTTGAGGTGAAAAGAGATGGATAGAACAGATTGGAGGAATGTAGCTTGACGCAAAATGAAGTTGATATATTTTGTCTCTACATTTTATTATATATTAGCAGTTGCACATATTTTCTATGTGTCAACCATTTCTATCCAAGGAAATAATTCAAGGAAAATCAGCTTACTTGTTGATAGAGTGTGGATTTCATATATGTTTATATATATCATAGCCCTATTCTGGTATATCACATTAGCTCGGATCGCCTATAATATAATCTTAGATATTTCTGTATATATATTTAGTTAGCTATGTTATCTATTGATATACTTATGTGTTTATAGTTTATAAGTTACATCTAGGTACCTGGGCATTACAAGGGATATTATTTGGAAAGTATATCATGGCACTCGCTGTAGAAGATACCCTGTTCCAAGTAAGTAGCTCAAAACTCTTGAACATTAACCTCTATAACTCACAAACGACTAAAGTAATCGAACTAATACTTCTATCATTTGGGAAGGGTCAGCCAGGGACTCAATGTGGAAATTTACAGCCCATTTGCTCTAACCCTTTTTGAGTTACAGAGGTTAGGGTTCACGATTGCTGGCCTACTAATCTGGAATGGGGAACTAGAATCTCACGTGAATGGAGAAACTGTAAATATTACTGAAATATACTGTTATATATGTTGTGAATATACCGTCACCTCCAGGGTATGAAAGGGTTTGTTATTTCGAGGTGATGAAGCACGACTTTATGTAAGTAATAAAGTGAAAGCAGAATACAGCAACCAACACCCAATATATTTGCAGTCATTTAATTTCATTCACAAAAAGGTGTGAAGTTTAAAGCAATTGTATTCTGTTGGAATATGCAAGTTTTCAGAAAGACGTTACTTCTTATACATTTATTGTGTATAATGATGTATGATATACCGGGCTTGTTAGTCATGTATTACCTTAACTTTATGGGAATTACATACCATTAAACCCTTTGAAGAAGATACTCTCCCCTGTTCCAAATAGGTAGGCCAGAAATCCCGACCCCAACATCTCATAACTCAAAAACGACTTGAGTAATCGAGCTAATATTTCTACCATTTGGGAAAAGTCAGCCAGGGAAGAGGTTTCAAATTGTACAGCCCGTTTGCTCTAGCCCATTTTAGGTTACAGAGATTAGGGGTTACAATTTCTGGCCTACCTATAATGAACGGATTATAACTCCTTTCAGCTACCGCCACACGAGTTTCATAATAATCGGAATAACTATTATTAATGGTAAGTAACATAAACACGATTGTTTATTTTATCAATATTATGTTGTATTACGGTACTGTACGTTAAAACTTAGTGTACATGTGTGTGTTATCTGTATGTGTACGTTTTATTTATTTGCATATTGTAAAAAAGGGAAAGGAAAGGAAATTGTATTATTGTCAGAATATTATTGAATACTTGAATATAGCTCATAGTTCAGGTTTACATTAATATAGCTCATAGTTCAGGTTTACATTAATGTTATCTAACCTTGAACTGATCTGAAAGAAACTCAAAAAAGTGTGCTTACAATCATTAGATTGAATTTAAGAGGAGATAGGTCGTTTTTCTGGTCCCCCTTCTTCCTCGTGTTTAGCCCTATTAGTTTTCAGATTTTCAGACGTTCGGCCCCATTAGTCTGTCGATTTTAAAACCTTTCACCCCATTGATTTGTCAATATTAAGACCTTTCGTGCCATTTAGGTGTCGATGTTTTCCTGGCAAGCGATAGCGAGCCTGTAATTTCAAGAGAAACCGGCCTATCGAAAAATTTACAAATTTATCTTGAAGGGGGGTCTTGGGGTGTTTTCTTAACCCCTTCTGTACCGAAATGTCTTTTTAACTTTATTCTGGTTACTATTAGACTTACCAGGTGTACTTACCAGGTAGGCGATTGTATTCAGTTTAAAAAGAACTTCCAGCAATTAACAGGCTTCAAATTATCTCATTTAACCATTTCTACTACAACTGATCCTGTTTTAACTGCACAAAATCTTCTAAATATAGCTAGCATAAAGTTAAAAAGACGTTTCCGGTACAGAAGGGGTTAAGCTTGATGGAGGTCTGGGGAGAAAACTACAAAAATAAAATAAAAAATAAAAATAAATTATCAAATAAATACGCCCATCCCCCTTAAGCGAACGTCCGAAATGCAGATATCAGGTAAAGAATGACTATGAAGCTTCAATTAAACCCGAGACAGCTTCGAAAATGTATCGCATTTTATAACCGCGACTTTACATATTACTCGCGCTACAGATGCATGTATACACTAAATCTACATCAACCACAACATAGTACCATATACATACATACATACATACAAGTTTAAAGACCGTTTGTCCACAGAGACTGTGGTTACAGTCTCACGTCCTAAATGGCAGCTTTCCAGGCGGCCTCGTCAAGGGCTGCCTCTGTTGTCAAGTTCTTTATTTTGAGATCGGACCGGAGTACCCGAGCCCACGTCATTCTAGGTCCACCCCTACGCGCAGCTCCCCCCAAGTTCACAGTCCGGCATTTCTTCACCCAGTTCTGATCATCCATTCTCTCCACATGTCCAAACCAACCAAGTCGGCTCGTGCGCATCACTTCACTGATACTCCTAATGCCCAGACGCCTTCTCAATTCCTTGCTCGATACCCTGTCCCTAAGATTAACCCCACACATCCATCTCATACGCGGAGGAGCACTTTATTGACAACGTTTCGCAGGTAGCTTCTTAAGGGGATATGGGTCGTTTTTCTGGTCCCCCTTTTTCCTCATTATTAGCCCCATTAGTTTTAGATTTTTAGACGTTCGGCCCATTAGTTTGACGATTTTAAGACCTTTCGCACAATTTTGTTGTCAATATTAAGACTTTATGTGACATATAGGGGTCATTTTTTTCCCGGCGAGCGATAGCGAACCTATGTTTTAAGAGGAACCGGCCTTCGGCCGGGAAATTTTTCTATCGAAAATTGTACAAATTTATCTTGAAGGAGGGTCTTCAGCGGGTGTTTTTTTTTAAAGTTTGATGGAGGTCTAGGGAGGAAGTTAAAACATATAAAAGATACATAAATGAGCAACTAAATTCACCCATCCCCCCCTTAAGGTCACTACTGTAATTGCGAAACGTTGCTTCTACTCAAAATGTGTTTCTATCCATTTTGTCATATAATTTTAGTACTCACGCACAGACGTAAGCCTTTTTGATCAGATGGCTTTCTCTTCATTTTAGTCTTACCTATCACTCACGATATTATTCAGTTTAGGAAAGGTCTGCCATGACTAGACGAGTGCATAATCCCTTAACACTTGTAAGTAAATGGAGTCGTCCTTAACCCCTTCTGTACGGGTGACGTCTTTTCAATTTTATTCTAGCTACATTTAGACGATTTTATGAAGCTTACCAAGAATATACGCTAGCTAAAAAACATTGAATCTGTAACCTTTTAATTGGTAAACATCCTTCCCAAGGTGAATGGAAGAGTCTAATAGTTGCCAGAATATAATGAACAGGATGTCACCGGTACAGAGAGGGTTAAGTTGAATTAAATAGTCAGGAAATAGGCCTCCTTGCAATATATTACAAAGTCGTCATCTGATTAAAAAGGTTAAATACTATCACACATATATATATATTTTGGCATCTCATCAATTCTAAGTCAGCCACATTCAACTGTCTCATCGATTTCATCAGACTGTTAATTAGGCAGAGAATGCATTTGTTAATTTTTGTTTTATACCTGTTAGTGTTAGTTGAATATCCATGTGTGTTTGTTCAATAAATGTTACGAAAAATTATATACAGTAGTTCTATTATCCTGATTAAGAGGGGGGTAGGGGTGTTATGGACCCCCTTCTCCCTCATGCTTAGCCCCATTAGTTTTGAGATATTAAGAAATTCGCCCCATCAATTTGTCGACGATGTTAATTATGACCTTTCATGCCAATTAGGGGCCAATGTTTTCTTGGCGAGTAATCGAGCTAATATTTCTACCATATGGGGAGAGTCAGTCAAGGAATAGATGTGGAAATTTACAGCCAATTTGCTCTAGCCCATTTTGAGTTACAGAGGATAGAGGTCATGATTTCTCGCCTACTTACAGCAAATTGCCTATAGCCCACTGTTGTCTCTATTCTTGCTCTGTCTTAAGTCAGCCCCCCGCCCCCCCGTGTATAGATAGATAGATAGATAGTAATGTCGTACGGTTGGGTGACATGCACTGTATAATTACATAAATATACAGTTTTCTCAATATATTTGACATAAGGCATTGCAACCAATAATATCCACCGATAGGGTTTTTTGGCGGGAAAATGGTGACAAATTGTTATTAGCATTAATATTGCAATATGGGCATACTGAGCTTCTTTTTATATATACCCAATACAAATAAAGTCTTAATATCACCAAAGTAATGAGCCAAACGTCTTAAAATATAAAAACCAATGGGGCTAAACACGAGGGAGAAATAGAACCAGAAAAACGGCCCATCCCCCCCCCCTTAAACCTATTTGGTCCGCGGGAGGTCTTTTTGGACTTCCCCTGTAGGCTACTCTCTATTAGTTTGGAGATTTTAAGACACTCTACCCCAATAGTTTGGTAATAATAAGACGCTTCACCCCATTCATGTGTCGATATATTTCTGGGCGAGCGATAGCGGAGACTGTAATATATATATAAAACAAAATTACCCTTTGGCCGATATATTTGTTTATCGAAAATTATACAAATCTAGCTTGAGTGAAGCATGAACATTGTTGGAGAACCATAAATAAAGAATGAGAGGGGTGGAAATGAGTTACTTGAGAATTATTAGTGTGTTTAGAGTGACATGGAGCGATAGACAGACGGACAACCAAAGAAGTGCGAGAGCGTTGTGGTGTTGACGTACTGGGGGGGGGGGGGGGGGAGAGAGAAACACCTTGTGGCGGTTCAGTCATGTGGAATGTATGGCAAATGAGAGAATGGCTAAAAGAGTGTATGAGAGTGAAGTGGAAGGGCAGAGTGGAAGAGGCAGACCGAGAGTGAGGTGGAAGGATGGATTTGAGAGGTATATGAATATGAGGAAAAGGGGTGTTGGTGGGAGGAGGAACGCCAACTGACAGAGGTGCATGAGAACATAAGAAAACGGGAGTCTGCAGAGAGCCGACTGGCCCACACACGGCAGATCCCTTTCACACTAAACCCATCTCTTCCATATGCCAATCTTAGTTTATCTTAAAGCTCTCCATAGTTCTTGATCCCACTATAGCATTCGGTAGCCTGATGGCGATTCATTCATGGTTTCCTACTCGGGGATTAGAAAGTCTGGCAATAGATAGATAGCTATCATCAATTATCTTTGTGTGTTGTAACATCCTATGAGGTGGCGCCAGAAGTCTGTTAGCAGTTGAGCATACAGTATTATAGATAAGAGTACATGTGTATTAACAGGGATCTGCCTTGCTTAGGCCAATCGGCTTTCTGCAGACTCCCATTTTCTTATGTTCTTATGTTCTTAACCCTTTCAAGGTACAATACGCATTTCTTTTCGGTTTTCTGGTAATTATTAGACGATTATATTCAGATTAGGAAGGGTATATGGAAATCAGAGGGTTGATTGAGCAAGTCTTTACCGTTTTAATAACCACAGATCCGTCCTAAGCTGCATAAAATCGTCTAACGATAGCCAAAATAAGCTGCCAAACCGCGTCAGAGCTTCAAGGGGTTAAGCTTAGTGGTTATGTCATGGGGTCTATTTATATCTATCTTTATCTTTTAGTTTCCTCCCTAGACTTTCATGAAGCTTTAAAATATACTCCCTAGCCCCCCCTTCAAGATAAATTTGTACATTTGTCGATAGAAAAATGTCCGGTTTCTCTTAAAATTACAGGCTTGCTATCGCTCACCAGGAAAAATCGAAACCTAAATGGCACGAAAGATCTTGATATAGAAATGGGACAACAGGTTTTAAAATCGACAAACTGATGGGGCGAACATCTTAAAATCTGAAAAAACTAACGGGGCTAAACATGAGGAAGAAGGGGGACCAGAACAACAACTACTGGAGAGGGGAATATTGGTAAACTAGAGGGAGGGAGGGAGGGAGGGAGGGAGGGAGATAGAGAAGCATGGAGACTTGAAGGAGACAGTGACAAGAAGGGTAGGAAGGACCAGGAGGAGGAGGACCATGCGGTGTGGTGTGTGGTTTACAGGGGGGTTTTTGGTGAAGGGGGGGGGGGGGGGGGGTGGAACCTGACCATCGCTGGGGGGATTAAGAGGGGGGGGGAGAAGGACACTTTGACAAAAACAATACAAGGGGTGGGTGTACAGAGCAAATGGGAAATGAAGAAACATTGGACAGTTGTATAAAGGATTTGCATGCGTAAATGCATACATAAATGCTTACATACATCCAAGATGCAAGTATATATGCACATCTAACTTCATACATGCATTCAGACAAATATGCATACATTCATACATGTCAATTCTCTATCACTCTGTACTGATGCCTAGTGTACCCACTTGACATTAGTCTACAATGAGGCCATTAATTTTGTCAAAAGTGTTGTGATAATCGGAGAGAGAGAGAGAGAGAGAGAGAGAGAGAGGTTGGGGGGTGAAGAAATAGGGAGGTGAGGTCAAGACTCTACCCCTACAATCCTACATTGGTCTCGTCAGTTGTTTGAGCTAGGTGCTGGTGGGTGGCTGGGTCCTCGTGTGTGTGTGTGTGTGTCACGCTTGTAGGCGCCTTAAACCATTATTTCCCTTTGCAGCCCCGTAAATAAACGAACTAACTTTAAATATTACGTTATCTATAGAAATGGGCGTGCAAATGCGTAAACCCTCTGTAAACAACACTCACTCCCACAGTATTCGTTAGGTATCAGGCACTGCGAAGGGAAAGAATTGTCAGTGTGTGGGTTTTCTCCAAGTAATGATGAGTGATGTGTTATCTTGTATTGTGCTGTGTTGTGGTGCTATTTTATGCAACGTGTTAAAAGCTGGGTTACGTTCATCAACCTATGTGCTACCAAAAGGTACAGAACTGACTGGGGTAGGTCGTTCCAGTCTTTCACTGCCATCAAAGACTGGAACGACCTACCCCAGTCAGTCCGTGAAAAGAGAACACTGTATTCCTTCAGACGTAGCCTGAAGGAACACCTGAACCGGACAGCTGCGAGAAGGGAGCACCAAGCTTATGCCTACTACTAAATACGACATAAGAGATAGACAAACCAAACTGAAATGATTACTGATTACGGATTACTGATATTTACCATAGAATGTAAGGTATCTTAAAATAACCCCCCTAGAAATACTTTCTCTAAAGTATCTATTTCTTTATCCTCCCCATTTCCCCAGCTAACCTAATCCCACAAGGACCCCAATGGAAATACGCCTAACGGCCTTATTGGGCTATCCTTAGTTGGAATTATGCAAGGCTGGTACATGTCATTTTTGTAACATACTATGTGGTACCAACTCTGTAAATTGCTAACTGAATAAATATTATTATTATTATTATTATTATAACTACTGTACTTGTGAAGTGACGAACTAGACTCAATCGGAGAAATTTACAGTGGATACAGGAATGGACTCTCTCTCTCTCTCTCTCTCTCTCTCTCTCTCTCTCTCTCTCTCTCTCTCTCTCTCTCTCTCTCTCTCTCTCTCTCTCTCTCTCTCTCTCTCTCTCTCTGCATGACTAGATGCATTGCCAGAATATGCTAATTTTCTGTTGTGTCTATAATATACAGTATGGGTAATTTACTTATAATTATTATTATAGTTGTTTGATTGATAAATAAGATTTTAATTCCTAATTCCTATTGGAACAAGTAGAGTGTTTTAAATATCTAGGAGGAACGATAAGCAGGAGTGGAGGTATGGAAGTGGAGGTAAAACAGAGTGTGTGTGAAGGAAGGAAGGTTTTCGGAGCAATGGGAAGTATGTGGAAGACAAGAAATCTCGGAGTGAAAGTAAAAAGTGCACTGTATTAAGGAATTATAGTGCCAACAGTGATGTATGGGGCTGAGACATGGGCTCTGAAGAAAAAGGAGAAAAGAGGGCTGGATGTGATGGAGATGAGCTGCTTGAGGAGTATGTGTGGAGTTACTCGTAGAGACAGATTGAGGAATGAAGAGATACGTAGGAGAGTGGGGCAGCAGGAACATTTGTCAGCCAGAGTGAACAGCAGGGTGCTGAGCTGGTATGGTCATGTTGAACGAATGGGAGATGAAAGGCTTACAAAGAGAATATGTGAGTCAGGTACAAGGGGAGATAGAAGGGCAGGAAGACCCCCATTGAGATTGAGAGACTGTGTAAGAAAAGCTTTGGATGATAGCGGAATGACTATAGATCAGGCAGGGGAAGTGGTGGTGGACAGGAGTGAATGGAGAATGCTTGTGAATAGTTGAGTGAACACTTGGTCATTTGGAGTAAGGGGTCGGGCGCAAGTTGGACTAGATAATAGTCCATCAGGCGCCTGGCCCGGGGAGACGATTAATATGAAGGGTGCGCCTGGCAGTGTGGTGGGAGGGCTTGTGGCTTTGGCTCCGCTGCATGTCTGCCTGCCGAGATCGGAACCTCTCCGGATGGTCGGGGGCCAGGGGAGTGCTGGAGCGACCTTGGTGACCCTGGTCTCTGGGTCTTCTCCTGGGTGACGTGGATATGTGTGAGTTTGTGCTTTTTATCTGTGTTTATTTGTTGTTTTATGTTGTTTTTTGTGTTTTCCCTGTTCTTGCTCTGTCTTGAGTCGGCTACCCCCAAAATGGGGATTGGGGCTGAGCATATAGATAGATATATAGAATATATAGAATTCCTACAATGACTATCATCGTGTCGTTTGAATTAATTTTATAATAAGATCTTGATCATTCCTTCAATAAGAATCTTTAGACGTTTCACCCCATTAGTTTGACGATAATAATACGCTTCACCCCATTCAGTTGTCAATTTTGCTCTGGCAAACGATAACGAGCCTGTAACTTAGAAAAACTCGGCCTTCGTCCTGGGGAAATTTGTTCTGTCGAAAAACGTACAAATTTAACTTGAAGGGGGTCTGGGTGGATATTTTTTCATTTGAAGGGCGTTTGAGAAGGCGTGTTTGTTAGCCTAGGGACAAACTTAAAATACATTGCTCAAAAATACATTGCTCAAAAATAGCAAAAACAAGCCAAATCTATATATATTTTGCCCCTTTGCGTGCTAGAGATACTTCGTGTGCAGTCTAAAAATCATTTAGTGTCAGCAAGAATAAAATTGAGAAAGAACATAACAAAACGGGAGTCAGCAGAAGGCCGACTGTCCCACACGAGGCAGATCCCCTTCACACCCAGCCCATCACGTCCATGTGTCTATCTAATTTAGTCTTGAAGCTCTCTATCGTTCTTGATCCTACTATTTCACTCGATGACCTATTCCACATATCCTTAACTTGTATTGATGGAATTAGCAAGCATACATTGTTTAGATGCCTATAAAGGAGAGAGAGAGAGAGAGAGGGGGGGGGGGGGGAGAGAGAGAGAGAGCGAGAGAAGTAGCAGCACCCACGTGAGGTCTTGGCGGTGCCCACTTTCCCACCACATTCCCTGACAAACACGTCTATACCCACCACCATAACAAATAGGCATAGGACAACCTTATACCATGTTCAGAATCGGCTAACTGCTCTCACTCTCACGCTCTCACACACTCTTTCTCTCTCTCTCTCTCTCCTTAATGGGTTTGACAACGTGGATTATAGCAAAATGTTTAGTCTCAATACGAATACAACACGCAACCATGGCTGGAAACTAGAATGGAAAAAGCTCAGCACTAGTAGTTGTGGAAACTTTTTCACATACAGTATAAGCTCTGTTCTACCTGGAACAAACTTCTCTCAGAAGTTGTAAACAGTTCTTAAGTATAGCAGTTCAAGAAGAGAGTAGATAGTATTTTGCACGCTCTGTATTGAATGTAGTGCACAAAACAGTCTCTCTCCTTCCACTTCGAGTATCTCCTCGGAATGGACCGCAAGATCTCTGAGATACTAACTATTCCTTGTAACTATCTCTCTCTCTCTCTCTCTCTCTCTCTCTCTCTCTCTCTCTCTCTCTCTCTCTCTCTCTCTCTCTCTCTCTCTCTCTCCAGTATAGGCATCTTTACATCTGGGTTTCTAATTCCATTAATAAAAGTTCTTAAACACAAATTCCAACGCATATTCCTAATCCCTTCTCTCCTGGCACAGCTTATTAATATAGTGTACTTTAATTGGCCTTAACTGGCATATTATTATTCAAAAAGTAAATCAGCGAACATAAAATTGTGGCCGAAATTATCATTATTATTATTATACAAGAAAAGTTGAGTATATACAAAGTTAGAAAAAGGAAATAGATCAAGAACAAAGAAAGGTAGCATATATTAGAGAACGGACAAATAGCGGCAGTCCTGAAGTGCTACCGAAAAGTGCAAGCAAGAAGTGTGATTACCAAGTGCTCCACAGTCCAAAAGAGAAACAGTGTAAGTCCTAAAGTGCTACACAAAAAGTGAGAATAAGCAAGAGGTGTGCTCACCAAATGCTGCACAGTCCAAAACAAAATATTACAAGTCCTGAAGTGCTACAGAAAAGTGCGAACAAGCAAGAAGTGTGCTAGCCAAGTGCTGCACATATCTTAATCCTTCTAACCCACCCCAAGAAGTACCTAGAACCTGAACCCAGCCGAGACCTTTTGAACCCAGCCTTTTGTGAAAGCGAACGGACAGAATGGCGGAAGGACAGACTAGCGAGGGTAAGTATTATTGTGGCCAACGAAATCTATACTTGTTATTTCCATGTCAACATTAACCCTTTGAAGATTCTGACGCGTTTGGACAGTTTATTCTGGCTACCATTAGACGATATTATACAGCTTAGGAAGGGTCTGTGGGAATGATAAGGGTAAATACTATCTCACCGAACCCTCTGACTTCCACATACTCTCCTTGCTTACCTTAGTGATAGTTTAAGAGGCAGAGGAGTCAATGCTCATAAGGTTGCCTCTTCTCAATCTTTCAGTCTCATACCGGTCATAATTATGTTTAAAAACATTTACACTCTGACTCTAACTACTGAATCTAACTACTTCCCCTGGGAGACTATTCCAGTTGTTTACAATCCTAGCACTAAAAAAGTTGTTCCTCTTAGTGGTTCTGTGCCTGACCTTGATCTAAATATAAGCGTCTAATAATAACCAGAACACAGAGAAGACATGAGTCTTCGGATCTTCTAAGAATTAACTCTTTCAGTACCGGTGCCGTCCTTTTAACTTTAATCTGGCTGCTATTTGACGATTTTATTCAGCTTATAAAGGGCCTCCAGTAAGCAACAGTCTTCGAACCATCTCACTTAACCCGCTTTACTACCACAGATCCTTCTTCAACTGCACAAAATCATCTAAATATAGCCAGAATATAATTAATAAGAAGAGGTTAATAAATAGTATGTAGTTCTTCCGTAGATTTTCTCTAACACAACCAAATGAACATAGGCTTGCGTAATAAGACGCCCCACCCCATGCAGGTTTCGATTTTTTTATTTTCTGGGCGAGCGATACCGAGCCTGTAACTTTGAAGAAATCGGCCTTCTACTGGGTAATTTTTCTAACGAAAAACGTAAAAAAATAACTTGAAAGGTGTCTGGGTGGATTGTTTAGTTTGAAGGAAATATAGGAGATGGAGAGAGAGAGAGGAGAGAGAGAAGAGAGGAGACGAGACGAGACGAGACGAGACGAGACGAGACGAGACAAGACAAAGAAGGAAGAATGAAGAACCCCAGATTACTTCCTCCATCAGGGTAACTTGAGGTAACTGGATGTATAGTGGGGTTGTCAATCACTCTCCTCCTCTTTCTCCTCCTCCTCCCCCCCCCACCCCCACATCCCTCCTACTCCTTCCACTCCTCCTTCTCCTCCCCCACTCCCACGTCTGACCCTATTGTCCTAAATTTGCTAAACATATGTCCTGTTCCCTGCTCTTCTGTCCTGCTCTTGCTAAACATGTGTCCCGTCTCTCGCCATGTTGCCATTCTCTAGCTAAATATCTGCGTTTGTCACTATTGTCCTAACTTGCTAAACATACCGGTACTGTATATTCTGTACCCGGCCTTCCTGCTCTTGCTAAACATGTGTCCCGTCTTGCTGTCCTCCTTCCGTCTCGCCATGTTCTTCGTTTATTGCTAAGTATCTGCGTTTGTCATTATTGTCCCAAATTGGTAAACATATGTCCCGGGACGTACCCGGCCTTCCTGCTCTTGCTAAACATGTGACCCGTCTTGTGTCCTCCATCCGCCGTCTCGCCAGGTTGTCTGGTCGTGGCTGAATAATTATATCCTGTCATTTTGTCGTGTCAACTAATGGTTACTGGAGATGTCGGCCGAAAACAACTCGGCTCGCATATGTACGGGGAATTTGCGCTGTTTTGGCTAGGTTAAGCTAGGTTAGGCTAGATTAGGTTAGTTTAACAATAAAACAAATAATATAATATAATCATAAGCCACTTCGTTTCAGGGTGAATTGTCCAGTATAATAACTAATTATGGTTCTTTGCCGCTATGCTTGTGTTGTTTTGTCCTGCAGTTGTCCAGATTGTGTACTGTTTTCCCTGTATTCTGTCCCTGTGTTGTGCCGTTCAGTATTCCCCTCTGTCCCGCCTTTGCTATACAATTGCCCTTCCCAGCTAAACATGTTATATGTATCCTACTAACTAAGTGTTTTATCATTATACAGTATCTAGCTCTGTTGTTGTGACCTTACTATAATATGCGTCCTGTGTCATGGTAGCTGTGTGTGTTGTCCTGTCATCTCGCCCTCTTGTCATGTCCTTACTGTACCCTGTGTCATGGTATTTGTGTGTTTTGTCCTATCACCTCGCCCTCTTGTAGTGTCCTAACTTAATATGTGTCGTGTGTCCCTGGTATATGTGTGTCTTGTTCTATCATCTCGCCCTCTTGTTATGTCCTTACTGTACCCTGTGTCATGGTATTTGTGTGTTTTGTCCTATCACCTCGCCCTCTTGTAGTGTCCTAACTTAATATGTGTCCTGTGTCCCTCGTAGCTGTGTGTCTTGTTCTATCATCTCGCCCTCTTGTTATGTCCTTACTAAATATGTGTCGTGTGTCTTGTTCTATCAACTCTCTTTCTTGTCATGTCCTTACTCAATATGTGGCGTGTGTCCCTGGTATATGTGTGTCTTGTTCTATCATCTCCCTTTCTTGTTATGTCCTTACTCAATATGTGTCGTGTGTCCCTGGTATATGTGTGTATTGTTCTATCAACTCCCTTTCTTGTCATGTCCTTACTCAATATGTCATGTGTCTTGGTTTATGTGTGCGTAAATCTGGTCTGATAGCTCCTGAATTAACCCTTTCTGTACCGGCGACGTCTTTTTAATTATATTCTAGCTATATTTAGGCGATTTTGTGCAGCTTAAGACGGATCTGTGGTAGTAAAAAGGGTTAATTAGGATCGTTCAAAGTCTACTATTTGCTCGAGACCCTTTTTAAACTGAATACAATCGTCTAATACTAGCCAGCATAAAATGAAAAGGACGGTACTGGTACTTAAGGGGAGGTATTTAGTTTGTTCCCTACTTTTTCATCAAGCTTAAAATTACATCCCCTAGACCCCCTTTCAAGATAAATTTGTACATTTTTCGGTAGAAAAATGTCCAGGCCGGAGGCCGGTTGCTCTTAAATTACAGGCTCGCTATCGCTCGCCAGGAAAAAATCGAGACCTTAACGGCACGAAAGGTCTTAAAATTGACAGAAATGGGGCAAAATATCTTAAAATATCCAAACTACTAGGGCGAAGGTCTTAAAATCTCAAAAGCAATGGGGCTAAACATGAGGGAGAAAGGGGTCCAGAAAAAAATCCCTCAAGTGGATATCTCCCCTTAATTGGTTAAAGTTTTGTTAGACCGCAGACAAACTACACGTATCATATAATGTTCTTGCTAATACCAATGAATCAGACCTTCGATATGTTGCCAAGATGATATGCCATTCGAAATTCGCCGAAAAAACACGTCTTTTTTCACGGTCGTTGTCTAGTCTTGGACAGTATGATGTGCGAAATACGTGGGGTTCCGTTTGTATACTGTCCTATGCCTTCTCTCAGTCATGTTCTTCCATCTGTCTATTCTCCTCGGACCTAGTGGCTAGTCCATATAGTTCCTCGTTCGTTGTCTTGTGTTCTTTTCTGTGTGGTTTGCTTGTGTACTGGACTTGTCAAGGTTGTTTTGTTTTGCATAAATTTACCATAGTACGTTCTGCCATCTAAACTTTCCCATGCCTGTGCTTCTTTTATTGGGGGTGGGTGTTGGGGTAGGAGGAGTAGTGAGGAACGGCCGTTTATAGGGTGGTAGTCTTAAGTATTTGTTTTCCATTCCCAGCGCCGTTTATGGAAGAATAAACCTGAACAAATTACGTTATTTTTATAAATGGGCATGCTAATTCGTTTACGATATACCAGAGATATTCTTAAACAAGTTTTTTCCCTTCGCAGCGACCGATACCGAACTATTCAACGGATACTATTGGAATGAGTGTTGTTTACAGAGAAAACACATACTAGCATAACCCATCTCAAACTAACGTCACTTGTCAAGCTATATCGTCAATTAACGACACGGCGATGGGAAACAATGGTTAAAGAATTCATGCAATGATCAGCTTATATTTGATGGACTGGTACTAGTTATTTTGGTATTTGATGGACCGGGACTATGTATTCTTGTATTTGATGGACCGGGACTATGTATTCTTGTATTTGATGGACCGGGACTATGTAATCTTGTATTTGATGGACCGGGACTATGTATTCTTGTATTTGATGGACCGGGACTATGTATTCTTGTATTTGATGGACCGGGACTATGTATTCTTGTATTTGATGGACCGGGACTATGTATTCTTGTATTTGATGGACCGGGACTATGTATTCTTGTATTTGATGGACCGGGACTATGTATTCTTGTATTTGATGGACCGGGACTATGTATTCTTGTATTTGATGGACCGGGACTATGTATTCTTGTATTTGATGGACCGGGACTATGTATTCTTGTATTTGATGGACCGGGACTATGTATTCTTGTATTTGATGGACCGGGACTATGTATTCTTGTATTTGATGGACCGGGACTATGTATTCTTGTATTTGATGGACCGGGACTATGTATTCTTGTATTTGATGGACCGGGACTATGTATTCTTGTATTTGATGGACCGGGACTATGTATTCTTGTATTTGATGGACCGGGACTATGTATTCTTGTATTTGATGGACCGGGACTATGTATTCTTGTATTTGATGGGTAAACAGGAGGGGAGGGGAGGAACATGTCAAAACAAGGGGGTATCCAATGTCACCCAGGTCCTCTCTCTCTCTCATGACGGAATAGAGGGACAATTTGATGGAGGTGTGTGTGTGTGTGTGTGGTTCAGTCTCTTCTCTGGTCTTCATTATCTCTCTCTCTCTCTCTCTCTCTCTCTCTCTCTTGGATTTCGCGAGATTTATCTTGTTGTTTGAATGGACGGAACATTAGATGCATTTGTTTTTTTCCTAATTCTCTGTTCTCTGTTCTCTCTCTCTCTCTCTCTCTCTCTCTCTCTCTCTCTCTCTCTCTCTCTCTCTCTCTCTCTCTCTCTCTCTCTCTCTTTAGATACCAACCATGCAGACTATAATACTTTCGTTGTGTATAGGTACGAGGCGATCTCAAGACACCTTAGCTCCCAGTGCACAACGAACCGGATCATGATTATGTCCGCCTGTATTAAATTATGTATTATGTGATTTATACCATTGCATATTTTTGTAATAATTGTACGATACTGTTAATGTATTATGCATCATGTAATTTGTTTAAAATTAATTAATTGTATGAACAGCCTTTGCATAATTAACAGAAGAAAATAATACGAATCTAAATCTGAATCTCTAGGAACACAGGGAATGGTTAGTATTACAAAGATCCTGCGGTTCATTCCGGGGAGATAGTCTAAGTGTCTATGTATTATGTAATTTGTTTAAGATGATACTATTGTATGAACAGCCATTGTATATTAATGGAAATAAAATAATCTGAATCTGAATCTCTATCTCTCTCGCTCGCTCTCTCTCTCTCTCTCTCTCTCTCTCTCTCTCTCTCTCTCTCTCTCTCTCTCTCCATAGCCCGCGGTGGAAGTAGGCAGTCAACCTCCCCCCCCCCCTCCCCCTCCCCCATTTTCTCTATTATTTCCTGCTTGTTGGTCTCTTCTCGGGTGGGGGGGGGGGGGGGGGGGGAGAGAGATGGAGGCAGGGAGCGGTGGAGTACCTAGATAAACAGAGTTCCGTCATCGTGCGTCCCGGGAATTAGGTCACTGGGCGCCATCTTCTTTCACACGGCCCATATTCCTGAAGACAGTCAACAGTCATCTGAAACTCTAACAACTAACTTACCTAACTAACCCAGGTACCAGAAAATATATTAAACCAAAGCGTGTTCTCTATAGCACTCAATGCAGTCTGAGCTTTACGATACATATATATATATTAAAAGGGGAGGGGGGGGGGGGCATAGTTTGCTCCCTAGACTTTTACCAAGCTTAAGGGGAGTTTTTTAGTTTGGTCCATAGATATCCTTGAAGCTTAAGATTACACCCCCTTGAGCCCCTTTCAAGATAAATGTGTACATTTTTCGGTAGAAAAATGTCCCGGCTGAAAGCCAGTTCCTCTTAAATTACAGGCTCGCTATCGCTCGCCAGGATAAAATCGACACCTAAATGGCACGAAAGGTCTTAAAATTGACAGAAATTGGTTGAAAGTTCTTAAAATCGTCAAAATAATGGGGCGAACGTCTTAACATTAGGAAACAATGGGGCTAAACATGAGGGAGAAAGGAGTCAAGAAAAAAATCCCTCAAGTGGATATCTCCCCTTAATAAAACACCATGTATACAACGCATAATATACTGTATCATAAGCTGAAGAGGGAAGTGTAATAATAAGGGTGCGCTATGGGGTAGATACAAAATGGAGGCCACGAGTCAAGTTAAAACAACCCTGTTATACAAGGTACCCTAATGGTCAGAGACAGTTGCTTGTATTCTAAGACAGTTCTTTCCCTTCGTAGCACTCTTAATAGTCGAATTAACTTGCATAATGACGTTACCTTTAGAAACAGGAATTGCAATAAGTTTCAAGGGTTAAGAGAGATAGTTCGAAGCCTGTTTATTGCTGGAGTAATTTTTGAAACTTAATAAAATCGTCTAATAGTAGCCAAAATAAAGTTAAAAGGACGGAATCGGTACTGAAAGGGTTAAGAGTACAAGCGAGTGTATGTATAAGTATAAGAGAAGGAGATGAGAGGAAGAATGAGTGAGATAAGTAATAAAGTAGGGGGTACAGAGGAAGAATGAGTGAGATAAGTAATAAAGTAGAGGGTACAGAGGAAGAATGAGTGAGATAAGTAATAAAGTAGAGGGTACAGAGGAAGAATGAGTGAGATAAGTAATAAAGTAGAGGGTACAGAGGAAGAATGAGTGAGATAAGTAATAAAGTAGAGGGTACAGAGGAAGAATGATTGAGATAAGTAATAAAGTAGAGGGTACAGAGGAAGAATGAGTGAGATAAGTAATAAAGTAGGGGGTACAGAGGAAGAATGAGTGAGATAAGTAATAAAGTAGGGGGTACAGAGGAAGAATGAGTGAGATAAGTAATAAAGTAGAGGGTACAGAGGAAGAATGAGTGAGATAAGTAATAAAGTAGAGGGTACAGAGGAAGAATGAGTGAGATAAGTAATAAAGTAGAGGGTACAGAGGAAGAATGAGTGAGATAAGTAATAAAGTAGAGGGTACAGAGGAAGAATGAGTGAGATAAGTAATAAAGTAGGGGGTACAGAGAAGAGGACGAAAGAAAGAAAATAACTAGAGCTAGAACATTTCTCTCTCTCTCTCTCTCAACACACAAATCATAGCATTATGCCGTAAGTAGTTGAGATATATAAGAATTGCACCACCGCGAAAAGTGTGTGTATGTGTGTGTTAACATTGACGATAAATTATGTCTTGGCAATTCCCTCGTCCCCCGCCCTCCCTAATCCCCACATCCGTCAGAGGCAATCGTAAACAAACGCTCATCAATTTTACATTATCCTGGAATCCGTCTTGACAATCAGAGGCTGGGGGGGATGATGACAGGCAATTCTCCCTACCAACAATTCCTTGAGACCTCTGGTGGACGCTTCTGAACTAGCGCCAGAGCTACGCCCGTAGACATCACTATACCCAGCACCTAGGATATGCACAGTTTATCTCAATTTTTGTGTGATTCTACAAGTTTTTATTATACAGTATACGACTACACTAAGTGCTTATATAGTATAGTAATAAAGGGAAAGTCCATATGCAGCTGATAATGACTACAAACATAATTATAAGCTGATTAATTATCGTAAAAAAAAATGGCGGGAAAATACCTGCTGACTTTTTATTGTAAATATACGTTATTTATGAATATGGGTGATTTTAAAATATATAAATCAAAAGTATGCATAGGCCAAAGTATGTGTCAGCTACAGAAATTTCGACTAACTGCATATATTATAGAATTGTTGAAGTAGAGGGAGGGTGGATAGCTCCGTGATGTCGCCCATTTCCCACAATGCACCGCGGTAAACCTTGCGTTCAGCGCCTCTATCGGCCACTGTAGGCATTTACTGGTAGGGAGAATTGGAGAGCGAGAGAGAGAATGTTTGTGAGGGGGTAGGATAAGTATAAGTGTGCGAGTTTGAGAGAGAGAGAATGTTTGGGGGGGGGGGGGGGTTAGGATGAGTCTGTGAGTGTGCGAGTTTGCATCTGAATGAGTGGTTGGGTGACTTTGTGTGTGTATGATGGGAGTAGGTGAAGATGAACAATACAGTATGTTTGTGCATGAGTGGGTAGCACGAGTAAAGCGGGGTGTGAGTGAGTGAGTGGGTGGGAGGAAGGGAGAGGACAATTCTATAATGAGGGTAGACTAGGGCCCCAGGCAGGCATCGGAGACCATTGGGTAGGTTTAGTGTGTGGTGTGTGGGGGGGGGGGGGGGGGGGGGGGGGGGGGGGGGGGGGGGGGGGGTGGGGGGGAACCTGGGTCCTGTCAACAAGAGGCCCTTTAGTAAATCCTGGCTGTACAACTCCTATCAATATATATATATATATATATATATATATACCAATAAATGAACCCCGCCCCCCTTAAAAATACTGTATGTCAGCCAGTAGCCAACCCTTACTCCCACAAGGGATAGGAAGGATCAGCATGAGAGACAAGAAAGGAAAAAGAGGTGCCAAGAAAAGAACACATATAACAGTTCGCCCACAAAAAGCAAGCACACAAGCATTCAGAAACACCAATCACAAGCATTCAGAAACACCAATCACATATCAGCCCCCGAAATCAATGGCTTCTCCTCAGATGTTATACTTCCGGACAAGGTCTCTGTACATCAACATAGGAATTAAGACCTTCCGGGTTTGTCATTTAAATTGGTCCAGAGACCTTCATGTACGCCTACTCACTCAACAAACTTCCTCCATTCTTTCCTGGCATTTGCTAATTATTTTGCTTCAACCATTCCCTTGTCACGCTTTGACACACATTCTGACACCATATCATATCTTTTCGCCTTTCCACGCATTTTCCTGCCTTCCACTTCACTATCATAGATCCTTTTAACTATTCTTTCTTCAGGTATTATTGTCGTGTGACCAAACCATAAGAACATGAGAAAACAGGAGTCTGCAAAGAGCCGATTGGCCCACACAAGGCAGACCCCTTTCTAACCCAACTCATCCGTCCATAAGCCTATCTAATTATATATTTAATTTATCTTTAATTTTATCTGAGAACACTTTCTTCAACCTTTTGCTCTACCGACTTCTTCACTCCACATTCCTCCCATATGTACAATCTTCTTACTTTGTCTATTCTTCGAACTCCACACGCATTTCTTAGCATATGCTAAGAAATGCGTAGAATACAAGCATATAATACAAGCATAAGCAAATCTGTCCCATGCCACAAGCCTACCGTCCCCTGTGTAATAGTTGTCAGTCAGCCGCCTGTATCAAGTTCTTCCCCCCCCCCCCCCCCCCCCCTCTCTTGGCCCCAGGCTTCCCCAGTGGTTGACCTAAATACCTGCCAGACGACGACCACCCCCTTCACCCTGCCAATGCTTCTCCCTAAAATCGACAGATCTTGCTTTTACCCAGGGTCCAGAGAATATTGTCCCTTAACCCTGCTTTTACCTATACCCTGACAACATAATCATATCTCCACTATTTTTCCACAATTAGCTGCTGAGGGCTGAACCACTACAGCACGATAACGTCTTATTATCTCTTATTCTGGCTGAAGATAGCCGATGTTATACACGGTCCTATGTTATTCAGAGGATTTATAGAATCGTATTTAAGTCCTTGAAGTTAAAGAAAATCATTCAATGATTACCAGAATACGATGAAAAATACGTCATCGTCCTGAAGGAATTAAATTTCCCGCCAGCTGAAAAATATAACAATTACGAGGCAGGTCCTGCAGAAATTTGTATAAACATGTTCTCCCCACGACGATAGGACGCGATTTAGCAGTTTATCTTTAGACGATTTTATACAGCTTAGGAAGGTTCTGCGGGAATTAAAAGGGTGCAGAATATCTCAATCAACCCTCGACTTCCATATACCCTTCCTAAGCTGAATAAAATCGTCTAACAATAGCCAGAAAACTGAGAAGAAGGGCGTCAACGATCCTCAGAGGGTTAGAGAGAGAGAGAGAGAGATAATCGAAATTGTAGTGTCATCACAATAGAATATTTATTTCCGTCATAGGGGTTATAATAATTTATCTAAGCATGTTCGTCTTTCCAATTGTCACGCTCACAGACGGGGAAATTGTGTTCGTGTGGAGTGATAGATAGTCTGAAATTAACCCTTTCACTACCGGTGGTGTCTTTTGTTATTTGATTACAGCTACATTTAGACGATTTTACGAAGCTTCCGAAGGATATTTGGTAGCTAAGAGGATTAATTGCGATATTCATCAGTGTTCTAATGTGCAGACGTCCTTCCTAATATGAATGCAATTGTCTTATAGTAGCCACATCAAAGTGAAAAGGACGTCGCCGGTACTGAAGGGGTTAAGAACAGGTGGTTATAGAGGCCATTTGATAGCTCGTATTTGCTCAACGGGCTCATCCAAGATCAACTGGCAGAAACGGGACGGATTTTAAAGGGTAATTTATGGATCCTTGCAAGATTATGGATGGTCACGATGAAGCTTATCTGTCCATGAAGGGGAGGTTTTTAGTTTGTTCCCTAGCCCTCCATCAAGCTTAGAATAAAACTCCCAAGACCCCCTTGTAGATAAATGTGTGCATTTTTCGGTAGACAAATTTCCTGGCTGAAGGCTGGGTCCTCCAAAATTAAAGGCTCGTTATCGCTCGCCAGGAAAAAATAGAAACCTAAATGGCACGAAAGGTCTTACAATCGCCAGACTAATGGGGCGAACGTCTGACCATTTAAAACAATAATGTAGTTAAACATGAGGGAGAAGGGGGGAGTCCAGAAAAAAGACCCTTAAATATACATATCTCCTTAATAAAAAAAAACATCGGGGGTGGGGGGTGGGGGCTGGTGGGGGTCACTTATTAAAGGAAACTTAGCCTTTTATCTCCTCCACACACATAGATAATAAGTGGTCAATGAGGGGAAAGAGAACTAAAGCGCCAGGTGTCTTGTGAACCTAAATTTTCACCATATACCCATGTTAAATCGGTAGATATGTAAGTGGGACCATTTTCGCCATATACCCATGTTAAATCGGTAGATATGTAAGTGGGACCATAATTATGATTGACCTACCACTGACATTTCCTCCCCCCACTAGGCCTATAAACCCGAGATAAAGTTCAGACTAGTTATATGATGGTAATTGACGTAAATTACCCACAATGCACCTATACTGGTCCCAAATCACCCTGTTTACAATGTCAGGACTAATACGGGAAATCTGTCAACTGTCAAAACCATTGTAAACAGAGTGGGGCGAATATAATTGTTAAGAATTGTACATTACATGTTAGTGTATGATACAAAGACTTTGTTTTTATATCATACTCTTTCCAACCTCCCTACAAATTTCCTGTCGTCATGTTCCTTGCTGCAAATCTTTCATACATGTTTATTCCAATTATATACTGGGCAAATAGTGCGGTCACCCATACTATGCCATTCATTCTGTATTTCACATAGTTTAGCTAGATTAGGTATAAGGTGCCTCGTAAGGTTCTTTTGTTGTTTCACCCAAGGTCACCTAAGTTAGGGTTCGCCATTCTTCAAGTGGCACCGAGGAGCGCGTCGCCCCTCGTTTTGGGTGGTGATTTGGTGCAGCAGACTGTTCGAAGGGGCAGCACGATCCACTGTGAAAATGGGTTCATCTTTTACCTAGAATTCCGCAGAATTTCTTTCCATCACAAGCTCTCATAATTTGAGTAATTCTGCTAATTATCGATGTTCATGGCTTCAATTTGATTCTGAGAACTTGAAAGGGGTATGGGTTGGCAATATACAGTATATACCGTTTAATTATATAGTATTATTTTTTTCATTTTTTTATTTGTTTTTAAGGAAATCTGGAAAGGCGCTTTTGTTATCCTAGGGGGACAAACTAAAATTATTGTGGTATGATGGAGTCAGTAGGGGGTGACAGCTGCCCCCCCCCCTCACCCTCCTGCTCTCTGTCTGCTTACTGGGACAGGAAATGCACTTATTATACCCAAAATGTCACCACACACACGGGATTGGACCCCCCCCCCCCCCACACACACACACACAGGCCTACATACATTCATGATAATTATAATCTCTCTCTCTCTCTCTCTCTTTTCATAATTCCCATGTTTTAAGTCGATCTATCTTCACTTATGTTATATAACATTGCTAGATTGATCTAACGTTAAATAAATTCGCCATTAAATACAGTACACTATATGCGTGAGTTATATATACAATATTTTGGATTTGGCCAAATTTCATCTTGTCGTATATTAATGTAGGCCTAATTAGTTAGTACCTTGTTACGGCCCACGTAGATATTACCCAAGACAATAAAATAATACCACGGCAACACGCTATCTGACTCGTAATGTAATAATACCACGGCAACACACTATCTGACTGGTAATGTAATAATACCACGGCAACACACTATCTAACTGGTAATGTAATAATACCACGGCAACACACTATCTGACTCGTAATGTAATAATACCACGGCAACACACTATCTGACTCGTAATGTAATAATACCACGGCAACACACTATCTGACTCGTAATGTAATAATACCACGGCAACACACTATCTGACTCGTAATGTAATAATACCACGGCAACACACTATCTGACTCGTAATGTAATAATACCACGGACAACACTATCTGACTCGTAATGTAATACTACCACGGCAACACACTATCTGACTCGTAATGTAATAATACCACGGCAACACACTATCTGACTCGTAATGTAATAATACCACGGCAACACACTATCTGACTCGTAATGTAATAATACCACGGCAACACACTATCTGACTCGTAATGTAATAATACCACGGCAACACGCTATCTGACTCGTAATGTAATAATACCACGGCAACACACTATCTGACTCGTAATGTAATAATACCACGGCAACACGCTATCTGACTCGTAATGTAATAATACCACGGCAAACACACTATCTGACTCGTAATGTAATAATACCACGGCAACACACTATCTGACTCGTAATGTAATAATACCACGGCAACACACTATCTGACTCGTAATGTAATAATACCACGGCAACACACTATCTGACTCGTAATGTAATAATACCACGGCAACACACTATCTGACTCGTAATGTAATAATACCACGGCAACACACTATCTGACTCGTAATGTAATAATACCACGGCAACACACTATCTGACTCGTAATGTGATAATACCACGGCAACACGCTATCTGACTCGTAATGTAATAATACCACGGCAACACACTATCTGACTCGTAATGTAATAATACCACGGCAACACACTATCTGACTCGTAATGTAATAATACCACGGCAACACACTATCTGACTCGTAATGTAATAATACCACGGCAACACACTATCTGACTCGTAATGTGATAATACCACGGCAACACACTATCTGACTCGTAATGTAATAATACCACGGCAACACACTATCTGACTCGTAATGTGATAATACCACGGCAACACAATATAATAATACCACGGCAACACACTATCTGACTCGTAATGTCCCCCCAAAAGGCAATTAACTGAAACCACTGTATGTAAGTAAATATAAAAGGGAAAGAAGTGAAATTGAAACAACATACATTTATGGAGAATGGGCTAAGCAACGTAGAACAAATTCTTGCAAAACACGGCAATAATGAAGAAATAAAAATAAAAGTGGTAGAGGGGTGGACAGAAATCCAAGCATGCTTAGATAAGTTTACTAAATATATGGTAGAGCTGACTGTTGGATCAATGGACATTGATCACCATAATGGATCATAAACATCTAAACATAATATCATGGAACGTGAATGGCTTAGGTGGTAGAATGCACGATGTTCATTATTATGTAACAAAGTTCGACACTGACGTAATTCTTCTCCAGGAAACTGGGGATAGGAATGGTAGTATAATAAAACTCAATGGGTATAAACTATATCAATTATTTTCAGATGATAATATAAGGGGAGTTTCCACATATGTAAAAAATTCCATACCCTCAGAATTAATAGAGAGAGAGAGAGAGAGAGAGAGAGAGAGAGAGAGAGAGAGAGAGGGGGGGGGGGGGGAATATGTGGTGGTCAGTATATATTGGTGTGATTCATAAAGGTCTTCATACCCCCCCCCCCCCCCTATTTGACCATCACCACCCCCAGCCTCTCAACGATGTCCACCCTTTGTTTTCCATACACCAGACATCTTGATTACACCGCAGCCATGTTGTAGACCAAGGATAATTAGTTTGGCAAGGCCCCTCTCTATACGATTGTTGAACGTTTAGAACAATTGACCAAATCTCTACTTACTACGATTTTTTTTTTGGGGGGGGGGGGGGGGGGGGGATAGGTCAAGTTTAGTTCAGGTTTAAGGGGGAGATGGGCGTATTCCTTTCCTCATATATATAAATTTTTACCATTTCTTTTGTTTGCTCCCTAGACCTCCATCAAGCTATAAAAATACCCCCCCCCCCAAGACCCTCCTTCAAGATAAATGTGTACATTACATGAAAGAATAATGTCCCAGCCGAAGGTCGCTTCCTCTTAAATTACAGGCTCACTATCGCTCGCCTGGAAAAATTCGACACCTAAATGACACGAACAATCTTAATATTTACAAAGAAATGGGGTGAAAGGTCTTAAAATCCCCAAAGTATTGGGCCGAGTGTCATAAAATCTGAAAACCAATGGGGCTAAACATGAGGACGAAAGGGGACCAGAAAAACGACCCATATCTCCTTAAAGCACATGGTGAAAAAGATTATTTGCACGTTGATGTTGTCATAATGAACATTTTGTCATAATAATTTTGTCATAATAATTTTGTAATTTTGTCACTTGGATTAGTATAATATTATTAATTCCTTCTATGTTCGTCTTCAATGTAGGTTTAGCTTTCGACAAAATTTGAAACATATAGTTGGATAAATATTGGTTTGGGTTTGTTCTTCGCCGGAAAGCCTATACACAACACAAAGGAGACGATGTTTTTCCCCCCGAGACAATGAATAGAGGAAGCGAAAGCAAAGACAAGCAAGATGACGATTCTAAGGGAAGTGGTAGCGATACTCTCCCCATAGATAAGACTGTGGTATGCCTTCCCTTGCCAGTCTTTGTCCTTTTCTTCCTCTTTCTTATAGCTCAACATTCCATTCCCTCACCCCTCTCTTTCCTTCCTTCCTTCCTTCCTCTGTTTCTTTCTTACCTCCTTTCTTTCTTACTTCATTCCTTCCTCCAAACCTACATAACTTCCTTCATTCCACCCTCACCCCTCTTTCCTTCCTTCATTATTCCTTATTTCCTTCCTCCCTCTTTCCATACTTCCTTCCTTCCTCCCTCACTCCCTCTATCCTTCATTCCTTCCTTTTTCTTTCTTCCTTCCTGCCTTCCTTCCTTACCTCCTCTGTCCTTCCTTCCTTCCTTCCTATCTTCTTTCCTTTCTCCCTCACCCCCTCTTTCCTTCCTGTAATATAAGGCTAGCCAAGCATATCAAATACTGCAGGGTAAAATACTGCAGGGTAAATCACCATCAACTCACCCTGCTTGAGTGTATAGGTAGAGTCACGGTCATTAATAAGGTGACACCCATTCCAATCCTCGAACCTTAGCTGGGGAGATTTTTATTTATTTAGTTAGTTATTATTTTTTAGCCTCCCCCCCCCCCCCCCCTCCATCAAGCTTTTAAAAAATCCCCAAGAACCCCCCCCCCCCCTCTATTCGAGATCAAGTTGTAATTTTTTTCTGTAAAACAAATGTACCGGCCGAAGGCTCGCTATTACTCGCCAGGAAAATAAATTGTACCCAAAATGGCACGAAAGGCCTTAAAATCGAGACACTAATAGGCGAATGTCTCAAAAGTAATGAGGCTAAACATGAGGGAGAAGGGGCCTCCCCCCTCCTTTGACACTTTCATTACCAATGGCGTGTTTTCTATGATTTCGGCTATATTTAGACGATCTTATGCAGCTTAGGAAGGATATATGGTATTTAATAGGATTAATTAAGATATGTAACCTTATAATAATTGGTAGACTTCCTTCCTAAGCTGAACTAATCGTCAAGTAGTACCCAGAATATACTGGAAATGTCGTCACCGTTACTGAATGGGTTAAGGGGAGGAGTTTAGTTTGGTCCGTAGATATCCATCAAGCTTAAGATTACACCCCCTTTCAAGATAAATTTGTACATTTTTCGGTAGAAAAATGTCGGCTGAAACCCGATTCCTCTTAAATTACAGGCTCGCTATCGCTCGCCAGGATAAAATCGACACCTAAATGGCACGAAAGGTCTTAAAATTGACAGAAATGGGTTGAAAGGTCTTAAAATCGTCAAAATAATGGGGCAAACGTCTTAACATTAGGAAAACAATGGGGCTAAACATGAGGGAGAAAGGAGTCAAGAAAAAAATCCCTCAAGTGGACATCTCCCCTTAAGGCCAAGTTCTGAAGTATCTGGACTATACAAAATAATGATATATTCCAAATTCCAAATTCAAATAATACAAATAAAAAAATTATTGTCATGAACACATATACAAATAAATACAATGGCTACCCAATGTATATACTACAAAGTCCCTGACAATGAGGACTGATGCCGAAAAGTGTATACTATTATGATGTCCTCTAAATAATTGCCATTGTAATTTTTTTAGGCTGAACAGAACAATGGTGTTAAGGGGAGATGATCGGTTTTTTTTTCTGGACACCCATTTCCCTCATGCTTATCCCCAATAGTTTTCAAAATATATGACGTTCGACCCATTAGTTTGGCGATTTTAAGACCTTTCGTCCCTTTTCTTTGCCAATATTTAACGTTTTCAAGTCATGTAGCTGTCGATATTTTCCTGGCAAGCGATAGCGAGCCTGTAATTTACGAGATACCTGGATATTTTTCTACCAATTTTTTTACAAATATATCTTAAAGGGAGATCCTGGGGTTGTTTGCTTAAGTTTGATGGAGGTCTAGGTAGGAAATTAAAAATAAATACATTTAAAAATCGACCAAAAAATGAACTATCTATCCTCCCTTAATGCCCAAGAAACCAGACAAGAAAATATTAGGAAAAACCACATTTAAATCCAGTACATACACATATTTTTACATATATACAGTATATACACACCTACACTTATATAAATAAATAAATACCGGTACTCACATAATGAACCTAAATGGTGATTCAGATGAATATATAGACAATAATTGTCATTACTTTACCTCTGTAAGACCTCAATTATGTTGATGGTGTGGATAGATTTCATGTCAGACTCATGGGCCGAGAATAATGGCGGACGGCCGCACATTGCAACCATCTCTTGCATCACTAACATGACGTAGCGCCCGTGCAGCATTGCCAATAGTGAAGGTCGATCCTTGCAATTGCAGCGGCGCGAATCTCGATTGGTCGGCTTGCAGGAGGTGTTGTTCTCTTCGGGCAGCTGATTGGCGGAATAAAGAGTACTTGGTACCTCCAGGCTTATGTTGGCGGCAGCTGCAACACATCACTAACCAGAACTACCTACATGTAGAAAACGCTCACTGGCGATGCTATACAACTTCCCGAACTTCAAATTGGGGAAAGATAATCATTTATTTCATATTAGCGATTATATATTACGCATAGCTGGCCAAGGAATCCCAGCGTCCTGTTGTTTAGAGGTGTATGCGTAGCCCGTATTGAGGGAGGGACCCGCTCTTCAGCCCTGTGTGCCTTACGCCTCCCTGCGTAGGGATTATTTTGACCGTGTCGGGGCGGGGATATTAGAGTCCTTACGTTGTTGAGTGACGACTTTTTGACTACTCGACAATTAATATCAAAGCTAATTCGTCATTTACAGCTCTTCGTTGCATATCAGTTGCCTCATATGGTGCAGGGACTATCCGTATTTGGGAATAGCTTGAGTTGCACGATCGTACTTGCAGAGGAATCGACGTATTATTTTGCGAAAGTGTCGTATCCCGCCATGTGTAGAGCATCCTTGATGACCGCGGGTGAATGGTGAAATTGGTGATGCTGGGTTAGTGCGAGAGAGGCGTCGCGGGAGGAGGGAAGTGTTGTAGTGTGTGTGTGGTAGCTTCCGTGTGAGAGTGTGTGGTGTGGTGTGTGAGGGAGTTTATGTGAGGTGGCCAGTCCTGTAGCCGGGAACCCTGGCGTCGTAGCATGGCAGAAGGTAAGGCGATCTATGTGTGTGTTCATCTTCTACCCCAACCATTCGTCCCTCTCCTTTCCTACTACTAACGCATCCCTGAGGTTATCGTCCTCTTGGTGGTAGGAACTATGGAATTACGCACTAGCTCAGCGGTCGACGGGTTCCTACGCTACCGTTTTTGGTAGTACTCGTAGGCCTAGGTACAGTAGATCTTTGGTACAGTTGCCTTCCTTTGCTCATGGACGCTTTTAGGATATCGGACCGCAAGAGCTGACCTGCGAAACCTTATTGCGTCATAGCAAATCGTATCTGTCGTAGCCCGTGTTTTGATGCAGGTTCACCGCAGTGTTCGAGAACACTTTAATGCAATTGTACCCTACTCCCATGTCTCTAATTGTCTATCAGCCTTAACTATTCAAGGCTCTGACTAGAAACACATTTCGTATCACCGTACGTCCGGAAGGAATTACGCATAAGTCCAGCGATCGACGGGGTTGTATCAACTTCCCATGCAAGTGTATCACAATCTCATTTCTCTAGCCTACCAACCCCAAATAATAGACCAGTACCAATTACACCCCAGGATTCTTGTCTTGATGGTTTAATGGTACCGTTAGTGTATTTAAGATGTGTACGTGGTAACCCAGGTTCGAATCCCGGGAGGATCACATTGTTTCATTAATTGCATTGAAGGAGTTTGGCGTAATGGTATTGGGAGTAAAATAAATAAATAATATACTAGGTAGGGGTGACAGTCGATCGAGTCTATACCAATACCAACTCCCTAAGCCAACCAAATAAATAAATAAATATATCAATAAATATATATAAAATTATAAATATTAAAATCTTGATCAAATTAGCAAGGCAGATCAGATAGCCCGTTACCTTTCATTCTTTTACACCCTTCTTCATATCTACACTGTTTTCATGGAATGTTTAATTGTAAAAAAATATATTGGCTACATATACTGTACCTGTAAGTGAAATATATTGGCTACATATACTGTACCTGTAAGTGAAATTATACACAAAAGTGTTGCAATCGTTTATGTGTTTTTATTCCTAGACCCCCTTCTCTCATCAGTTTTGAGATTCTAAGACCGCCTCATTGATTTGGAGATTATAAGACCTTTCACCCCATTTCTGTCAACCTTTCGGGCCTTTTAGGTGTCGATTTTTCCTGGCTAGCGATAGCAAGTCTGTAATTTAAGAGGAACCGGCCTTCGGCTGGCACATTTTTTCTACCGAAAAATTTTACAAATTTATCTACCGAAATACCGGTATGTACAAATTTGTCTCAAAAAGGGCCCAGAAGATATTTTTGTTTAGGCTTGCTGGAGGTTTGGGGAGCAAACTAAGCGTTCAATTTTGTTCAGTACACTGTTCTTGACTTGGAACCTCTGTGAACATTATTATCTTCTCAGGTTATCCCCTCCTGCCTCCTATAACTCTTATGGTAGACTACGCCTTGTTGTTGGTAGTAGTTGGTCTCTGGTGGCCGCGCGGGTATGGGGGGTGGGGGGATGGTCATGGGAACTATAGGCATCAACACGTGGGAGCAATCAGTAGGACTTTATCGATTAATGAAGGAACGCACACCCGTAAATTGATGTTATAACGCCCCGAGTCCTATGTGCTGGGAAGGATCTAGCGATGTCCTAACTCCTAAGTCTCCCTGATTCTGGAAATGTCATAAAAGCTCAATTTTGATATTGATGGATTTGTCAATTAGTTATATATATACAGTATATATATATATATATATATATATATATATATATATATATATATATATATATATATATATATATATATATATATATATATATATATATATATATATATATATATATATATATATATATATATAATTTACTTTCGATCCCGAAGTTGGGCTATTGTCCTGAGATATTCAATAGGATCTGGCTTAAAACCATTTGAGAAACGTAAATGAAATTGTAAATTGTATCCAATTTATGAATGACATGTGATTGTCAGACGACCCTTGCTTGTCCCTTTATCACAGATTAGCACTCATTTGTATAATAGGCTATTTGTTCGATATAGGGAAGCACTGACTAATTAGTGTGGTCAGGTCAGGTGAAGGTATTGAGGGATAAGCCTTTACAACGGCACCTCTTAGCTACTTTCTACTTTTCCTATTTTCTGAAGAATGTAGAGAGAGAGGAAGCTGTTGGAGTGGCTTTGTCATGTGTGTTATTAGTCTATACGTCGTGGAGGTGTACCCCGACTGGGTGCGAGCATTTCTAAACAACGGGGTAGTACGACATACTAGTACGGTCACCTGAATGATCTGGGTGGGTGGGTGGCGAGGCTGGCAAAGACCTTGAGCCTTGCGTCATCCCTAAAATTTATAGAAGGGTATCGGCCATCCCTCCTCCTCCTCCTCCTCCCTTACCAGCAGTGTTCCCACACGTGAAGTTCAAGAACACTACCACCACCACCACTACAACCACCATCACCATCACCACTACTACCCCCACCACTACCACCAACACCACCCCTACCCCTACTACTACCACTACCACCACCACCACTACCATCATTACCCCCCACCACTACTACCACCACTACCATACACCCCACCACCAGCACCACCTCACCACTACCACCCAACAACAAAACACCACTACTACCACCCCCACCACCACCATTTCCCAGAACCCCAGCCACACTTCTCAGGAATGTGGCAGGAGGGGGTTTAGGCCCCAAGTCATGTGCCCTTGTATTCGTTCTTATCCCTATTTGGCCCGAAAGCCGAGGGGGGCCGTTTTGACCGGTGAATTAGAGAAGATTGGATTTATCGCCCTTTGTTCGATCTATTTAATAATAATTCGGATTGCAGAAAGAGAAGACCCATAATATTGCAGAAAGAGAAGACCCATAATATTGCACATGTTATTTCTCTGACAAAACTGCATACCGTACCTTAAGGGGAGGTATTTAGTTTGTTCCCTAGACCTCCATCAAGCTTAAAATTACACCCCCTAGACCCCCTTTCAAGATAAATTTGTACATTTTTCGGTAGAAAAATGTCCCGGCCGAAGGCCGGTTCCTCTTAAATTACAGGCTCGCTATCGCTCGCCAGGATAAAATCGACACCTGAATGGCACGAAAGGTCTTAATATGGGGTGAAAGTTCTTAAAATCGCTAAACTAATGGGGCAAACGTCTTAAAATCTCAAAAGCAATGGGGCTAAACATGAGGGAGAAAGGGGTCAAGAAAAAAATCCCTCAAGTGGAGATCTCCCCTTAATAGTAATAGGCTACCAAGAAACCTACGGTTGTATATGGAAAAGAACATTTGGATTTGACGCCCTATGTATTGAGATAATCGTATGAACTTTGACAGCCACTTGGATAACGCAAGACAGCAGATCTCGTAAAGTTGCATAATAAATCGTAGGCAGTGTCCACCAACCTTTAACTGTCTTCGTGGTGCGATGTATAAGGTGTTGATTTTCGGTGTGAGCATCCTGGGTTCGAATCCACGGACTGCCACATGTGTTTGTAAATTTCATTAATCGATTTTAGGAGTATAGTTGGTTGTTGGAAGGAACATAATAATTGCAATTTGCTGGATACAAAAAAAAATAATAATTAAATAAATATATACCGGTAAATAAATAAATATACAAATATATAAATAAATACCCGGTATATAGCTATAGTTGGATTTACTTTATATATATGACCCATAGACATTTCACCGCTCAAATTGTAAAACCTGAAACATCCTCGATTTTATGCTCTTATAAGAAGGTTCCCTTCTACATTTTATTGGATATTAAAACTGAATATGATAAATACCTTGCTACCAAACTCTGTACAAGTTGGGAATTAATCCCTTCTGTACCGGCGACGTCTTTTCAGTTTAGCTATATTAAGATGATTTTGTGCAGTTAAAATTAAGAAAAATCTGTGTTAGTAAAAAGGGTAAATTAAGATAGTTCGAAGCCTGTAAATTGCTGGAGGCCCTTTTAAAAATGAATTAAATCGTCTAATAATAACCAGAAGAAAATTAAAAGGACGAAACTGGTACAGAACGGGTTAAATACCTATCTTGCCCATCTCGTTCATATTAAGAGTTGAATATTGGCAGTAACATATAGATTGCATATATGAAGCTTTCTATTTATATTGTGTTGGCTAATAGTACTGCATACCCAACACTCCACAATTTGGGAATACGACTATTATGATTTGTTGTCGTTTTTATAGAAATATGTAAGTTGTTATTTGGCAGTCATATAGTTAAGAGCTATGGAAAAATACCCATTCGTATATTGTGTGATTACTGGCCGTAGGCGTACTGGCAAGCCTGTAAAATTTGGAGCTTAAGGGGGTGACCTGTTTTTGTTCTGTCCTTTTCTATCTTTCTCTGGCTCTTATCCATTTGGCCCCATTCAGCCTACTGTTTTAAGACGTTTATCCCCATCCAGGTGTCAATGTTTTACTGGTGAGCGGTAGCGAGCCAGCATATATATTTTTTTTTTGACAGCAGGCTAAATTTGTACATTTTTCGATAGAAAAATGTCTCCGGCGAAGCCGGATTTCTTCATATAATGCTGGCTCGCTATCGCTCGCCAGGAAGAAATCGACACCTAGATGGGGATAAACGTCTTAAGATAGTTGGCTGAATGGGGCCGAATGGATACAAGCCAGAGAAAGAGAGAAAAGGACAGAAATAACAAAAAGCAGGTCACCCCCCTTAAGTGGACAACTCATTGGTTTTACCTTTCATACCTTATGTACTAACACCAAAGTGAACACGCCTCGGATGATATTAGTGAAGGTGCAACTAAGCCAGCACTTGAGGGGAAGGTAGCTATTTGTCTGGACCCTCTTCTCCCTCATGTTAATCCTCCTTAGTTTTGAGATTATAAGACGTTCGCCCCATTAGTTTGACGATTGTAAGACCTCTCATCCTATTTCCTTATCAATATCACGAACTTTCGTACCATTTACGTGTCGATTATATCCTGTCGAGCGATAGCAAGTCTGTAATTTTGGAGGAACCGGCCTTCAACCGAGACATTTTTCTACTGACAAATTACAAATTGATCTCGAAGGAGGATCTTGAGGATAATTATTAAGCTTGAAGGAGGTATAGGGAGGAAAATACAACATAAATACATTGATTAATACAAAATAACCTGCCCCTTAAACCCCTCATTATAGTATTGTAAATATTTAGCAATCTTATAGGCAGATTAGAAATGCTTGAATGCTTGTATGAATTATTATGTTACCTCCACCAACCGACTTTACTCCTAAACTCAATTAATGAAATCAACAAATACATGTGGCAGTCCAGGGATTCGAACCTATATCTCAGGGGTTAATAACTACATCAATTAACTCCTTTTCTACCGGTGCCGTCCTTTTAACACTATTCTTGATACTATTAGACGATTTCAATCAGTTTAAAAATGGCCTCCAGCAATGTCTCTTAACCCTTTTTAATGCGACAGATCCTTCTTAACTGCAAACATTCGTCTAAGTATAGTATAACAAATATATAAGACGTTGCCGGTACAGAGGGGATAACACACTGCCTGCCACAAATTCTTCCTAAATTGCCTAAAACCGTCTAATGATACCCAACTATAATGAAGACTAGCATTATTGTATATTGGAAGGGATAAATAGCATGGCCCGAAGACATGTAACGTGTACGTAGAATTTGCTCGATTTATTATGTATTTCACTTTAAGGGGGAAGGGTTTACTTTCTGGCCGTTGTGTTCATCAATATATCAATATGTAAATATATATTCATATATATATATATATTATATAATACTATAATACAGTATATATATATATATGATGGCTTCCAGTTCGAAACTTAGCTCTTTCTGCCATTCGGCTAACTCTTTAATATTTTGGACAATTATAATTTTATTTAGAATGTTTGTAGGCCTACTTAGTTTCGACGGTTCTCAGTCAAATTAGATGTTGAAGGTATAAAGTTATTGAAACCTACCGAATGTTCAATGTCGAATTTATTTTCTTGTCTTCAGATTACAGTTGACGATGAATCCCAAATATATTTTATTATAAGAGTTACTTATAGCCACGTTATATAATTTATATCCTGTAATTTCTATCGATTTCCTAAATTTTACTTCACAACATTTATCTACATTGAACTTCGTCGGTCAATTTACAGCCCATTCGTGCAGTGTATCTAAATATCTGTGGAGAGCCTAAATATAATTATCAGAATTAATCACTCTTCGTATTATTGTCATTTGCAAATTTACTGATTTTGCTAGGTATTCCTACATCAAGGTCGTTAATATAAATAATGAACAGGAGAAAGCCTAAAACAGATCCTTGTTAGACTCAACTCTTAAATTCACCCCAGTCCGATTGTATACCATTTATGCTAGCTCTGTGCTTCCTACCAATTAACCATGACATAATCCAACTTCATAGAGATCCCCCTATTTCATGAGCTTCTTCCTCAGCAATCCTTCGTGGGGGACTTTATCGAATTCTTAACTGAAATATAAATACATTAGGCTATATCCCATTGTTTGTCATATACTTGGGAAAAGAATGTCAATAAATTAGTGAGGCGGGACCTACCCTTCGTGAATCCGTGCTGAGAATCTTTGAATAATTGGTGACGTTCTAGATGCTCTCTGGTGTTGTGTGCAATAGATTATTCCCAGTTTGCCTACAACTGATGTCAAACAAATTGGACTATAGTTTAAAGCAATAGATTTATCACCCTTTTTAACTATCGGTACCACATTTGCAAGTCTCCACTCAACTGGGACTAGGCCCGAATTATGAGAATTATTTAATATTGCTGTTAAAGGGTAACTAACTTCATATTTGCATTTTTTAAGTACTCTAGGAAATATGGACAGAGAAAATAATTGTTTAGGGTTTTATATATATCGACCTCGTTATCTAAGAGAATTCCTGTCAGATTTAAGAGGGCCTATTTTCTCTCTTTCTTTTGTTTTATAAAACTGGAAGAACCCCCTTGGGTTAACTTTTGATTCTCTAGCAATATTTGTATTCATAATTACGCTAAGTTTTTCTAATATCAGCTTTAACTTGTCTTCTAAGATTTGCATATCCATTCTTAAATGTTCCCCACCGCTCTTTATTTACCTATATACACCTTTCTTTAAACTTAACGTATGCTTAATGCAGTTATTCTTCCATCTAGGGTCGTTATTTTGAGATCTGAAGCGCTTTTTAGGAATATATTAATTTGGGCATCTTTAATGGTCTTGTTATATATTGCTGAACGTAAATAAATATCCTGGGCTGACTTAGTGTATTTGTGCCTAAGTCGAAAATTTGATCACCTGCTATCCTTAATCCTCCATTAAACCGTACATTGACCTGGTCTTTCACTTTGCATTTTTTATTATATATCTGACCTAGTGCAGCAGTTTATCGAACTGTATACATAAATTACTACGCTTCCGCCCTCTTCCTTGACTACCTACGTTATACATAGTAAATCCATACATAGTATGTGTGTGTGTGTGTGTGTGTGTGTGTGTGTGTGGTGTGTGTGTGTTTTTTTATCTTGTTATAGTTAAAGTTTTTCATAGGAACAACTGTAACAACTCCACCACACGGAGCGAGAGAGAGAGGTCCTTCTTAAGTTTAATAGAATCATCTATTGCTAGCCATCATAACAAAAGAGGATGATAAACAATATATATATATAATTTATATATATATATATATATATATATATATATATATATATATATATATATATATATATATATATATATATGAAATAAGATAAACTTGAGAGAGAGAGAGAGAGAGAGAGAGAGAGAGAGAGAGAGAGAGAGAGAGAGAGAGAGAGGGAGGGAGAGGGAGTGAGAGTGAGGAAAAGAATGAGAAGAGGTTATATGAAGATGGTTTAATTGGGGATATGAGAAAGTAGCCGGAAACATTTTACTCAAGGTCATCTCTCTCTCTCTCTCTCTCTCTCTCTCTCTCTCTCTCTCTCTCTCTCTCTCTCTCTCTCTCTCTCTCTCAAGTTTATCTTATTTCATATATATATATATATATATATATATATATATATATATAAATTATATCTATATATTGTTTATCATCCTCTTTTGTTATGATGGCTAGCAATAGATGATTCTATTAAACTTAAGAAGGACCTCTCGAAATGAAAGTAGTAACAACCAATTTCCTTCAGATCCTTGTTATGCTGAATAATATCGTCTAGTCATAGTAGTGATAACCCTGAAAAGATAAAGGGTTTCGATTAAAATGTTTTTGTAGTTGCCGCAAAATTAGTTCGTGTGACACCATTATATGTTGAAGAGTATCATCTATCGGTCTCTGAGATAAAAAACAGAATTTCTTAGGATGTAAAGCGTTGAACGATACTCTGAGAATTATTTCTTTAGAAGAATACCTCCAACCCCACCCGATCACACCCCAATCCAACCCAATTAGACCCCAACCCCACCCAGGCAGACCTCACCCCCAGCCAATCACACCCCAACCCCACCCAATCAGACCCCAACCCTACCCAACCCCATACAATCAACCCCAACCCGACCCAATCAACCCCAACCCGACCCAATCAACCCCAACCCCACCCAATCACACCCCAACCCCACCCAAACTTCACCCAATCAACCCCACCCAATCACACCCCAACCCCAACCAATCACACTCCAACCCCACCCAATCAACCCCAACCCGACCCAATCAACCCAACCCGACCCAATCAACCCCAACCCCACCCAACCAACCCCAACCCGATCCAATCAACCCCAACCCCACCCAATTAACCCCAACCCAATTAACCCCAACCCGACCCAATCACACCCCACCCCCACCCAATCAGTTACAACTCCACCCAATCAAAGTCCACAAGCCAAGGAGCCTCACTGAACCAATCCTACTTCCACCTACACTATCCACTAGAACCCAATCAGCACTCCCAGTCCCAAATAAAGCACAATCAACCTTAAGTTCAAATCGGGTTCTCCTTCCTTCCTTCCTTCTCTTTCGTCCCGTTATATAATTAGACAAAACAAACAGAGATCCTGTCCTGTAAAGTAGAGGGGTATGGTATACCCTAGTAACACTAACAATCATACGAATAGGCGACACACTGCAACTGAGCTTTGATCATGAACATATGCATAAACAGGATACGTTAAGTACCGGTAATGCAGCGGTCGTTTCCTAAAGCTATAGGTGCCTTACAGACGATTAGATCTATCAAGACTTGTCCTTTCTAAGATATGGGCTTGCTTGACACACAACTTCCAGGGGCCTTACTTGTCCAGTTTTCTTATTAGGATTCTTATAATGGTTGTTTTCACAGGCATGGCTATCCTGATTAAACTGAAAATCCCGGTGAGTGGTCTTGGAAGCTTGGCTTGATTCCTGAGGCAGTACACACTGCGTGTTATAGGGGGTGCGCGTGAACAGTGGGAAAGAACAGCTGATGTGCCAGTGTGATTTCCAGGCATGTGGTGGCGATCTGGGGTCATACATACATGCTTTCCTTCATGTTTCTGCTGTTGTTTGCTTTCCTTTGTACTCCTTGATACTGTAGCCATGATTTAATGACATACCAGAAGTTATGAAGAAGAGACGCCGCTTTCTGGCACTAGCTGTCTGTCACTCTTTTAGGCTATGGGGGAGACACTCATTACAGGCAACCTACAAAAACAAATATATATATATTATATACTAATAAATAAATAAAAAAAATATATATATATATACGGTATATAAATAACAAAATTATATAAAAATTAATAAAACAATAAAATAAATGCTAATAATTGTGTGTGGGTGTACTGTGTGCCCTAACCGGTCGGCATTAAAAAACCCTTCTCCGTGTGTGCTGCCCCTCCTCCGCCCGTAAGCCTCATTGATTACCGCGTTAAGTGTCCCGGCCGTAGGAGCCACGTGGCGGCCAGAAGGTCAGCACCAACCTACTATTTTTTGTTGGCCACCCAGCTGTTCAACGTCTTGGTTCAACATTCCTTAAGGGGAACTATTTGGTTGTGTTTCCCGGACCCCCTTCTTCCCTCATCTTTAGCCCTATTATTTTGGCTATTATTAGACCTTTCGCTCCATTTCCTTTTCCAATTTTAAGATCCTTTTGTGCTATTTACGTGTCAATTTTATCCTGGCGAGCGATAGCGAGCCTGCAACTTATGGGGAACCGCCCATATTGGGAGTATTTTTTTTTTATAAAAAGTTTGATGGAGGTCTTGGTAGCAAACTAAAAAATCTCCCCTTAACCCTTTCAGTACCGGTGACATCTAAAATATTTGTTTAGCTAATTTAAGACGACTTTATTCAGTTTAAAAAGGGCCTCCAGCAATTAACAGGCTTCGAACTATTGCACTTCAACATTTTTACTACCACAGATCCTTCTTAAGGGGAGATCTCCACTTCAGGGATTTTTTTCTTGACCCCTTTCTCTCTCATGTCTAGCCCCATTGCTTTTGAGATTTTAAGATGTTTGCCCCGTTAGTTTGGCGATTTTAAGAACTTTCATTCCATTTTAAGACCTTTCGTGCCATTCAGGTGTCTATTTTATCCTGGCGAGCGATAGCGAGCCTGTAACTAAAGAGGAGCCGGCCTTTGGCCGGGACATTTTTCTACCGAAAAATGTACAAATTTATCTTGAGAAAGGGTCTAGGGGCTGTAATGTTAAGCTTGATGGAAGTCTAGCGAACTAACTAAAAACCTCCCCTTAAACTGTACTGTGTCGCCTTAATATATCTAGAATAGGATTAAAATGCCGTCGCCGGTACAGAAGGGGTTAAAGGGAGGCATTGGGTCCTTGTGGACCACCTTCTTCCTCATCTTTAGCTCTATTAGTCATGGAATATTAAGACGTTTGTCCCATTAGTTTGACGATTTTACGACCTTTCGCCCGATTGCTTTCGTCAAATTTAAGACCATTTGTGCCATTTCGATTGTTTTGTTTCCTGCATGTATTCATTTATTTTCATTGTTTTGTTTCCTGCATGTATTCATTTATTTCGATTGTTTTGTTTCCTGCATGTATTCATTATTTCGATTGTTTTGTTTCCTGCATGTATTCATTTATTTCGATTGTTTTGTTTCCTGCATGTATTCATTTATTTCGATTGTTTTGTTTCCTGCATGTATTCATTTATTTCCATTGTTTTGTTTCCTCCATGTATTCATTTATTTTCATTGTTTTGTTTCCTGCATGTATTCATTTATTTCGAAGGGGGGGGGGGGGGGGGTGTCTTGGGGATATTTATACTTGATGGGGGTCCCTTTAAGGGGGGTGACCTGCTGTTTTGTTATTTCTGTCCTTTTCTCTCTTTCTCTGGCTTGTATCCATTCGGCCCCATTCAGCCAACTATTTTAAGACGTTTATACCCATCTAGGTGTCGATTTCTTCCTGGCGAGCGATAGCGAGCCAGCATTATATGAACAAATCCGGCTTCGCTGGAGAAATATTTCTATCGAAAAATTTACAAATTTAGCCTGCTGTCAAACAAAACTAAAAAATATGCTGGCTCGCTACCGCTCACCAGTAAAAAATTGACACTTGGATGGGGATAAACGTCTTAAAACAGTAGGCTGAATGTGGCCAAATGGATACAAGCCAGAGAAAGATAGAAAAGGACAGAACCAAAACAGGTCACCCCCCTTAATCCTATGTTATCACTCCATTAATTCTGTCTTGTAGTTACCCCTTTCAAGATCCAATTTCTTTTCTGTTGTCTGGCTATGATTAGACTATGTGTTTGTTTTCAGATTAGGAAGGGTATATGGAAGTCAGAGGGTTAATTGAGAGTCCATTATGTTTAGTCTTTCTTATTGTATATGTAAAATAATTAAAATTGAAGTTTATAGTTTAAATTATGTCTTTGGAGGTACCGTAGTAAAGTGGCCAAAACAATGCTATTTCATGTTGTTTTCTTTTATTCCTTTTCATAAATTATTCATTCATTTCTAAATACAAAATGGCTCCGGTTTATCCCCTGCATACTTTCCAAAGCTTGCTCACTTAGTCCCATTAAACACAACATTGCTCCGGTTTATCCCCTGCACACTTTCCAAAGCTTGCTCACTTAGTCCCATTAAACACAACATTGCTCCGGTTTATCCCCTGCACACTTTCCAAAGCTTGCTCACTTAGTCCCATTAAACACAACATTGCTCCGGTTTATCCCCTGCACACTTTCCAAAGCTTGCTCACTTAGTCCCATTAAACACAACATTGCTCCGGTTTATCCCTTGCACACATTCCAAAGCTTGCTCACTTAGTCCCATTAAACACAACATTGCTCCGGTTTATCCCCTGCACACTTTCCAAAGCTTGCTCACTTAGTCCCATTAAACACAACATTGCTCCGGTTTATCCCTTGCACACATTCCAAAGCTTGCTCACTTAGTCCCATTAAACACAACATTGCTCCGGTTTATCCCCTGCACACATCCCAAAGCTTGCTCACATAGTCCCATTAAAAATCCTTCGACTCATTGTCTTCTCTTGTGATCAATACGAGTCATCATACATTATGATCATCTGTCTTTTTGTAGGTATATAATTCTTTATATAACTATACTGTATATATAACACTAGATTTAGTTTTTGCAGCTATTCCAAGAAAGCATAAAACTCTATTTCTGCAACACTGATTCACAGAGGCTTTATTGGTATGAGCTATACCTACGAGTGAAGGTTAATGGGGTCACCGCATCCCTAAGTTAATCATAGGCCTGACACAATGGTAAATCAAACAGAGTAAGGGGTGAATCAAATAAACAGTAGCCAGTCCATTATAGTGACAGTGAAGATCTGTCAAGACGGTAGGGTAGCCAGAGAAGAATAACAACCCTGATAACGGAGAGGACAGAAGCCAGACGTTAGACAGGACCAAGGACTGACAGGAGGGTATTACTTCGGGAATTGGGAGTCGGGGCTGAAAAGAATAATCAACAACGAATCCAGTGACACAATGTACGCCCGTGGTGAAATCCAAATGACATACTACACAGGAGGCGGTATTTCCGTCAATTTTTACGGGCAATTGTTAGTCTGGCAGCTTCAAGATTTAAGTCTCACAAGAATTAAGCTACTTAACATTCTACCTTCGATCTAGTTTCCGATTCAAATATATAATCTGGCAAAATTGGAACTATGATGTGGGCGGATCAAGTCCTGAGGTTGGCCGAGTTTGTGGGATGAACATATATATGGTAACAGTTTACATTCAACATAACAACAACAAACCATTTAATCCATACCAATGTCCCAATATCTTCCGTAATACCTCCTGTACCTTGTCCCAGTACCAACCTTACAAAAGATAAGCTGATAGATTTAGTAGGAGGACTTATGGTGGTAAAAAGAGTTGAGTAAAATAGTTCGAAGCCTGTTGATTGCTGGAGGCCGATTTTAAACTGCATAAAATCGTCTAATAGTAGCCAGAATAGCGTTAAAAGCCCGGCGCCGGTACTGAAGGGGTTAAGAGGAAAGTGACCGCCGGCCAGACATTAGCCAGACATGGGATGGGGTTGACAGGCAGTTAAGGGGGGAGGGGGAATTTTGTTACCGGTATATACAATATATAATATATATATATATATATATATATATATATATTGTTTTTATCTTGTTCCCTACACCTCTATCAAGCTTGAAAAAATACACCCCAAAAACCCCACTTCGAAATCAATTTGTATTTTTTTTCGGTACCGTATATAACTGTCCCTTCCGAGGGTCAATTTCTCCTAAATTACAGGCTCGCTATCGCTCTCCAAGAAAACATCGAAACCTAAATGGCACGAAAGGTCTAAATAATGACAAAGAAATGGGGCGAAAAGTCTAAATATAGCGAAATTACTGGGGCGAACTTCCTTAAATTTCGAAAGTAATGGTAGCTAAACAGGAGGGAGAAGGGGTTCCAGAAAAGAGCAAAAATCTCCCCTTAAAAGAGAGATCTAACCGTCAAGCTGCTTATAGATTAAGACTAAACTATATAGCAACATTACAGCATAGAATACGTGCTAATGAGAAATATTATGGTAACGCTTTTAGTATCAGAGTTGTTTGTTTAACTTTTTCTGGCTACTATTAGACGATTTTATTCAGTTTAATAAGGGCCACCGGCTTCGAACTCCCGGTATCTCATTCAACCATTTTTACTACCTATAAGATCTTTCTTAAACTGCGCAAAATTGTCAAAATATAGCTAGGATAAAATATAAACGACGTTGCTGGTACAGTGATGCGAGTTTAATTTACAATGCAAACAACAGAGAAAGTTTGAGTAATAAGTCTCTCTCTCTCTCTCTCTCTCTCTCTCTCTCTCTCTCTCTCTCTCTCTCTCTCTCTCTCTCTCTCTCTCTCTCTCTCTCTCTCTCTCTCTCTCTCTCTCTCTCTCTCTCTCTCTCTCTCTCTCTCTCTCTCTCTCTCTCTCTCTCTCTCTCTCTCTCTCTCTCATCATTACCATATATAATTATTCCCCTTCCGAAGCTCTCCACTTTCCAGCTGCCATGTCAACCATGAGTGGAAAGAGGTGTCATCAAGGCTAATGTGGGTGAGAATGCGGTTTATGGGTGAAAGGTGGGTTTTTGTAAGTGCGTATGGACCAGGAAGTGAAAGAGAGTTAGACGAGGTAGAGGGTTTCTGGGAGGATTTGAGAGATTGTCTACAAGGGTTTGATGAAAATGAAAATGTTATAGTTTTAGGGGACCTAAATGCTAGGGTAGGAAATGAGCCTGTTGAGGGAGTCATTGGTAGTTTTGGTGTGGATGGTGTAAACGAGAGTGGAGAAAGACTGAAAAATGTATGTGAAGAGTGTAGATTGAGTGTAGGTAATACGTTCTTCAAAAAAAGGCGTATACACAAGTACACCTGGCATAGACTTGTGAGGGGAGAGATTGTAGAGAGGGCATTGATGGATTATGTGCTGGTGACAAGGGAAAGATTGTGTAGACTGCTGGATGTGAATGTGATGAGAGGTGAGGCGGAGGGTATGTCAGATCATTACCTGGTGGAGGGAAAGCTAAGAGTTAAGAGTTACAGGAGAATAAGAGACAAGCGTGAAGTAAGAGAGGTAATAAAAGTTAGTGAGTTAGAGAAGAGTGAAAAAGAGAGGGAGTACAAGGAAAGACTAAATGAAAAGTGGATGGAAGTGAGAGAGATGGAAGAGAGAGAAGTAGAGGTTGAATGGCAACAGTTTAAGGAAGGAGTGAAAGCAAGTGCAGAGGTAGTATGCGGCAAAAGGAAAGTAGGAGGCAGAGGTATCAGGAAGGGAAGCGAGTGGTGGAATGATACGGTGAGAAAGGCAGTTGAGGAGAAGAGACAGTGTTTTGAGAGGGTTTTACAGGATGGTAGTGTTGAGGTATGGGAGAGGTACAAGGAGAAAAGCAAAACGGAAAATTAGAGAAGCGAAAAAAGATGCAAACGAAAGGTGGGGCCAAAGGCTGAGTGAGAATTTTGAAGAACGAAAGAAGATGTTCTGGAAGGAGGTAAATAAAGTAAGGAAAGGAGGACAAAAGAGGGAAGAGTCAGTGAAAGATGAAAATGGAGAATTACTAGTGGAACCAGTTGAAGTGAGGAAAAGATATGCCGAGTATTTTGAATCTTTGTTAAATACAAGAGATGGAAGAGAAGCAGTGATTGAAGCAGAGGTGGATGGAGATAGGTTACCCAGGCCACCCAGGTGGCAGGGAATGAATGAAAGGATTGAGGAAAATGAGGTGAAAGAAGCAGTGAAACAAATGAGAGCGGGAAAAGCAGAAGGTTTGGATGGTATTGCTGTGGAGTGTATAAAGAAGGGTGGAGATGTGATAATAGATTGGTTGGTGAGACTTTTCAATGTGTGCTTTGCTGTGTCAATGGTACCAATAGACTGGAAGAGTGCATGTATTGTGCCGTTGTACAAGGGGAAGGGAGATCGGCAGGAGTGTTCAAGTTATAGAAGTATTAGTTTATTGTCAGTGGTTGGAAAGCTGTATGGCAGGGTGTTGATAGAGAGGATAATAAAGTGTACGGAAGTTGCAATAGGAGAAGAACAGTGCGGTTTTAGGAGGGGAAGAGGGTGCGTGGATCAGATGTTTGCAGTAAGACAGTTATGCGAGAAGTATTTAGAGAAGCATAAGGAGATATTTTGGGCTTTTATGGACTTGGAAAAAGCATATGATCGTTGGACCGTGAAGCAATGTGGAAGGTGTTAAGGATTTATGAAATTGGAGGAAATTTGTTAGAAGCAGTTAAGAGTTTTTATGAAGGGAGCAGAGCATGTGTGAGAGTAGGAAATGGTGAGTTGAGTGAATGGTTTGAGGTAAAGGTAGGTTTGCGACAGGGTTGTGTAATGTCACCATGGCTGTTTAATATGTTTATGGATGGTGTGGTGAGGGAGGTGAAAAGGAGAACTATGGGAAGAGGATTGGGTTTAGTAGGAAAGAATGGTAGAGATTGGGAGTTGAATCAGTTGCTGTTCGCTGATGACACAGCATTGGTGGCGGATTCTGATGAGAAACTGCAGCGGGTAGTCAAAGAGTTTGGTGTGGTTTGTGGAAGGAGGAAACTGAAGGTGAACGTCAATAAAAGTAAAGTAATGGTGTGTAATAGGGGAGAGCATAGGGTGAATCTAGATGTGAGGCTGGATGGGGAAATATTGGAACAAGTAGAGTGTTTTAAATATCTAGGAGGAACAATAAGCAGGAGTGGAGGTATGGAAGTGGAGGTAAAACAGAGAGTGTGTGAAGGAAGGAAGGTTTTCGGAGCAATGGGAAGTATGTGGAAGACGAGAAATCTCTGAGTGAAAGTAAAAAGTGCACTGTATCAAGGAATTGTTGTGCCAACAGTGATGTCTGGGGCTGAGACATGGGCTCTGAAGAAAAAGGAGAAAAGAGGGCTGGATGTGATGGAGATGAGCTGCTTGAGGAGTATGTGTGGAGTTACTCGTAGAGACAGATTGAGAAATGAAGAGATACGTAGGAGAGTGGGGCAGCAGGAACATTTGTCAGCCAGAGTGGACAGAAGGGTGCTGAGCTGGTATGGTCATGTTGAACGAATGGGAGATGAAAGGCTTACAAAGAGAATATGTGAGTCAGGTACAAGGGGAGATAGAAGGGCAGGAAGACCCCCATTGAGATGGAGAGACTGTGTAAGAAAGGCTTTGAATGATAGAGGAATGACTATAGATCAGGCAGGGGAAGTGGTGGTGGACAGGAGTGAATGGAGAATGCTTGTGAATAGTTGAGTGAACACGTGGTCATTTGGAGTAAGGGGTCGGGCGCAAGTTGGACTAGATAATAGTCCATCAGGCGCCTGGCCCGGGGAGACGATTAATATGAAGGGTGTGCCTGGAAGTGTGGTGGGAGGGCTTGTCGCTTTGGCTCCGCTGCATGTCTGCCTGCCGAGATCGGAACCTCTCCTGGTGGTCAGGGGCCGGGGGAGTGCTGGAGCGACCTTGGTAACCCTGGTCTCTGGGTCTTCTCCTGGGTGACCTGGATGTGTGAGAGTTTGTGTTTTTTATCTGTGTTTATTTTTTGTTTTATGTTGTTTTTGTGTTTTCCCTGTTCTTGCTCTGTCTTGAGTCGGCTACCCCCAAAATGGGGATTGGGCCTGAGCATATAGATAGATAGATAGATGTCAACCTTAGTAATATATATATATACTGTATATATATATATATATATATACCGGTATATATATATACTGTATATATATATATATATATATATATATATATATAATATACCGGTATATATATATATATATATATAAATATATATATATTATATATATATATATATATATATATATATATATATATATTATAACTGTGAAAAGAGTAATTTCGTGAAATGATTAAACATTTTAGTCAGTACTGTGACATGACTGGTTACTAACATAACTGGGTTAGTTTAGGTTTGGTTACGTAGGTCAGGTTATGTTATGTTGATCTTCATCTATGTTGCCGATTAGTAATGGAATTTTATGAAACCAAGGAAAGATATATTTTATATATACCATCATCAGTTCATCACAGTTCTCTATTCCCAATTAGTTACCCCCATGAGGATCTAGGGCGTTATTCCCAATTAGTTACCCCCATGAGGATCTAGGGCGTTATTCCCAATTAGTTACCCCCATGAGGATCTAGGGCGTTATTCCCAATTAGTTACCCCCATGAGGATCTAGGGCGTTGTTTTACATTGTTATCTGGTTATCAGTTGGCGACTTTATGAAGCTTAGGAAAGATCTCTGGTGAGAGGTATAAACTATCTCATTTAATTAAATCTCTAACTCTAATTTTTTTTCCTTAAATGAATAAATTCGTTTAATAACAAAATAAAGAAACGCGTCCTGGAATACTGAAAGAGCTATAGGCCTACAATCATATTAACTCAGTCTTGTAACCATCTGTAAATTAGGTATAATACCTCGTGAATGTCTTTGTGTAACTTAATGCTACACACACACACACACACACACACACACACACATGAAAAGAGTTGAAATTAATATAGATATATGAAAAATATAGAGATACAGTGAAACACCCACCCCAAGGCAAACTAGAGAGGCGGATGGACTTCATCAGGCCACAGCCACCCGCCGTAATCGGGTTTCTGTTATAACTGTGGCAAACCGACTATATCTATAATACCTGGTGTAGAGTGTTTGCTCACAAAGAAAAAGTAGTAAACCGGTAGTACTAATGAAATAGTCAAAATCAGGGGGTTGATAAATTCGGGAAGTCAATTTTGTAGTCAGAAGTAGAGTAGACAAAATCACACACTCCCGTTCCAAACCTATCAATTCGGGATGGCTGCGCTGTAACTGCGAAGTCGGGGTTCAAATCCACCAGGATCCTAAAGTTTTTTCGGTCAGTCCGATGGAGAGGATTATATCGTGGTCCTTCCCTAGTCAGGCTGCTGAACTATCAGCTTGTGTTAGCCTGCACATACTTCTCACCAGTGCATCTGTGTATGTACCATGATGGGAACCCAGGCACCTCACCGTCGCCAAAGGTCGCATGTGACCTCGTAGTTACGGAGAATATGCATTGTACTGTACCTAGGTTAAGATAAAACTCTGTAGATGTTCAGACTCGCGGGTGCAAGTGAACAATAAACCGACCATTATTGTTTCTTCAAACATTCCCATTGCAAACCTACCAATGACTCCCTGAATTCTCCCCTCCCCAGGGTCGTCGGGGGCAGGGCGACTAGAACGATGCAAGCGGTTCAACGCCAAAACAAACACACACACACACTCCCCTTCCAAAGCTATTAATGACCCCCCCAATTCTCTCCCTCTCCTCAGGGTCGTCGGGGGCGGGGCGACTAGGACGATGCAAGTGGTTCAACGTGGCCAAGGGCTGGGGCTTCGTCACCCCGGACGATGGTGGCCAGGATGTATTCGTCCACCAGGTAAGTCAACACACACTTTTATAATAATATAGTAATGGTTCGATTGAGGGCGAGAAGGTTCAATATCCAGAAATGTCCTCTTTTCTTCTCTTGCATTAGCTAACCTACCTCTCTCTCTCTCTCTCTCTCTCTCTCTCTCTCTCTCTCTCTCTCTCTCTCTCTCTCTCTCTCTCTCTCTCTCTCTCTCTCTCTCTCTCTCTCTCTCTCCTCTACTCTTTCTCCTCCTTCTCTCTCTCTCTCTCTCTCTCTCTCTCTCTCTCTCTCTCTCTCTCTCTCTCTCTCCCCCCCTCTCCTCTCTCCTCTCTCCTCTCTCTCTCTCTTCCTTCCTCTCTCCCTCTCTCTCCTCCTCTCTCTCTTCCTCTCTCCTGTCTCCTCTCTCCCTCCTCTCCTCTCTCTCCCTCCTTCTCTCCCTCCTCCGCTCCTTCTCCTCCTCTCTCTCTTCCTCCACCTCCTCCTTCCTTCCTTCCCTCCCCACCATCCTCTCTTTGTCCTCCTTCATCCCATTAATCCTCATTAACTAACCTCCTGTCCTGTACCTCCCCCCTTCCTTCCTTCCCTCCCCACCACCTCTGTCCTCCTTCCCTCTCCTTCATCCCGTTATAGATCATTAAGTAACCTCCTGTCATTTACCTCCCCTCCCCCTTCCTTCCTTCCCATACCTTCTTTCTCTCCGTCTTCCCTCCCTCTCCCTCTTCTCTCTTGCCTTCCTTCCTTCCCTCCTCTTCCATCCTACCTCCCACCCATTCCATTATTTGTTCTTTCTATTTACCTTCATCCCGTTATAACTCATTAAGTAATCTTCTCCCCCCTTCCTTCCTCCATCCTTCCCATACCTTCCTTCCCTCCCTCTTCTTCCATCCTTTCTTCCATCTATCTATCCTATTATACCTTTTTTTAACTTCCATCCCGTTATACCTCATTGAGTAACCTTTCTTCCTCCATCCTATACCTTCCTTCCATCTATCCCCTTACACCTTTCCTTTTGTTTTTACTTTCATCCCGTTATAACTCATTAACCAACCTCCTGTCCTCTCTCTCTCCCCCCACTCCTTCCTTTCCTCCTTCCATTCTATACCTACCTTCACTCCCTCTTTCTTCCATCCTTCCATCTATCCCCTTATTCCTTTCCCTTTTCTGTGTTTTACTTTCATCCCGTTACAACTCATTAACCAACCTCCTGTCCTTCCCCTCTCCCCACTCCTTCCTATCCTCCTGTCCTTCCCCTCTCCCCACTCCTTCCTATCCCCCTTCCATCCCACACCTTCCTTCACTCTCCCTTTCTTCCACCCTTACTTGTTTTCTTTTTATTTACTTTCATTCCGTTTGACCTGATTAACCAACCTCTCTCTTCTTTCTCTCTCCCCACTCCTTCCTTTCTTTAGATTACAGGTATAAAGATTACACATTTACATACCCGGGTTGACAGCGAGCTACTGGTTGAAATGATTGACCAGTTGAGTTGCCCAATCACCATAATCAACCACCACTCACCACCACCACTCACCAACCCTCAATCAACACCACCACCACCATCATCATCAACAGGTATAACAGTAGGTATAACTATAAAATAACACCACGAACTAGAAAATAACACCACTTATTAGGAAATGCCATCACATCCCTCATCACCACCACCACTATACCACCTCCACCACAACATAACAACTACCACAACAACCATAGCCATCATCATCAGCGCTACCATTATAATTACCACCTCACCATCATCATCACCACCACCACCATCATCATTACCACCATCACTACCACTGTACCACCTCCATCACACCAAAACCATCACAGTACTACCACAAGGAGATGGCCTTTCACTGCCCTGCTTGGGGAGATCTGAATTCTCTAGGTTGTGCATCACATGGCACTAGCAGCATAGTGTAGTCTGGGCTAACCTAATTCAGTGAGGAACAAATTATATATCGTATTCTGTTAACCCTTTGAGAATCATGACGCGTTTTGACAGTTTATTTGGGCTCATATTGGCTATCATTAGACGATTTTATAAAGCTTAGGAAGGATCTTTGGGCATTAAAATGGAAAACATTGTCTCAATAATTCCTCTAACTTCCATATACCCTTCCCAAACTAATCGTCTAATTATAGCCGGAATAAACTGCCAGAATGCGTCATGCTCCTCGAGGGGTTATGATATTCCCTGTTATACCTTTAGCCACCCCTAATATAAACAACAACTAGAGGGGCATTCGGAAGAGTGCATGTCTCCGCCTACGCCGCTGGAGGAGGCATTCGCTCTACCGATCGCTTCGTAAATGGATCGCTTCTTCCTTGGCGCATATCCTACCTGCCCACCAAATTTCGTGAAGATCGGTTCATAATTTTGTGAGATATCTCGTTTACCGACAGACACAAACGGAGGCGAAAACATAACTTCGTAGGAGATAATGATGAGAGAAGTATACAGTAGTTGACTGGCGGGTTGAGTAGAGGGTTGACAGTCAGTTGAGAGAGTTCTAATAACCCCCTTCTATTTCCCATACACACACTTCATTGGTTCACATCCGTTACAACACACACGCTGGGTGGAAAGTGTCACATGTCCTGTCCAACCCCTAGCAAATGACCTTATCCCTATCAGTAGCATAGCATTTTTGTTTTTTGTTTTGTTTTTTGTGTCATGAAACGACTTGATCCTTCGGATTCCTAGAGGTTCTCATTTAAGCTGAGTAGAATTGGATTCACACACACACACACACACACACACACACACACACAGTCACTAATACACCTACACACACACCCCTACCATCAACCATATCCACACATCATTGGCTTACATCCGCTACATACACTGCAGCAGGAGGGAGGGAGGAAGGGTTGGAAGTGTCGCCTGTCGTGTCCAAGTCGTCGCCAATTACTTTAATAAGAAACAGACCTGGTTCCTGTCCTATATTGACCGGGGGCGGCGGCGGCTTCCGGTGGTGGGAGAGATCGGGAGGCAGGATTAGCAATTGACCACTTGCGAGTTTCAGGATATAAGGAAGTTGGAGCTTTAGACATTTATATATAACAAAATTACCAACTAAAAGACGGTTGTAGTGCATTTATAAATACATATAATACAATTCAGCAAACTTTCTATCCATCACCAACTCCTATAATTTCTGTATTTCTCCTAAATATTGATGTTTACAGCTCCAACTTCCTTATAGACCAAAATTCGCAAGTGGTCAATTCAAGTCCGCTAGATAGTAAATATGTGGCAAAAATCGCTAGAATATTTGGCAGAATCTCTACAATATCGCACTATAATGGTTCAAATCTACAGGATATCGCTAAAATTCGTGTTGGTAGATGACAAAATTAGTCTCTTGATCGAAATAAGGTAAATATGTAGATTAGGTCACGTATGTGGAGTTTTGTGTTATTATCCTTTTTTTATAATTTCTTTGACTAGTGTGTTGGAAGTTGTTTTTCCTTGGCAAATGCATTTTTACCCATTATTTAGTAATGTTAAGACATGACCCCTCCGAAAACCATATTATGTCATTAACATAACCTACCAACCTAATCTAACCTGGGGGCTACCGCCCCCAGACCCCCGCTGGTCTTACCATTGATAAAGTGGATGACGAAATACTAAACATACGGTAGAAAATTAAAACAAAATAGTTCTCCACTGATCAAAGATGGCCGCTTTTTTGCTTCCAGTCAAATGAAAAATATACTTAATTTGCAGCAGTAAAGACATATTTTGCCGTGACTAATACTGTAAGACAAACCTATAGAACACGCATATAAAATTATATCCCTTACGTGACCTAAAATATATATTGTCCCGAAGTTTATGCCCGAGCGCGAAAGTAGCTAAATTGGCAACACTGTAGGGAGGTTGGTGGCGAGAGGCGACCATGGGGATAGTACAGTCACGGTATAAAGACAATAGACAAAAGACAATGAGTAACTATACCGTGAGTGCAGTGGTGACCAGGCAATAGGCGTCTTCACAGATGCGGATTGTATGTTCGGGTCACGTGATAAGTGGTATAAAATTAATTCCCGAGAAATAAGATGCTAAGAGAGAAAACAAATCCACCAAGTTAAGGAGGGTCACCTACTTTTTTTTCTCTTTCTCTCCTTTTTCCTCTTTCTCTGGCTTGTATCCATTCAGCCAACTGTTTTAAGACGTTTATCTCCATCCAGGTGTCGATTTCTTCCTGGCTAGCGATAGCGAGCCAGCATTGTATGGAGAAATCCGGCTTCGCTGGAGACAATTTTCTATCGAAAAATTTACAATCTTAGCTTGCTGTCAAAACAAAAATATATATATATGCTGGCTCGCTACCGCTCGCCAGGAAAATATTGACACCTGGATGGAGTAAACGTCTTAAAAAGGTAGGCTGAATGGGGCCGAATGGATACAAGCCAAAGCGAGAGGGAGAGAAAGAGAAAAAAAGCGAGGTGGGCTCCCTTAAACAAAATCCAGTATAGTGAGTGCCTTCTGTCAATTATCGTTCACGACAGTATCTCAAGGTTACCCCAAAATAGTGTGTCGTGGTTACATATGTAGGCTACTGTACAGTTCTCAGTATACTGTATATACTGTATAAGGCTACACCAATTCCAATGTTTGAACCTTTAAGGGGAGGTTTCTAGTGTGTTGCTTAGACCTCCATCAAGCTTAAAATTACATCCCGTAGACCCCCTTTCAAGATAAATATGTACATTTTTCGGTAGAAAAATGTCCCGGCCGAAGGCCGATTCCTCTTAAGTTACAGGCTCGCTATCGCTCGCCAGGAAAAAATCGACACCTAAATGACACGAAAGGTCTTAAAATTGACAGAAATGGGGCGAAAGTTATTAAATTCGCCAAATTAATGGGGCAAACGTCTTAAAATCTCAAAAGCAATGGGGCTAAACATGAGGGAGAAGAAAATTCGAAAACAAATTCCTCAAGTGGAAACCTCCCCTTAACCCTTTCCGTACCGGTGCCGTCCTGTTGGCTTATTCTGGCTTCTATTCCACGATTTTATTCAGTTAAAAAAGGGTCTCCAACAACTGAAAGGCTTTGAACTATCTCACTTAACCCTTTTTACTATCACAGATCCTTCTTAAACTGCACAAAATCGTTTATATATACTGTAGGTAGAATAACGTTTAAATCGTTTATATATACTGTAGGTAGAATAACATTTAAATCGTTTAGATGTACTGTAGGTAGAATAACATTTAAATCGTTTAGATGTACTGTAGGTAGAATAACATTTAAATCGTTTAGATGTACTGTAGGTAGAATAACATTTAAATCGTTTAGATATACTGTAGGTAGAATAACATTTAAATCGTTTATATATACTGTAGGTAGAATAACATTTAAATCGTTTATATATACTGTAGGTAGAATAACATTTAAATCGTTTATATATACTGTAGGTAGAATAACATTTAAATCGTTTAGATGTACTGTAGGTAGAATAACATTTAAATCGTTTAGATGTACTGTAGGTAGAATAACATTTAAATCGTTTAGATGTACTGTAGGTAGAATAACATTTAAAAAGACGTCGCCGGTACAGAAGGATTGATTAGCGTGTTTTAAGGGGAGTCATATGCTTTTTTTTCTCGTTCTTTCCTTTTCTCTCTTTCTCTGGCTTGTATCCATTCAGCCAACAGTTTTAAGAGGTTATCCCCATCCAGGTGTCGATTTCTTCCTGGCGAGCGATAGCGAGCCAGCATTGTATGGAGAAATCCGGCTTCGCCGGAGACATTTTGCTATCGAAAAATTTACAATTTTAGCTTGCTGTCAAAACAACAATACATATACTGTGTGCTGGCTCGCTACCGCTTGATAGGAAAATATTGACACCTGGATGGGGGTAAAAGTCTTACAACAGTAGGCTGCATGGGGCCGAATCGATACAAGCCAAAGAGAGAGGGAGAGAAAGAGAAAACAAAAGCGAGTTGGTTTTCCTTCTGCAAATATATCTGTATACATATGTACTATCGTATCTCTATCACTATCCATCTCTCTTATCCATATCTCAGCTTTACTAAGATATGAATAATCTGAGCTACAGTATCAAATTACGTTCGATACTGAATCCAATAAGTGTTTTGCCGTTGATGCTCTCGACTTTACATTACCGGTAGCTACAATCAGCCTCTATATCTTTAATCTCTCTCTCTCTCTCTCTCTCTCTCTCTCTCTCTCTCTCTCTCTCTCTCTCTCTCTCTCTCTCTCTCTCTCTCTCTTTATCTCTCTCTCTCTCTCATCTCTTCATTCTAAAAAACCACCACCTGTGCCTTTTGACTGTATGATCAGGTTTCAAAATCAATCCACCGGTTCTGGGAAATGATTAATGGCAACAAATTAAATTGTTCTTCTCGAATTGCTATCCCCTATCTATGTATGTAATTGCTATCCCCTATCTATGTATGTAATTGCTATCCCCTATCTATGTATGTAATTGCTATCCCCTATCTATGTATGTAATTGCTATGCCCTATCTATGTATGTAATTTCATATATTTTATCATCTCTTATTTTAGATGATTATCTGCATTCTCCTAGTTCCTATATACTTGTTATCTAATTTAATTTGATATCCTATTGATTTAATTTGATATCCTATTGATTTAATTTGATATCCTATTGATTTAATTTGATATCCTATTGATTTAATTTGATATCCTATTGATTTAATTTGATATCCTATTGATTTAATTTGATATCCTATTGATTTAATTTGATATCCTATTGATTTAATTTGATATCCTATTGATTTAATTTGATATCCTATTGATTTTAAACACCTACAGTATATAATGTTTATCTCCTACTTCATTAGCATATTCTGTAAAAATCTCGTATTGCATTTAAATATTTCATATTTTATATATTGATATCTTGTTGCACTTTTTTGTTTTCTATATTCCAACTACTCCCTCTCGGCATAGGCTGAGAGCCTGCACACTCTACCGCTGAACACGGTGAGGCCCGTGAGGTCTTGTTCCAGTCTAGGGAGTGAGACATGCGAAGCACCTATTCACGGCCCGAAACAACTCCATCTCTGAAGCCGCTTCGCCTCCGTGCCTCACAGTCTCATCCCTCAGACTCGGACCCTCACTCTCAGAACGCCACCTATTGTTTAAGAGGAGTTTTTGTATTTTTTCTGAAGCCATAGAGTGTGAGGTGAGGTTGAACGGCCAAGCTATGGAGCATGTCAGCTCATTTAAATATCTGGGCAGTGTGCTGAGTATAGATGGGAGTATGGATGCAGAAGTGCGGGAGAGGGTGTAACAGGGGAAGAGGGTTGTAGGAATGCTGAAAGCAGTAACAAGAAATAGGGTGGTCAGCATGGAAGTAAAGAATTCCTTGCATGACAGTGTGGTAATCCCGACATTGACTTACGGAAGCGAATCATGGTCGTTGGTGGAGAGACTCAGACCAAGATTCTGAGGGGTGGAAATGAGTTACTTGAGAAGTGCGTGTGGAGTTACATGGAGGGATAGACAGATGAATGAGCAAGTAAGAGAGAGGCGTGGTGTGGATGTAGACGTGCTGGAAAGTGTGAACAGGAGCACCTTGAGTAGGTTCAGCCATATGAAACTTATGGGAAGCGAGAGAATGACTAAGAGAGTGTACGAGAGTGAGGTCGAAGGACAGAGAGGGAAACGTAGACCGAGCGAGAGGTGGAAGGATGGAGTGAAAAAGTATATGAATGAAGGCGGTGCTGGTTGGGAGGAGGGGCGTCGACTGACTGGGGATAGAGGTGCATGGGGGCGTTTCGTTCGTGGCCACCCCTTCGGGGAATAGATAGATCTCTCTTTATCTTTGTTCTCTGTCTCCTTTCATCTCTCTGTTCACTATCTCCTTTCACCTCTCTTTATCTCTGTCTCTTATGCATCCTGAGCGAGATATTGAGTTTCCCGTGGAGTGTATCGGTTCTGGGAAATGATTCACGGGAACCCATTACAGTTTTTGTGGCTGCGGGACTACGGAAGTGGGACACAAAAGAAAATATGCCAGTAATGAAGACATAAATATTTATGAGGCCATAATTTATGATCCCTTACCTTGTGACCGTTCAACCACAATGAATTAATGTAGAACGTATAAATATAATAAATATAATTAGATACTGATATTATAATAACTATACAAGTACTTAGGGTAATTATGATAATATGCAGTGTTGGTTGGAACTGCAGGTAACACTATTGTATAGTTAATGAAGCTTCAAAATATATATTTGAAATTTGACAATGATCATACAAGAAAATTTTAACATTAAGAATTAACAAATAAATGGTTTAACAAAGGAGAAAAGACAATTGTGCCCTTTCTTAAAACATGCTAATTGCAAAGCGTATTACTTCAAAGCGTCCTTATTTAATGTGTGATAAGAGCTAGAAAAAATAGTATTACCATATTAATGTTTGTATTTAATCGTGTTAAAAACTGCGTGTGTTTCAGCGGCTAGGTAGGTAAATACAGCAGTTATTGTTAGTTCTTGCTTGCTCATAATTATAAACCTGAAGGAAGCAAACCTTATAATCCCCCTCAATACATAACATTAGAGTATCTTTATATAGAGAGTGGCGACCCGGGGTTCAGAAAAACAATATGGCCGCCGGGGACATATTGGGGGGGGGGGTAGTTTGCTCCCTAGTCCTCTACATTATCAAGCTTTTGCAGATTTATTTTATTCTAATTATCTTTACATTATTTTATGCAGCATAGGAAGGATCTGTGGTAGCTAAAAGGGTTCAATAAGCTAGTTTGAAGCCTTATGATTGCTAGAGGTCCCTCCTAATCTTAAGAAACTCGCATAATAGTAGCCAAAATACAATGAAAAGGATGTTATCGGTATTAAAAGGGTTAAGGGGAGATTTTTACTCGAGGGATTTTTTTCGCACCTCCTTCTCCCTCACGTTTAGCCCCCATTAGCTTTGAATTTTTAAGACGTTCGCCCCGTTAGTTTGGCCATTTTAAAAAATTGCGACAAATTTCTGTCATTTTTAAGCGATAGCGAGCATGTAATTTAGGAGGAAACGGCCTTCGGCCGCGATATTATTCTACCGAAAAATGTACAAATTAATTTCGAAGGGGGTCTTTTTATTTGTTTTTATTTTATATTTGTTAAAGCTTGATGGGGGGGGGGGTCTATGAAGCAAACTAAAAATCTCCTCGTAACCCTTTGAATAACAGCGACGTGTTATATTTTATTGTAGCAATATTGAGACGATATTATGCAGCTTAGGAAGGATCTGTGGTAGTTAAAAGGGTTGGTTGAGATAGTTTGAAGCATCATTATTGCTATAGGTCCTCCTTAAGCTGAACAAGATCGTCTAATAGTTACCACAATATGATGCAAAAGACGTCCCAGCTGGTATACTGAATGGGCACTATCTCGTCCGACTTATGAACGTGGCCGTAGTAGTAAACCCTCCTCCGGCCGTCGTAAGTGATAGTCATGGCGTTGTTGTATCATTCCCGCGAGCGCTACTATTATTATCTTGGCGCTACGGAAGTTACGGAACGGAGACGATTATTATATATCCCGCTGCCGTCAACTGCTTTAAGCTTTCATGTTATCTAGGAAGACACCCATTGTGATGGAGAGACTGTGTTAAGACAAGCTTTGGAAAAAAATAAAAATAAAAAATTTGGATGATAGAGGAATGACTATAGATCAGGCAAGGGAAGTGGTAATAAACATAAATAAAATAAATAAATACAAATAAATAGAGAATGCTTGTGAATAAATAGAGAATGCTTGTGAATAAATAGAGAATGCTTGTGAATAAATAGAGAATGCTTGTGAATAAATAGAGAATGCTTGTGAATAAATAGAGAATGCTTGTGAATAAATAGAGAATGCTTGTGAATAAATAGAGAATGCTTGTGAATAAATAGAGAATGCTTGTGAATAAATAGAGAATGTTTGTGAATAAATAGAGAATGCTTGTGAATAAATAGAGAATGTTTGTGAATAAATAGATAATGTTTGTGAATAAATAGAGAATGCTTGTGAATAAATAAAGAATGCTTGTGAATAAATAGAGAATGCTTGTGAATAAATAGAGAATGTTTGTGAATAAATAGAGAATGCTTGTGAATAAATAGAGAATGTTTGTGAATAAATAGAGAATGTTTGTGAATAAATAGAGAATGCTTGTGAATAAATAGAGAATGTTTGTGAATAAATAGAGAATGCTTGTGAATAAATAGAGAATGTTTGTGAATAAATAGAGAATGCTTGTGAATAAATAGAGAATGCTTGTGAATAAATGAGTGAACACTTGGTCATTTGGGGGAAGGGGTCGGGCGCAAGTTGTACTAGATAATAGTCCATCAGGCGCCTGGCCCGGGGAGACGGTTTATATGAAGGGTGCGCCTGGAAGTGTGGTGGGCGGGCTTGTGGTTTCGCTCTGCTGCATATCTGCCTGCCAAGATCGGAACCTCTCCGGGTTTTCTCCTGGATGTGTGTGAATTTGTATTTTGTGTTTGTGTGTTCATTGTTTTCTGTTGTGATGTCCCTATTCGGGCTATGTCTTGAGTCCCTACCCCCCCAAAAAAAAAAAAAAAAAAAATGGGGATTGGGCCTGAGTATACAGTAATACATACATACATAGGACATTAACTAAACATTAAAATAATGGATAAATAAATGAAGGAACAAATGAAACCCAATTCATTCATTCCAACGTGTCAGAAGAGGAAATTGTGTGTATGGTTTTCTGCTGGGTCATTCAGTTTAGAGCGACGGAGCCCCTAATCTGAGAATTAATGGGGTGGTAGTGGTGGTGGTGGTGGTGGTGATCAGGGGGGAAATAGCTCGAGAAATTGTGGTGTTTATGGTGGTGGTGGTGGTTTGGTGGTTGTAGTGTTATGGTAGTGTGGTGTGTGAATTAGTGGGGTGGTGGTGATGGTGGTGTTGTGGTGATATGGTAGTGTGATGTGTGAATTAACGGGGTGGTAGTGGTGATCAGGGGGACTATAACTTAGGATATGGTGGTGGTGTGGTGGGGGTATGGTGTTGTGGTGTTCAAATTAGTGGGGTGGTAGTGGTGATCAAGGGGGCTATAAGTCGGGACATGGTGGTGGTGTGGTGGGGGTATGGTGTTGTGGTGTTCAAATTAGTGGGGTGGTAGTGGTGATGAAGGGGGCTATAACTCGGGACATGGTGGTGTTGTAGTGGTAGTGTGGTGTGCTAAATAATGGGGTGGTAGTGGTAGTGGTGATCGGGGGCTATAACTCGGGACATGGTGGTGGTGTTGTGGTGATATGGTAGTGTGGTTGTGCGAATTAATGGGGTGGTAGTGGTGTTGGTGGTGATCAGTTAGGCTATAACTCAGGATATGGTGGTGGTGATGGTGTTGGAGTGGTAGTGTGGTTATCGAATAAATGGGGTGGTGGTGGCGTGGGATGATCTGAAGGCCATAACTCGGGAAATAATAGTAGTGTTGATGGTGGTTATGATGGTGGAGAGGCATGGTGTTAACTTGGGGAATGGTGATATTTATGATGATGGTGTTGTGGTGGTGTTATGGTGGAGAGGTGTGGTGTTAACTTGGGGGATAGTGATATTGATGATGATGGTGTTGTGGTGGTGTTATGGTGGAGAGGTGTGGTGTTAACTTGGGGAATGGTGATATTTATGATGATGGTGTTGTGGTGGTGTTATGGTGGAGAGGTGTGGTGTTAACTTGGGGGATAGTGATATTGATGATGATGGTGTTGTGGTGGTGTTATGGTGGAGAGGTGTGGTGTTAACTTGGGGAATGGTGATATTTATGATGATGGTGTTGTGGTGGTGTTATGGTGGAGAGGTGTGGTGTTAACTTGGGGGATAGTGATATTGATGATGATGGTGTTGTGGTGGTGTTATGGTGGAGAGGTGTGGTGTTAACTTGGGGGATAGTGATATTTATGATGATGGTGTTGTTGTGGTGGAGAGATGAGGTGTTGACTTGGGGAATGGTGATATTTATGATGATGGTGTTGTGGTGGTGTTATGGTGGAGAGGTGTGGTGTTAACTTGGGGAATGGTGATATTTATGATAATGGTGTTGTTGTGGTGGTGTGATGTGGTGTGGTGTTAACTTGGGGGATGGTGATATTTATGGTGATGTTGGTGTTGTGGTGTAAAGGGGAGATGGGTCGCTTAACTGGTCCTCCTTCTTCCTCATGTTTAACACCACTTGTTTTCAGATTTTATGACGTTCGGTCCAGTAGTTTGGTGATTTTAAAGCCTTTCGCCCCATTCTACATTAAGACTTTTCGTGTCATTTAGGTGTCGATTTTGTTTCCTGGCGAGCGATAGCGAGTCTGTAATTGTTCTATCGAAAAATGTACACATTTAGCTTGAAAGAGGGTCGGGGGGGGGGGGGGGGGGGGGTGGCAAGCTTGATGGAGGTAGATTTGGAGGAAACTAAAAATAGCTCTCACAAACACCTCCTATCCATTTTACTACACTAAACAGGCACAACACTCTTCATTCCAATAATATACAGACATAATAACAACCAATGCTTTAATTTGGCTTTCTCACTCTTTCAACTTTGGGGGAGGCACTTGTTGCAGGCAGCTTTGCCTTTTGTTTCCTTCATACACATAAACAAGAAGGGGTTAAGAGCTGGTGCTAGCTCGCTTGTCAGGACCCTAAAAATGCCTGTACCCGGATCGAATCACAAGCCCTCACGCAACTCCACTCCTAAAATAGAGTCCTTTCAAAATATTGTAAGAATTTGGCAAGAAAGAAAGAGAGAGAGAGAGAGAGAGAGAGAGAGAGAGAGAGAGAGAGAGAGAGAGAGAGAGAGAGAGAGAGAGAGATTTACAAGGAATAGTTAATATCTCAAAGACCTTGCGATCCATTCTAAAGATAAATTTGTTCCAGATAAACAGAGAGAGACCATGTGTGTGTGGCTGGGTGTGTGTGTGTGACTGTGTGTGTGTATGTGTGTGCGTGTGACTGTGTGTATGTATGTGTGACTGTGTATGTGTGTGTGACTGTGTGTGTGTCAGGCAGGGTGTCGGTAACCTTGCCTGGGCTGTAATAGTACCTTCATAGTACCTTTACCTACCTCACCACAACTAAGGTTAATGACCTAGGGGAGAGACAGAGGGGGTGAGTGATAGATACAATGCAGTACAGTACAGTTCAGTGTATATATATATATATATATATATATATATATATATATATATATATATATATATATATATATATATATATATATATATATATATATATATATATATATATATATATATATATATAATAACATTAATATGAGCTGTGTTGGTGGCGGGCGTACGTATACATAGTGTGAATGCTTTGTAAATGTAATATATAAGTTAGTAAAGGAATTGCAATGTATGATTAATTAACTTCCTATTTATAACATTATAACATTTAATTCACAAAGCCATCTCCATTATTATGCTCGAATATTTACAAGAACAACAACAATAATAATGATAATTAATATAATAATAAATATTCTTGAATTTTCTGAGGTACTGTACGTGTCGTGATCAGGTGATCGGTGGTACAGGTGGGTAAATGTACAGTCGCGGACAAAAATGTGTGCCTACCTCTATAATTCCAGCTTTGTTTATCTCTCTAGCACACACACACACACACACACACACACACACACACACACACACACACACACACACACACACACACACACACACACACACACACACACACACACACACACACACACACACACACACACACACACACACACACACACACACACACACACACACACACACACACACACTCATAAACAAATATATTATAAAATTATAATTGAGCATGTAATTAACACTAAACACACTTAACACTAAAAATCATAAATATGTAAACAAAATAGAATAATCACTTTCTTCTCACTAAATAACCGTATTTAAACGTTGCAGGCAAAATAATCTTTGCGGATTTAAGTACGCAGTTTTCCTACGTAGCAATACTGTATGTGAATGAAAACCTTGATAAGGGCCATATTATCTCTACATGGAACTAAAATTGCTGTCTCAACAATTTGGACAACTAACACAAAGTGTCTTATCCACAACCCGACGATTCCATAGTCTGATGATTCCCAAATAGGAGAGAAAAAAAAATAATAAATAAAAAACATACACACACACACACACTCATCAATAAAGTTGATACACTCATTAGCGTACGTCTTGGACGCAGGGAAACTACAAATTACTGTACTTGACAAGCACGAGCAAATCCTTCATGTTGAGATTCGTTGGTGAAAATATTTCAAATATCAAGAGTAAATTTAAAGTAAAAGGTGTGAAGGTGGGAGCGAACTTTTGGTAGCCTTTCGTCTGTAGGTGGTTCGGGTGACACTTAGTGGGGGCCCCGCAGTGGGTTGACATAGGGTGGGAGGGGGAGGGGCTGCGGGGAGGTGGGGGGTGGGGATGATGCAACAACTAACCAAGGGGGGGATATAGTCAAAGGGTCAAGATAATATTCCTTGCTGGGCCTCAAGGACGAATATGTACGCTTTTATTGGGGGTGGTTATTATCCCATTCAATACCGGTGACCACATTTCCATTATACCTGGTAAGTTTGATGCACCTTAGGAAGAACAGCTATCAATTAAAAGACTGTAGATTCATCAGTACCGGTGACGACATATCCATTATATTCTGGACGATTGTATTCACCTTAGGAAGGACCGTCGATCAATTTAAAGGCTACAGACTCAATTAATCTTTCTAGCCACCGTATATATTTGTTATGCTATATAAAAGTCGTCTGGATGTAGCTTAAATACAACAAAAGAGACGTGACTGGTACTGCAAGGGTTATACGCCACCTCATTTAATACGATAGGTCTTGGTTTAACCCATTAAGGGGAGATCTCCACTTGAGGGATTTTTTTCTTGACCCCTTTCTCCCTCATGTTTAGCCCCATTGCTTTTGATATTATAAAAAGTTTGCCCCATTAGTTTAGCGAGTTTAAGAACTTTCACCTCATATTAAGACCTTTCGTGCCATTCAGGTGTCGATTTTATCCTGGCGAGCGATAGCGAGCCTGTAATTTAAGAGGAACCGGCCTTTGGCCGGGAAATTTTTCTACCGAAAAATGTACAAATTTATCTTGAAAGGGGGTCAAGGGGGTGACATTTTTAGATTGCTGGAGGAGTAGGAAACAAACTAAAAACCTCCCCTTAAGTACCGGTGACATCCTTCCTATCATATATTCTGGCAACTGTTAGACTATATCGTTCAGCTTAGGAAGGCCCTCGAACGAACCTACAGACTGCCTCGTGTAACTATTTTAGCTACCACGGAGCCTTAGCTGAATCAAATCGTCTAATTGTGCCCAGAATATAATGAAAAGGACGTCACCGGTACGGAAGGGGTTAAGGGTAGGTTTGGAGATTGCTCCCTAGACCTCCATCAAGCTTAACAAAAATAACCCCAAGACCCCCCTTCGAGATAAATGTGTACATTTTTCGGTAGAAAAATTTCCCGGCCAAAGGTCGATTTCTCGTATAATACAGGCTCGCTTTCGCCTTAACCCTCTGAGAATTATAACGCGCTTTAACAGTTTATTGTGGCTATCATTAGTTTATTTTTATTCAGCTTAGGAATGATTTGTGGGAATTAAAAGGGTAAAGGCACCAATCAAGCAGGGCAGTACCATATAATAAGGAGTTGCTGGAACTCCTGTTTCATTTGCCTGGCTTCCCCCACTGTATATATTTGTACCTCACCTACACAGAGAGTAATCCAGCTAACTCTCACAAACACTTCTATTAATCTCACTACTATTGACAAACACACCACACTGTTTTCCAACACACCTAAATTACCTCTAATGTGCCTTGCTTTTTGGCTCGCTATCACTTGTTTAACCTTGGGGGGGGAGGGGGGGGGGACACTTGTTACAGGCAGCTTTTACCTTTTGTCTCCTTTATTCACATAAACAAAAATAGCCCTGTGACTTCCATATACCCTTCCTAATCTGACTAAAATCGTCTAATGACAGCAAGAACACAGCGAAGAAAAGCGTAATAGTATCTTGGAAGGGTTAATTACACGTCCAGGGTCTGCCAGTAAGGAGGGTAGCATCGCATTGGCAGTTTATTATGGCCATTGGTAGACGATTTTATTCAGATTAGAAAGGGTATATGGAAGTCCGATGATGAATTGAGATAGTCTTAACCCTATTAATTCCCACAGATCCTTCCTAAGCTGTATAAACTCGTCGAATGATCGCCAGAATAAAGTGTCAAATCGCGTCATGATCCTCAAAGGGTTAATGACGCGATTTGGGTCATGCATAATTAGTATAGCCTACTCTGCACCTGGCGAGTCTGGGGACTAAAATTGCCGAAATAAGTTGTCGGAATGTTGTTTATTGAAGGTTTTTATCGCCTGCCTGGCATTTCCTCTTATACAAGCTGTGAGGGCTTCTTCTTTTTAGAGATCCTGGGGTTAAGGGAAGGTTTTTAGTTTGTTTCCTACTCCTCCAGCAATCTAAAAATGTCACCCCCTTGACCCCCTTTCAAGATAAATTTGTACATTTTGCGGTAGAAAAATGGCCTGGCCGAAGGCCGGTTACTCTTAAATTACAGGCTCGCTATCGCTCGCCAGGATAAAATAGATACCTAATTGGCACGAAAGGTCTTAAAATTGACAGAAATGGGGCGAAAGTTCTTAACATCGCCAAACTAATGGGGCGAAAGTCTTAAAATCTCAAAATCAATGGGACTAAACATGAGGGAGAAAGGAGTCCAGAAAAAAGTCCCTCAAGTGGAAGAAATCTCCCCTTAAGGAAAGCGGCCAACATTGTACAGTCGCTCATAATAGTTCGTGGACTATTAACATATTTGTTTTAATTATGAAAGTATACTATATCTGTGGAAGCGAATTTATGAATATACGTTTTCTATACATCAAGTAAAAAACTATATATATATATTATTGATTGACAAAAGCAAGTTCCATTCCAAATTTAGATTAACCCTTTCAAGCTCCAATACGCGTTTCTGTTTTGTTTCTGGCGACTATTAGACGATGTTCTTCAGATTAGGAACGGTATGTGGAAGTCAAAGGGTTGATTGAGATAGTATTTACCCTTTCAATACCCACAGATCCTTCCTAAGCTGCACAAAATCGTCTATTGATAGCCAAAATAAGCTGCTCAGGGCTTCAAAGGGTTAATGTTCAGATAGAAATTGGTTTTATTACTGATGATTACATATGTGTTTATTTATATATTGCTGATTTGATGTTAAAATCAGTCTAAATGGATATATTTGCATAAAGAGAATCGGAACAGCTCACTAACATTATTTTGTTAGTAGCTGTACACTCGTATAACATAGTCTCTAACCCACTCAAAAACATGTATAACATAGTCTCTAACCCACTCAAAAACACGTATAACATGGTCTCTAACCCACTCAAAAACACGTATAACATGGTCTCTAACCCACTCAAAAACACGTATAACATAGTCTCAAACCCACTCAAAAACACGTATAACATAGTCTCTAACCCTCTCAAAAACACGTATAACATGGTCTCTAACCCACTCAAAAACACGTATAACATAGTCTCTAACCCACTCAAAAACACGTATAACATAGTCTCTAACCCACTCAAAAACATGTATAACATGGTCTCTAACCCACTCAAAAACACGTATAACATAGTCTCTAACCCACTCAAAAACACGTATAACATAGTCTCTAACCCACTCAAAAACACGTATAACATGGTCTCTAACCCACTCAAAAACACGTATAACATAGTCTCTAATCCACTCAAAAACACGTATAACATAGTTTCTAACCCACTCAAAAACACGTATAACATAGTCTCTAACCCACTCAAAAACACGTATAACATAGTCTCTAACCCACTCAAAAACACGTATAACATAGTCTCTAACACACTCAAAAACACGTATAACATGGTCTCTAACCCACTCAAACACTCGGATACCAGTCTCTAACCCACTCAAACACTCGGATACCAGTCTCTAACCCACTCAAACACTCGGATACCAGTCTCTAACCCACTCAAAAACACGTATAACATAGTCTCTAACCCATTCAAAAACACGTATAACATGGTCTCTAACCCACTCAAAAACACGTATAACATAGTCTCTAACCCACTCAAAAACACTTATAACATAGTCTCTAACCCACTCAAAAACACGTATAACATAGTCTCTAACCCAATCAAAAACACGTATAACATAGTCTCTAACACACTCAAAAACACATATAACATAGTCTCTAATCCACTCAAAAACACGTATAACATAGTTTCTAACCCACTCAAAAACACGTATAACATAGTCTCTAACCCACTCAAAAACACGTATAACATAGTCTCTAACCCACTCAAAAACACTTATAACATGGTCTCTAACCCACTCAAAAACACGTATAACATGGTCTCTAACCCACTCAAAAACACATATAACAGTCTCTAACCCACTCAAAAACACGTATAACATAGTCTCTAACCCATTCAAAAACACGTATAACATAGTCTCTAACCCACTCAAAAACACGTATAACAGTCTCTAACCCACTCCAAAACACGTATAACATAGTCTCTAACCCACTCCAAAACACGTATAGCAGTCTCTAACCCACTCAAAAACACGTATAACATAGTCTCTAACCCACTCAAAAACACGTATAACATAGTCTCTAACCTATTCAAAAACACGTATAACATGGTCTCTAACCCACTCAAAAACACGTATAACATCCCCTATGATTTTATTTATGCAATTAAACCTATTTCGATTTATTTTGGGATGGAATTTGCTCTTCAATAAATAGTATATATAGTTTTGTAGTTGATGTATAGATAATTATATTCATATATTCGTTTCCAGAGATATACTGCCATAATTATAAATAAGTCAAGTTCACGAATACTTAAGGGGGGTGACCTGCTTTTTGTTATTTCTGTCCTTTTCTCTCTTTCTCTGGCTTGTATCCATTCGGCCCCATTCAGCCAACTGTTTTAAGACGTTTATCCCCATCTAGGTGTCGATTTGTTCCTGGCGAGCGATAGCGAGCCAGAATTATATGAAGAAATCCGGCTTCGCCGGAGACATTTTTCCATCGAAAAATGTACAAATTTAGCCTGCTGTCAAACAAAACTAAAAAATATGCTGGCTCGCTACCGCTCACCAGTAAAAAATTGACACCTGGATTGGGATAAACGTCTTATAACAGTAGGCTGAATGGGGCCAAATGGATACAAGCCAGAGAAAGATAGAAAAGGACAGAACCAAAACAGTTCACCCCCCTTAAGAGTGGGCTAGAGACTGCGGCATCCAACTGTACAAGCTATATAGTTTGAGAGTGGGCTAGAGACTGCAACATCCGACTGTACAAGCTATATAGTTTAAGAGTGGGCTAGAGACTGCGGCATCCAACTGTACAATCTATATAGTTTGAGAGTGGGCTAGAGACTGCGGCATTCGACTGTACAAGCTATATAGTTTAAGAGTGGGCTAGAGACTGCGGCATCCAACTGTACAATCTATATAGTTTGAGAGTGGGCTAGAGACTGCGGCATCCAACTGTACAATCTATATAGTTTGAGAGTGGGCTAGAGACTGCGGCATTCGACTGTACAAGCTATATAGTTTAAGAGTGGGCTAGAGACTGCGGCATCCGACTGTACAAGCTATATAGTTTGAGAGTGGGCTAGAGACTGCGGCATCCGACTGTACAAGCTATATAGCTTAAGAGTGGGCTAGAGACTGCGACATCCGACTGTACAAGCTATATAGTTTAAGAGTGGGCTAGAGACTGCGGCATCCGACTGTACAAGCTATATAGTTTAAGAGTGGGCTAGAGACTGCGGCATCCGACTGTACAAGCTATATAGTTTAAGAGTGGGCTAGAGACTGCAGCATCCGACTGTACAAGCTATATAGTTTAAGAGTGGGCTAGAGACTGCGGCATCCGACTGTACAAGCTATATAGTTTAAGAGTGGGCTAGAGACTGCAGCATCCGACTGTACAAGCTATATAGTTTGAGAGTGGGCTAGAGACTGCAGCATCCGACTGTACAAGCTATTTAGTTTAAGAGTGGGCTAGAGACTGCGGCATCCGACTGTACAAGCTATATAGTTTAAGAGTGGGCTAGAGACCGGCATCTGACTGTGCAAGCTATATAGTTTAAGAGTGGGCTAGAGACTGCAGCATCCGACTGTACAAGCTATATAGTTTAAGAGTGGGCTAGAGACCGGCATCCGACTGTACAAGCTATATAGTTTAAGAGTGGGCTAGAGACTGCGGCATCCGACTGTACAAGCTATATAGTATAAGAGTGGGCTAGAGACTGCGGCATCTGACTGTACAAGCTATATAGTTTAAGAGTGGGCTAGAGACTGCGGCATCCGACTGTACAAGCTATATAGTTTAAGAGTGGGCTAGAGACCGGCATCTGACTGTGCAAGCTATATAGTTTGAATTCAATATGTTTATGTGATTGTATCAATAAACATATCTGAATTAAGTTGAAATAATACAAAATACAGTATAATTATACTTTCAATTAAAATCAATAATCAAACATGTACCGTATATACAGTAAATATATCAATAAACACATTTGAATGGAATTGAATTGAAACTATATTTTGTACCAGTATTGCCAAATGTTTATAATGGGCATGGACATATTTGACTATTTGAGTGCCAAGAGAAGCTATAACAACACTTGTGGCACCAATATGGCGGAGGTTGGCCGATCTCCGTTACTATAGGGTCTCTCTGCTATATGCTTCCGTTCAGCAGCCGGCCTTTGCCTTCGTTTTTGCTTGCCTGTCGGTTTTGCTTTTAAATTAATCGGATAGTGATTACCTTTTTTTCACTTTAATAAGGCGAAAATTATTATATTGTATTCCGTTCGGCATTTCCGGCGGGGGGTTAGTCAAGCTGTCTGTTTGTCTGTCTGTAATCTTAACGCTATTTGATCTGACGTCTTGAGTGTTATTAGGAGGTGAGTTTTATTATTATTATTATTATTATTATTATTATTATTATTATTAAGGATTTTGCTTGCTTTTGCTATTTTCCAGCCACGTATATTATAGTTTGTCCCCTAGGCTATTATAAACGCCTTCCAGCAATGTATATTATCCAATGTATATTTTCCAGCCATGTATATTATAGTTTGTCCCCTAGGCTATTATAAAGGCCTTCCCAGTCCGCCTTCAAACTAAATAAATGCCCACCCAGACCCACTTCAAGCTAATTTTGTACATTTTTCGATAGTAAAATGTCTTGGCTGAAGGCTCGCTGTCGCTTGCCCAGAAATTTATATAATCGACACCTGAATGGGGCGAAGCGTTTTAAATCGCCAAACCAATCGGGTGAAACGTCGTAATATCTCCAAACTAATGGAGGGAAACGGGGGAGGGACAAAAAGATCTCCCTCGGACCAAATAGGGTAAATTAATTATTTATTTGCATCTTTCTCTTACGAAGGAATATACATTTTTAGCCCGGTGCGTTTCACCAAGGGATATCTCAAAACACAATGATGGGCAGATGGTCGTTTTTGTCTGCGCTCGTGTGACATCGCCCTTATTGGGTGACCGGTCAACTCAACCAGTAGACCATTTCAACCAGTAGCTCTCAACCAGTACCAAATCAACCAGTACGGTTAGGTTAGGTTAGTACTATATTTTGGCACTGGTTTGGTTGGTCTGGGTTGATTTGGCACTGGTTGAAATGGTCTACTGGTTGAGATAACATGGAACCCCCTTATTGTAGTGCGCCAGTTTGCTACACAGGCAGCTACAGTCTGTCCAAATGAACTCGAGGAACGTTAACAGAATTAGTATAAACATCATCTGAGGAGGATCACTTTATTGACAACGTTTCACAGATAGCTTCTTCAGGTCACGGAAGAAGATATCTGTGAAACGTTGTCAACAAAATGCTCCTACTCAGATGGTGTATTTATTCAGCTATAGTCCATTTTAATTCACCTGGCCGAAAATTGTATCTCTTATCATCTGATTTCTTAATAATGAATGGAAATATATGAAACTGCTATGACTGCCTCAAAATGATATAAACAAAACATTCTTAATTAACATCATGTTTGGCTATAAAACGTCCAATATGACGGAGTACTCAAGAAGGGGATATGGTAAAATAAAAAAATCAATGTGTATGAAGTAGACAAAAGGCAGGCTGCCTGCAACGAGTGTCTCCCCCAAATCTAAAAGAGTGACAGAGAGCCTCCTTGAGGGGACGTTGGGGTCAACATGCCTGGACACACAAAGTTTGAAGTGGTCCAAGTCATAGGATGATGGATATATTGATTGAGAGAGAGAGAGAGAGTTCCAGAGTTCACTAGTTAAGTAGAAGAAAAATTATTATGTTCTCTCCACTAACACAGAAAATTTGCTAATTCTTGGGATGGACAGATTAGGAGTTGGAATGTGTTAAAAGGCGGGTATTATAGCTGAGAAATAAAACATTACAACGGCTTCTTCTGGCATTTCCTCCGTCAAACTGAGTGATTCAGATGTCACCTTGATTCCTGGTCTTCATTTGTTTAGCTCTCGGCTTTTGGTTACCGGTCAGTTCGTTCACAGTTATTTCACCCCCACTCTGAAATCGGTCGTAGGTAGGATACTCAGAATATTTACGGCGCCTTATCTCCCGCTGACCGTCGTATCCTGTATCCTAAATACCGACACCGACATTGTACTTCTTTAGCGTCACTAGGATTGTACATAACTGGGTATTGTAACTTATGATAGCCAAGTTTTCCTTAGTATAATTAAGTTATGATGTCGTGGGCGGACTATTCATTGGTTTGTTATGCCTCTAATCACCATATCCAACAATATATATATATATATATAATCTGGATAGATAGATAAATAAATATATACTTCATAGTGCCATCAGCCAATCAAATAAAAAAACTAGTTACCTAGTCCAAAACGAGGATATTGAAAAAACAAACACAAATCTCAAGGTTATACCATGTAGGTTAGGTTAGTCTCTGGTTAAGTTTAGGTTAGAACTTAAAATTGCATCAGGGATAAATATAGCTTGGTATTATTAAGAACATTGACGGTGGAATGACTTGGTAACGAAACAACCATAAACCGTGTGTTTGCGAATGTGTATGTATCTGTGTGTATGTAAATATAATCAGTGTGTACCTGTATACAGTGTGTGTGTATGTGACTGATCGTGTGTGTATGGATATGTATAAGTGTGTGTGATACAATCATCATCATCTTCACCTGTTAGACTAATGAGGCAGGTGCTGGAGGCAGGAAACTCTGGTAAAGGTGGTGTCATGAGCGATATTTCTGGCAATTTATACGGGCAATTGCAGTCTGGCAGCTTCAAAATGTAAGCTTTATCAGGAATCACCCACCTAATGTAATCTACACTCGATCTAGTTTTTGATTCCAATATGAAAGGGTCTCATAATAGTAAGAGAGAAACTTGCTCATCGAAAATTGCCGGGAATATCGCTCATGTGACACTGGCTTGAGGATTTGGTGGTGGGTTCCTCTGGCATTTCCTCCCTTAATGGGATACCCCAGGTGTCTTCTTCCGTTCCTGCAGAGTTTATCTCGGGGCTACAAGATTTTAATAGGTAGTTAATAGGTAGTTAACCCTCTCAGGATATAAGAACGCGTTTTCTTTCTGTCATTAAATACAAGGAAGATCAGTGGATGTGGGTGTTTCGCTGATAAGGGAGGGACACGAGTGGAAGCTACCTGTACTGCTGATTGCTGATAATACAGTTCTGATGAGCGATAATGAATGGGAGAGTTGCAGGGTCTGGTAAATGTGCTTGGAACAGTGTGCGAAAAACGGAATCTGAAGGTAAATGCGGAGAAGAGCAAGGTTATGGTCTCGGTAACTAGACTGAAGGTAGATTATGTTAGACGGCTGAATTCTGATAAAGTGTATTTGTTTAAGCTTCCAGACCATAATTGCCCGGAAAAATTGTCGGAAAACTCGCTCGTGTGACAGTTGGTAAAGATGGGTGTACATAGGTGACTCAGCTGTGGAGGGGGAATTGGTGTCAAGTACCCTAGGTTTGTTCTCTTGGGGTAGGTTATATAGGCTTCTGGGCCATTTAGGTACGGGCTGAGGCAAGAGTTCGAAAGAGAGTCCTTTCGGCGGTGACCCAAGAGTGCTATCAAATAATAATAATGACAAATAATAATAATATACATACATACATAAATAATAATAATATACATACATACATAAATAATAATAATATACATACATACATACATAAATAATAATATACATACATACATAAATAATAATAATATACATACATACATAAATAATAATAATATACATACATACATAAATAATAATAATATACATACATACATAAATAATAATAATATACTGTACATACATACATAAATAATAATAATATACATCTATCTATCTATCTAAATACATACATACAGCACCACCTTCGTTCATGTACTAATATACATACATAAATAATAATAATATACATACATACATAAATAATAATAATATACATACATACATAAATAATAATAATATACATACATACATAAATAATAATAATATACATACATACATAAATAATAATATATACATACATACATAAATAATAATATACATACATACATAAATAATAATAATATACATACATACATAAATAATAATAATATACATACATACATAAATAATAATAATATACATACATACATAAATAATAATAATATACATACATACATAAATAATAATATACATACATACATAAATAATAATAATATACATACATACATAAATAATAATAATATACATACATACATACATAATGATAATATACATACATACATAAATGGTCCATGATAATATACATACATACATAAATGTAATATACATACATACATAAATGTAATATACATACATACATAAATGTAATATACATACATACATAAATGTAATATACATACATACATAAATAATAATAATATACATACATACATAAATAATAATAATATACATACATACATAAATAATAATAATATACATACATACATAAATAATAATAATATACATACATACATAAATAATAATAATATACATACATACATACATAATAATAATATACATACATACATAAATAATAATAATATACATACATACATAAATAATAATAATATACATACATACATAAATAATAATATACATACATACATAAATAATAATAATATACATACATACATAAATAATAATATACATACATACATAAATAATAATAATATACATACATAAATAATAATAATATACATACATACATACATACATACATAAATACATTAACCCCTATTAACAGCGAACTAGCGAAACATTTTGAATTGGGTGGCTAGCAATCCTCCTCTCCTTGTAAAATTCACCTACTAGACGAGACAGAGTAAGGGGCGAGGGAACGCGAAATTGGTCCCGACCCTTAAGAATTGGAACTTTAAATGTTGTTTTTGTTCGGGCTCTGTCTCGAATCGGCCACCCCCAGCTAAGGGGTATGTGCCTGAGTATATACATACATACATACATACATACATACATACAATCAGGAAAAGCTTAAGGGGAGGTTTTTAGTTTATTCCCTAGATTTCCATCAAGCTTAAAATTGCTCCCCCTAGACCCCCTTTCAAGATAAATTTGTAAATTTTTCGGTAGAAAAATGTCCCGGCCGAAGGCCAGTTCCCCTTAAATTACAGGCTCGCTATCGCTCGCCAGGAAAAAATAGACACCTAAATAGCGCGAATAGTCTTAAAATTTACAGAAATGGGGCGAGGGTTCTTAAAATCGCCAAACTAATGGGGCGAACGTCTTAAAATCTCAAAAGCAATGGGGCTAAACATGAGGGAGAAAGGGGTCCAGAAAAAAAATCCTCCAGGTGGAAATCTCCCCTTAAAATTAGTTATCTCTACCGTCTCGATCAGGGCCAAGCAGAATAATTACCCATCTTCCAAGAGACAGGGTTTTTTGGCGTAGCACAAACTTACGCAGAAAACCAGCCCTACACACGGCCAACTTAAGGGGAGATTCCCACTTGAGGGATTTTTTTTTATTTACCCCTTTCTTCCTCATGTTTAGCCCCGTTGCTTTTTATATTTTAAGACGTTCGCCCCATTAGTTTGACGATTTTAAGAACTTTCGCCCCATTTATGTCACTTTTAAGACCTTTCGTGCCATATAGGTGTCGATTTTTTCCTGGCGAGCGATAGCGAGCCTGTAATTTAAGAGGAAGCGGCCTTCGGCCGGGACATTTTTCTACCGAAAAATGTACAAATTTATCTTGAAAGGGGATCAAGGGGGTGTAATTTCAAGCTTGATGGAAGTCTAGGAAACACACTAAAAACCTCCCCTTAGGGCCTCCTTGACAATTCAGATAGGACAGCTAACAGATTTACAACAATGTCAATTATTCTGGAGTTGAACATAAATTAACTGATGGTTTCCTCAGGGAGCTTCTGTCTCCGAGGACAGTTACTGTGGCGAGATCAATCATTATTATTCCATGATGTTTGCCTCATTCATGGCAATGCTTTTAAGGGGAGGTTTTTAGTGCGTTTCCTAGATTTCCATCAAGCTTGAAATTACACCCCCTTGACCCCCTTTGAAGATAAATTTGTACATTTTTCGGTAGAAAAATGTCCCGGCCGAAGGCCGCTTCCTCTTAAATTACAGGCTCGCTATCGCTCGCCAGGAAAAAATCGACACCTATATGGCACGAAAGGTCTTAAGAGTGACATAAATGGGGCGAACGTTCTTAAAATCGTCAAACTAATGGGGCGAACGTCTTAAAATATAAAAAGCAACGGGGCTAAACATGAGGAAGAAAGGGGTAAACAAAAAAATCCCTCAAGTGGAAATCTCCCCTTAATCTTGTGACTCATACTCAGGAATGTCGAAAATGAACACTTGCTTTAATGACCTAAATCAATAAAAATATCGAATAAGTTAATATATCGAAGTAGATATAAATATCGAATAATCTAATATATCGAAGTAGATAAAAATATCGAATAAGTTAATATATCGAAGTAGATAAAAATATCGAATAAGTTAATTATATCGAAGTAGATAAAAATATCGAATAAGTTAATATATCGAAGTAGATAAAAATCGCAATTAAAACTATTCGCATGATTCCTAGTTAACAAAAAATCACTAACGCAACCGTGCATCTTGCGAAGGCAAGATATCGGGGGCTGGTTGTATCCTACAGTGCTACACATGTCTCACTCCCTAGAGTGGAACGAGACCTCACGGGCTTCGCCGTTCAATGTATGGTTGAATGTACAGGCTCTCAGCCTATGCCCGAGAGGGAGTAGTTGGAATATAGGGAAAACAAAAAATAACTGTTTTTTCTTAATTTAAGCCTATTACCACACACGAGAGAGAGAAGAGAAAGAAAGAAAGAAAAACAGAAAGAGAGAGAGAGAGAGACAGAGACAGAGACAGAGACAGAGACAGAGACAGAGACAGAGACAGAGAGAGAGAGACATACATACATACATACATACATACATACATACATACATACATACATACATACATACATACATACATACATACATACATACATACATACATACATACATACATACACATACATACATACTGTACATACATACATACATACATACATACATACATACATACATACATACATACATACATATATGTATGAGACTTTTTCTATTGCACTAGACATATCGAAAGCCTTCGATAGAGTCTGGCATAAATCTTTAATTTCTAAACTACCCTCCTTCGGTTTCTATCCCTCCATCTGTGCCTTTGTCTCTAATTTCCTTTCCGGCCGTTCCATAGCTGCGGTTGTGGACGGCCATTGTTCACTTCCTCACCCTATAAACTCTGGTGTTCCTCAGGGCTCTGTCCTATCTCCTATTCTCTTTCTAATTTTTATAAATGATCTCCTTACTGTACCTTAATTCCCATCCATTCATACGCAGACGACTCAACCTTACACTACTCCATTAGTTTTTCAGAACGCCCCAGCCAGCAATCCCTCAACGACAAACGTAATGAAGCCATAGAACTCTTAAATTCTGATCTAAATACTATTTCCAATTGGGGCAGAGAAAACCTTGTTAACTTTAATGCTTCCAAAACCCAATTTCTCCATCTATCTACCCGTCAGGATCTCCCAGTGGACTATCCCTTATTCTTCAACAATACAAAAATCAACCCTTTATCTTCTCTCAATATTCTTGGTGTCTCTTTTTCTTCTGCTCTCATTTGGGAGGACCATATTACCAGTCTTGCTAAGGCAGCCTCCCAGAAGCTGGGTGTGCTCAACCGCCTTAGGGGGTTCTTTTCCCCTGCACAGATCCTTGCTCTGTACAGGGGCATAGTGCGCCCTTGTTTTGAGTATTGTTCACATGTGTGGGGAGGTTCCTCTCACACCGCTCTCCTAGACAAAGTTGAAAGGAAGGCCTTTCGTATCATTAACTCCCGTCCACTCACCAACTCTCTGCAATCTCTCTCTCTCCGCCGCAATGTTGCATCTCTCTCGCTATTCTATCGCTACTATAATAATCAGTGTTCCTCAGAGCTATCCCAGTGCATACCACCTCCTTTACGTAGGGCACGTGGTACCCGTCTTGCAACTCAATCCCACCCCTACTCTGTGCAACTCTCCAACCCAAGAGTGAAACGGTACTCTCAAACTTTCTTCTACTCAACATCTGAGCTCTGGAACTCTCTCCCAGAATCAGTCTTTCCCTCTTCCTATGACTTAAATTGCTTCAAACTCCGTGTGTCCAGGCATTTTGGCTCGAACGTCCCTTGATTTTGGCACTGTCACTCTTTCAACTATGGGGGAGGCACTCGCTATAGGCAGTTATGCCTTTTGCCTCCCTCAATCACATAGAAAAAAAAAAAAAAAAAAAAAAAAATATGGGTGAAGTTTTGTTTACTTCATGTCCGTATAGTCAACACCCACTGATCTGGAGGAGGTCTGGGCACTCAGGACAACGCGTCACTATAGTCGGTTTATTTCCAGCGGACTTTAAGGGTGGCTGGTTGTTTTGTATGGCCCCCTTTCTCCCTCATGTGTAGCCCTAATCATTTTCAGATTTTAAGACGTCCGGCCCCTTAGTTTGTCGATTGTAAGACCTTTTGCCCCATTTACTTTTTTCTAGCTATTAGTAAACCATTGTATTAGTAAACCATTGTATTAGTAAACCATTGTATTAGTAAACCATTGTATTAGTAAACCATTGTATTCAGATGAGACAGGGTATATGGAAGTGAAGAGGGTTAATTGAGAAAGCCCTTATTATTCCCACAGACCCTTCCTAAAGTGTATAAAATCCTCTCATGATAGCCAGAATAAACTACAAAGGTGCAGCAGCATCTTCAAAAGGTTAAGGGGAGGTATTTAGTTTGTTCCCTAGACCTCCATCAAGCTTAAAATTACACCCCCTCGAGTCCCTTTCAAGATAAATTTGTACATTTTTCGGTAGAAAAATGTCCCGGCCGAAGGCCGGTTCCTCTTAAATTACAGGCTCGCTATCGCTCGCCAGGATAAAATTGACACCTGAATGGCACGAAAGATCTTAATATGGGGTGAAAGTTCTTAAAATCGCTAAACTAATGGGGCAAACGTTTTATAATATCAAAAGCAATGGGGCTAAACATGAGGGAGAAAGGGGTCAAGAGAAAAATCCCTTAAGTGGAGATCTCCCCTTAAGAATATACAAATAATATCTATACACAATAAGATGAATAATAATAATAACTCACGTATAAAAAGTTCCCCTCCGCCCGCTAGACCGGAAGCCACCCATAACTATAGCGAGTAACACGAGGAGAGCAATTGTTGTTTAAGGGGAGATCTCCACTTAAGGGATTTTTTTCTGGACTCCTTTCTCCCTCATGTTTAGCCCCCATGGCTTTTGATATTGTAAGACGTTCGCCCCATTAGTTTAGCGATTTTAAGAACTTTCGACCCATTTCTGTCAATTTTAAGACCTTTCGTGCCATTTGGGTGTCTATTTTTTCCTGGTGAGCGATAGCGAGCCTGTAATTTAAGAGGAACCGGTCTTCGACCGGGACATTTTTCTACCGAAAAATGTACAAATCAATCTTGAAAGGGGGTCAAGGGGGTGTAATTTTAAGTTTGATGGAAGTCTTGGGAACATGCTAAAAACCTCCCCTTAAGGGGAAGGATTGGTTAGTTTTTCTGGACCCCTTCTCCTTCACGTTTAGCCCCATTAGTTAGGAGATTTAAAAACGTTCGCCCCCTTTAGTTTGACGATTTTAAGACCTTTCGCCCTATCTAGGTGTCGATTTTTACCTGGTGAGCCATAGCGAGCCTGTAATTTAAGAGGAACCGGCCGGAACATTTTTCTACCGAAAAATGTATAAATTTTCCTCGAAAGGGCATAGAGGTCGAAGAAGTAAACGAAAACCAATACACTGGGTTCGAGCCCTGGCTGGGTCATATAACAAACATTTTAAATATGTACCGGTAATATTAATATGTACCGGCAATATTAATATGTACCGGTAATATTAATATGTACCGGTAATATTAATATGTACCGGTAATATTAATATGTACCGGTAATATTAATATGTACCGGTAATATTAATATGTACCGGCAATATTAATATGTACCGGCAATATTAATATGTACCGGTAATATTAATATGTACCGGTAATATTAATATGTACCGGTAATATTAATATGTACCGGTAATATTAATTTGTACCGGTAATATTAATTTGTACCGGTAATATTAATATGTACCGGTAATATTAATATGTACCGGCAATATTAATATGTACCGGCAATATTAATATGTACCGGTAATATTAATATGTACCGGTAATATTAATATGTACCGGTAATATTAATATGTACCGGTAATATTAATATGTACCGGTAATATTAATAAAAGTAAATACAAATAATAAATACAAGTAAAATAATAATATAACGTGCCCTTAAGGGGAGACTGGCCGTTTGTTTGGTCTATTAAGGGGAGACTGGCCGTTTGTTTGGTCTATTAAGGGGAGACTGACCGTTTGTTTGGTCTATTAAGGGGAGACTGGCCGTTTGTTTGGGCTATTAAGGGGAGACTGACCGTTTGTTTGGTCTATTAAGGGGAGACTGGCCGTTTGTTTGGGCTATTAAGGGGAGACTGACCGTTTGTTTGGGCTATTAAGGGGAGACTGTCCGTTTGTTTGGGCTATTAAGGGGAGACTGGCCGTTTGTTTGGGCTATTAAGGGGAGACTGACCGTTTGTTTGGGCTATTAAGGGGAGACTGGCCGTTTGTTTGGGCTATTAAGGGGAGACTGACCATTTGTTTGGTCTATTAAGGGGAGACTGGCCGTTTGTTTGGTCTATTAAGGGGAGACTGGCCGTTTGTTTGGGCTATTAAGGGGAGACTGGCCGTTTGTTTGGGCTATTAATTCATTTATTCATATATTTGTTTAGTTTCCTCTCTAGACCTCCATCAAGCTTAGAAAAACACCCCCTAGACCCCCCTTCAAGATAAATTTGTAAATTTTTCGGTAGAAAAATTTCCCGGCCGAAGGCCGGTTCCTCTTAAAATTGCAGGCTCGCTTCGCTCGCCAGGAAATAATCGACACCTAAATTTCACGAAAGGTCTTAAAATTGACAACGAAATGGGGCGAAAGGTGTTAAAATCACCAAACTAATGGGCCGAATGTCTTGTAATCTCAAAACTAGTGGGGCTAAACATTAGGGAGAAGGGGGCCCAGCAAAACGGTCTGCCTGCCCTTAAAGGTTGAGACAAGAGGCGGTCCAGGTGATCCGATGTCCTACCCGTCCGTGTGTGGGAGGAAATGCCTGGGCTCTGGTGGCCGGGAACACCTGTTTGATACCTGAACTCATTAGTATTACTGGGGCCTTGTTACACCTTCCTTCTTTTTAGTACCGGTATCCTTCCGCAGCAGCCTTCCTTAGTACTGGTATCAATTAATCTCATATATATATATATATATATATATATATATATATATATATATATATATATATATATATATATATATATATATATATATATATATATATATATATATATATATATACTCACCCCCTTTACCCCCTTTCAAGATAAATGTGTACATTTTTCGGTAGAAAAATGTCCCGGCCAAAGGCCGGTTCCTCTTAAATTACAGGCTCGCTATCGCTCGCCAGGATAAAATCGACACCTGAATGGCACAAAAGGTCTTAATATGGGGTGAAAGTTCTTAAAATCTTAGAATTAATGAATGGGGACAAGAGAATCTAGTTTCCTTTAATGCACAGAAAACCAAGTACATTCAATTTTCTAACCGACAGAATCTCACTGACTCCCATATATTTTTTAATGATGTAAATATTCCCACTTCCCCTAGTATTGACATTCTCGGTGTAACATTAACTACTAACTTGAGCTGGACACATTATGTTAGAAGCATTGCTAAGAATGCCTCTAAAAAACTGGGACTCCTGTACAGAGTTCGAGAATTCTTCACTGACGAGCAGTTGGCCGTAATATATAAAAGTCATGTGCGCTCTCAGATGGATTACTGTTCACCTCTGTGGGGTGGAAGTGGAGTGGTTGCATTGAGGCAGTTGGACAAAATTCAAAATAAAGCTATTAGATTAATCAATAACCCTGCAATCACACAGGACCTTCCTACATTAGCCATACGAAGAAACGTTGCATCCCTTGCATTATTCTACAGATATTTTCACAGCAATTGTTCCGAGGAACTTGCTTCAATTGTGCCGCCTCTCCACATCTTTCCCCGTAGAACTAGGGCAGCTGAGAGCGCCCATGAATTTACACTTTCTCCTCCACAATGCAGAACTTCTGCTTATCAGAATTCATTTATCCCCAGAGCTACTACTCTTTGGAATTCACTTCCCTCGAATTGCTTTCCACAAACTTACAATCAACAAATGTTTAAATCCAGTTGTTACAAACATTTTATGAATGGAGGATGCCTTTAGGCACATGGACCTTTTTGTTTTATCTGTGTTTTTCCTTCCTCCATTCATTGTCTCTTAAAAAAAAAAAAAAAAAAAAAAAAAAAAATCGCTAAACTAATGGGGCAAACTTTTTATAATATCAAAAGCAATGGGGCTAAACATGAGGGAGAAAGGGGTCAAGAAAAAAATCCCTCAAGTGGAGATCTCCCCTTAAAACTGACTCTATTACTATTTAGGTCACGTCGATTTAATGTTCCTCTCTCCAGATTTCCCCCGAAGTATGACGAAGGTACAATCGGCCTAATAAGTGATGTCTCGGCACCAAGAATGTTTTGATCAATATTTGGTATCAGCAATATCTACGCTTCGTTTCTTCATATCGAGTGAAATATTCAAACATGTTCCTACATTTACCCACCCTATTAACATCTGACAGACATTAATACAGCACAGAGCGAGCCATACGTAATGACAGCTGTGACATGACTTATTAGGGCGACCGTACCCGGGCGAACTATGGATTGTGCGCGTACCCTGTGCCCGAACCCGGTAGTAGAGAAAACCGTAGGATGCAGGCGGGCGGGCGGGCGGGCAGGCAGGCAGGCGGGCGGGGTCAGACCTTCCGAGAACTGACCGCGGTATTGCTGGTTTCCGGTGCCGTCTATTGGGAATTTAACGCCGACTTGTTTATTTTTTTTACAGTAAGCTCCATGCACTGATAAAAAAAAAAAAATTAAATGCGCATCCGAGGGTTGACTCTAACGTACTTTGACTTTGGATCTCTATCACTGTTTTTTTTTTTTTTTTTTTCGATAGATAAATGTACCGGCCGAAGGCTGGCTCTTCCTAAATAACAGGCTTGCTAACGCTCGCTAGGAAAAAAAATAGAGACTTAAATGACACGAATAGTCTTAATGTTGACAAAGAAAAGAGGTGAAAGGTCTTAAAATCGCCAAACTAATGGGGCGAACGTTTTAAAATTAAAAAATAATGGGGCTAAATATGAGGGAGACAGGGGTCCAGAAACACCCCCCCCCCCCCTTCCCCTCTCCCCTAAATAACCAAGTCAGTAGTATCCCATTTAGTTTATACATACAATAGCCTAGCGTCGTTTCCCGTTACATGGTGCAGCTCTCTCAGTGCATACCCTCTCCCTTGCGGTGAGTGCGAGGTACCCGCCTTTCAACAAAGTCCCACTCCTATCCTGTCCAGCGCTCCAACCCAAGAATTAGAAAAGTTTCTCAGTCTGTTTTCTACTCAACAAATGAACTATCGAACTCTCTCAATCAATCAATCTTTCCTTCATCCTATTACTAAAACTGCTTTAAAGTTCGTGTGACCAGGCATTTAGACCCCAACATCCATTGAATGTGGCTCTGTCACTCTTTTGGCTTTGGGGGGAGACACTCATTAAAGGCAACCTGCCTTTTTGTCTCCTTCATACTCATAGAACAAGATAATACAAACATTATAAGGGCTAAGACAGGGTTGCCTTTTTGCCGTTGGAGTGTAAGACAATAAAGTGCTGTCACAACACTGCCTTATCATGGAATCACAAAGTTGAGGGGACAGTGGCTCTTTGTTTGGTGTATTAATTCATTTATTCATATATTGTTTTTAGTTTCCTCCCTAGACCTCTATCGAGCTTAGAAAAACGCCCCCTAGACCCCCCTTCAAGATAGATTTGTACATTTTTTGGTAGAAAAATGTCCTGGCCAAAGGCCGATTTCTCCTAAAATTATAGGCTCGCTATCGCTCGCCAGGAAAAAATCGAGACCTAAATGGCACAAAGGGTCCTAATATTGACAAAGAAATGGGGTGACAGTTCATAAAATCCCCAAACTAATGGAACCAACGTCTTAAAATCTAAAAAAAAGTAATGGGGCTAAACACTAGGGAGAAAGGGGTTCAGAAAAACGGTCCGTCTCCCCTTAAAGTCCCAATTCAATCCCCCTCTGAGTATTAGGTGGCCTCACAGACAAACGAAAGCCGAGTCCTTGTTTTTCAGTCTTTATTATTGTATGTGGCCGGTGTCACACGAGCGCTTTTTCCGGCAATTTTCGGTGAACGAGTTTTTTCTCTGGACATTTTGACGCTTTTTTCGCCTTGGAATTGGCAACCAGACTGAGTGGTAGGTTACAGAAAGGGTCGGAATTCTGATATAACTGACATTTGACAGCTGCCAGAACTACAATTGCTCGTAGAAAATTGACGGAAAAAGCGCTCGTGTGACTCCGTAAAGATAGCACAGATTATGCCTTTAAAAAATTATCCAATGGGCAAAACAATGCTATTTTATGTTAACCCATATACAGTACCAGGGACGTCCTTTACCTCCTATTCTGGCCACTATTAGACGATATGATTCAGCTTAAGAAGGACCTCTAGCCATAATAAGGCTTCAAACTATCTCCACCAAACCTTTTAACTACCACAGATCCTTCCTAAGCAGCATAATATCGTCTAAATACAGCTAGAATAAGATATAACACACGTCGCTGGTACTCAAAGGGTTAATGTGCTTGTATAAAATATAACACGTCGCTGGTACACAAGGGGTTAATGTTCTTGTATAAAATATAACACACGTCGCTGGTACTCAAAGGGTTAATGTGCTTGTATAAAATATAACACAAGTCGCTGGTACTCAAAGGGTTAATATGCTTGTATAAAATATAACACACGTCGCTGGTACTCAAAGGGTTAATGTTCTTGTATAAAATATAACACGTCGCTGGTACTCAAAGGGTTAATGTGCTTGTATTTCTTCTCATATTCATCCAAGTCTTCCAACAAAATTGCGCCGGCTCAGGGTGTCAAAGGAAAGCCAAGTTCATTATTTATACTCTTTATTCCTGCTTATTGTCAAAGGAAAGCCAAGTTCATTATTTATACTCTTTATTCCTGCTTATTGTCAAAGGAAAGCCAAGTTCATTATTTATACTCTTTATTCCTGCTTATTGTCAAAGGAAAGCCAAGTTCATTATTATTTTATACTCTTTATTCCTGATTATTGTCAAAGGAAAGCCAAGTTCATTATTTATACTCTTTATTCCTGCTTATTGTCAAAGGAAAGCCAAGTTCATTATTTATACTCTTTATTCCTGCTTATTGTCAAAGGAAAGCCAAGTTCATTATTTATACTCTTTATTCCTGATTATTGTCAAAGGAAAGCCAAGTTCATTATTATTTTATACTCTTTATTCCTGCTTATTGTCAAAGGAAAGCCAAGTTCATTATTATTTTATACTCTTTATTCCTGATTATTGTCAAAGGAAAGCCAAGTCAATTATTTTATACTCTTTTCCTGTTATTGTCAAAGGAAAGCCAAGTTCATTATTTATACTCTTTATTCCTGCTTATTGTCCCAAGTTCATTATTTATACTCTTTATTCCTGCTTATTGTCAAAGGAAAGCCAAGTTCATTATTATTTTATACTCTTTATTCCTGCTTATTGTCAAAGGAAAGACAAGTTCATTATTATTGTATACTCTTTATTCCTGCTTATTGTCAAAGGAAAGCCAAGTTCATTATTATTTTATACTCTTTATTCCTGCTTATTGTCAAAGGAAAGACAAGTTCATTATTTATACTCTTTATTCCTGCTTATGCAAAGATGGATATTATGGTTTATTGTTCAATTTATGTCTTAAGGGGAGATTTCCACCTGGAGGATTTTGTTCTCAACCTCTTGCTCCTTCATGTTTAGCCCCATTGCTTGTGAGATTTAAAGACGCTTGCCCCATTAGTTTGGCGATTTTAAGAACCCTCGCCCCATTTCTGTCAATGTTAAGACCATTCGTGCCATTTAGGTGTCGATTTTTTCCTGGCGAGCGATAGCGAGCCTGTAATTTAAGGGGAACCGGCCTTCGGCCAGGACATTTTTCTACCGAAAAATGTACAAATTTATCTTGAAAGGGGGTCAAGGGGGAGTAAGGGGAGAGCTTGATGGAAGTCTAGGGAATCAACTAAAAACCTCCCCTTAAGAAGTGATCAAATGTCCAAAACAATTGGAAGCCAAAGCGTCACATATTTCCTTTGACCCTCAACTTTCTCTTCATAATTGCTGAGGGGAACAGGGCCCTGGGTGGGGCTTTGGTTTCCCGGGCGTTTCCGCGCCCTCCTTAGCTCCCTGCCATGGAGTGGCTTCGGTCACCCAGGCTTTATTGTGGTAGGCAGGGAGGGATCTGTGGGGGCGCTCAGTTATGGCCTTGGCCTTGCTTGGGGCCTTGGGCTGTTCGGCCAGGCAGCCTGGGGAACAGCAACGACAACAACAACAACAACAATGTTATTTCATGTTAATGTTCTTGTATTTCTTCTCATATTAATTAAAGTCGTTTATAAATTATCAAATGGCCAAAACAATGCTATGTTGTGTCAATGTGCTTGTATTTCGTCTCATATTAATCCAAGTCTTCAAAAAAAAAAAAAATGCTCCGGTTTAGCACCCTGCTAAAGTTACAGACAGACGCGGATGATTGGCCGCGGGCGACGCAGGGTATTGAACCTAGATGCATATCGGGAACCGCTTCATTCTTAAGGGAAGATGAGCCCTATTTTTTGGTCTATTAATTCATTTATTCCTTTATTTCTTAGTTTCCTCGCTAGACCTCCATCAACCTTAGAAAAAACAACACCTAGATCCCCCTTCAAGATATATTTGTACATTTTTCGGTAGAAAAATTTCCCGGCCGAAGGCCGGTTCCTCTTAAAATTTCAGGCTCGCTTTCGCTCGCCAGGAAAATATTGACACCTAAATGGCACGATAGGTCATAAAATTGACAACGAAATGGAGCTAAAGGTGTTAAAATCGCCGAACGTCTTAAAACATGAAAATTAATGGGGCTAAACATGAGGGAGAAAGTGGTCCATAAAACCGGCCCATCTCCCCTTAAATATGTGGGAAGAATGCTGTCTGTCTCGTGCCCGACTTCCTTCTCCCTCGTGTTTATCCCTAAGAGTTTCCAGATTTAGAGACATTCGACCCATTAATTTGGCGATTTTAACATCTTTCGCCCCATTTCGTTGTCAATTTTAAGACCTTTCATGCTATTTAGATGTCGATTTTTTTCCTGGATAGCGATAGCGAACCTGTAATTTTAAGAGGACCGAAAAATGTACACATTTAACTTGAAGGGGGGGTCTAGGGGAGTGTGTTTTTTTAAGCTTGATGGAGGTCTAGCGAGGAAACTAAACAAATATATGAATAACGGGATAAATAGACCAAACAGCCACTGTCCCCTTAAATATGTGGGAAGAATGCAGTCTGTCTCGTGCCCGACTTCCTTCTCCCTCGCATGTAGCCCCATTAGTGTTGTGATTTAGAAACATTCGCTATATTAGTTTGACGATTTTAAGACCTCTTGTGCCATTTAGGTGTATTTTTGTTTTACCTGGCGAGCGATAGAAAGTCTGCAATTTAGGAGGAATTTTTCTTCCGAATCTCGAATAGAGGTCTTGGTGGTATATATGTTGTGTTCTTGATAGAGATTCAGGAACAAATAAACTTAAAATAATGAATGAAAGATGTAAAAAAATCATAATAATCCCCTTAAATAATGTGGTAAGAATGTAGTCTATCTCATGCCGAACGATGCATAAACGAGCGTTGAATTATGAAACAAAAACAAACATTATGTCACTCACGGCCCTGTCATTATGTCACTCACGGCCCTGTCATTATGTCACTCACGGCCCTGTCATTATGTCACTCACGGCCCTGTCATTATGTCACTCACGGCCCTGTCATTATGTCACTCACGGCCCTGTCATTAACCCCTTCTGTCCCATCGACGTATTTTTGGTTATTGTAGTCTTGCCATATTTAGACAATGTTGTGCAGTTTAATAAGGATATGCGGTAGCAAAAAGGTTTAAGTGAGATAGTTCGAAGCCTGTTCATTGTTTTAGGCCCCTTTTAAACTGAATAAAATCGTCTAACATTACCCAGAATAAAGTTAAAAGAACGGCACCGGTACTGAAAGGGTTAACCCCTTGAGCGTTTTGACAGTATATTCTGGCTATGAGTAGACGACTATATTCAGATTAGGAAGGGTAGGTGGACGTGAGAGGGTTAATTGAGATAGTCTATAAGTACCCTTTTGATGCACACCGATCCTTCCTAAGTACCCTTTTGATGCACACCGATCCTTCCTAAGTACCCTTTTGATGCACACCGATCCTTCCTAAGTACCCTTTTGATGCACATCGATCCTTCCTAAGTACCCTTTTGATGCACACCGATCCTTCCTAAGTACCCTTTTGATGCACACCGATCCTTCCTAAGTACCCTTTTGATGCACACCGATCCTTCCTAAGTACCCTTTTGATGCACACCGATCCTTCCTAAGTACCCTTTTGATGCACACCGATCCTTCCTATGTTGTATGATATCGTCTAATGACAGGGTTAAGGGGAGATTTCCACCTGGAGGATTTTTTTCTGAACCTCTTTCTCTTTCATGTCTAGCCCCATTGCTTGTGAGATTTAAAGACGCTTGCCCAATTAGTTTGGCGATTCTAAGAACTTTCACCCCATTTATGTCATTTTAAGACCTTTCGTCCCATTTAGGTGTCGATTTTTTCCTGGCGAGCGACAGCGAGCCTGTAATTTAAGAGGGGGCCGGTACATTTTTCTACCGAAAAATGTACAAATTTATCTTGAAAGGGGGTCATGGGGGAGTAATTTCAAGCTTGATGGAAGTCTAGGACACACACTAAAAACTTCCCCGTAACCCCTTGTGTACCAGAGACGCAATTATATTTGTTACATTTAGATTATTTTGTGCAGTTTAAGAAAGAGCTGTGGCCGTAAAAAAGGGTTAAGCGAGATTGTTCAGAAACCTGTTTATTGCAAGAGGCTCTTTGGAAACTGAATAACATCGTCTATTTCGTAGCTAGCGTAGAGTTAATTACGGGTAGATTTCCACTTGAGGGATTTTTTTCTTTACCCCTTTCTCCCTCATGTTTAGCCCCATTGATTTTGAGATTGGAAGACGTTCGCCCCATTAGTTTGGCGATTTTAAGAACTCTCGCCCCATTTATGTCAATTTTAAAACCTTTCGTGCCATGTAGGTGTCGATATTTTCCTGGCGAGCGATAGCGAGCCTGTAATATAAGAGGAATCGGCCTTCGGCCGGGACATTTTTCTACCGAAAAATGTACAAGGGGGTCATGGGGGTTTAATTTCAAGCTTGATGGAAGTCTAGGAAATACACTAAAAACCTCCCCTTAAAAGGACGGCGCCGGTACTGAACGTTGTTTTTTTCTTCTATGTGGATGAGGGAGACAAAAGGTAAAACTGCCTGTGACGAGTGCCTCCCCCATAGTTGAAAGAGTGACCGGGCCATAATCAAGGAGCAGTCGAGCCAAAATGCCGTGTGTCTTGTTTTTACCATCAGGAAATGTTGGCCCATTTCTGAACACACCTGTACTGGACCACCTGCCTGTCTGTCTAATCAATGGGATTCCTCGCGTCCTGAACGGGTTTATCATGCTATACATACCCTGTTCCCAATAAGTAGGCCAACATTCTTGAACATTAACACTATTAGGTGCAACGTCTTGGGGGCTATTAGGATATTCTGTTTAATTATTATTGAGAGTTTGAATTGGTTTAGCCATTTTTGAACAATGTGTTCCCTTAACCCCTTCTTTACCGGTGACATCTGTTTAACTTCATTTGGCTATCATTTGACGATTTTATTCAGCATAAGAAAGGCCTCCAGACTTCGAACTATATGAGACTTAACCCTTTTTACTTGGACTAACGAATTAACAGGCTTCGAACTATCTACCTAATTAACCCTTTTTACTACCACACATCCTTCTTAAGGGGAGGTATTTAGTTTGTTCCCTAGACCTCCATCAAGCTTAAGATTACACCCCCTTGAGTCCCTTTCAAGATAAATTTGTACATTTTTCGGTAGAAAAATTTCCCGGCCGAAGGCCGGTTCCTCTTAAATTACAGGCTCGCTATCGCTCGCCAGGATAAAATCGACACCTGAATTGCACGAAAGGTCTTAATATGGGGTGAAAGTTCTTAAAATCGCTAAACTAATGGGGCAAACGTTTTATAATATCAAAAGCAATGGGGCTAAACATGAGGGAGAAAGGGGTCCAGAAAAAAAAATCTCTCAAGTGGAGCTCTCCCCTTAAACTGCACAAAGTATTCTAACAATAGCAAAAAAATTATAACACCAAAGACGTGGCCGATACAGAAGGGGTAAATAATAGACTTGATACATTCCGCCCCGTGCATCTATGCAAATTAAACCAGGACAAAAAGTGTTGGGTGTAATTTAAGGGGGGGTGTGTGACCTGTTTTGGTTCTGTCCCTTTTCTATCTTTCTCTGGCTTGTATCCATTTGGCCCCATTCAGCCTACTGTTTTAAAGACGTTTATCCCCATCCAGGTGTCATTTTTTTACTGGTGAGCGGTAGCGAGCCAGCATATTTTTTATTTTTGTTTGACAGCAGGCTAAATTTGTACATTTTTCGATAGAAAAATGTCTCCGGCGAAGCCGGATTTCTTCATATAATGCTGGCTCGCTATCGCTCGCCAGGAAGAAATCGACACCTACAGTAGATGGGGATAAACGTCTTAAAATAGTTGGCTGAATGGGGCCGAATGGATACAAGCCAGAGAAAGAGAGAAAAGGACAGACATAACAAAAAGCAGGTCACCCCCCCTTAAAGGTCCCCCCTCCTTTTATCGTACCTGGTCGTCTTTATAATAGGTGCTCTGTAAGGTAATCACCACACTAACCCTCTTCACATAATACCCCACACGTGCCTCATTTGCATACCCACACATCACACACAATTTTTTTTTTTTTTTTTTTTTTTTTGTTAACCCTACGTCAATCTCTGGGTTAGTGAAAGATGTGAAGTGTTGTTCTTGTATTGTTATTATTAACTTCTTGTAAGGGATGTTATAAGGACAATAACAATGGTAATCTGCAAAAGGCCTCTTGGCTAACATATCAATCTCTGCATGGATTGGGAAGCAGCGAACTACCGGTACCCTAGAAGGCCTATCCTGCTACAAGCGATGAAGGGCTTATTCTACGAGACCCATAGTGCGCTACAGCTTATAGATAGAGACAGGCCGGCCTTCAGTGAATGCTGGCTATCATTAACCCCTTCAGACATATATGACGCAGAGGTTGCCAGATTAGCAATAAGAAATAGAGTTCTCTCACTCTTATAATTACCTCTCCAAAATTAGTTTTCTGCCCACATCTAACTCAAAGACAACTGCAGAGGTTGAAGTAACTAAAATAAAGGTTTGTAAAAAACCCTGATGGTAATAAAGGCTTTAAAGTATCCCTAATAGGCTCAAAATTGCGTCATATGTCGGAGAGGGTTAAATTAAGGGGGTTGACCGGCTTTTTGTTATTTCTGTCCTTTTCTCTCTTTCTCTGGCTTGTATCCATTCGGCCCCATTCAGCCAACTATTTTAAGACGTTTATCCTCATCTAGGTGTCGATTTCTTCCTGGCGAGCGATAGCGAGCCAGCATTATATGAAAAAATCCGGCTTCGCCGGAGACATTTTTCTATCGAAAAATGTACAAATTTAGCCTGCTGTCAAAAAAAAATAAAAAAAAATTGACACCTGGATGGGGATAAACGTCTTAAAACAGTAGGCTGAATGGGGCCAAATGGATACAAGCCAGAGAAAAATAGAAAAGGACAGAACAAAAACAGGTCACCCCCCTTAAGCGATATTATGCACCTTACAAAGAATCGCTGTTTTTGTCTTCTGTTTTGTGTTTTCCTGTTCTTGCTCTGTCTTGAGTCGGCCACCCCCAAGAAAAGAGAGGAAAATACAATAACAAAAATATGAAAAGTGTGGATTGGGCCTGAGCATATAGATAGATAGATAGATAGACAAAGAATCCATCAATCAAAAAGCCTAACGAAAAACTGCTCTTAAACTGAAAGACACATTTCCCTATGGAGAGCCAGATAAATACAAGTAATGCTATGGAACACTAAATCAAATCGAGAAGACATAGAAAAAATCAGTTAGCAATAGCCAGACGCCAATGACAATAACACATCATCGTACGACAAGGGTGTACTGTAGTGTCTTGCGGTACAAACTCACCTAACACACAAAGGACCAAGTGTATTATAATATCAAGTCCATTATAAGTCAACTGGCACCCATTGTCCGTAATACACTATAATTCACAACACATGGTAAGCACAAAAGTGGCCATTGGTAAAAAAAAAAAAAAAGGATAAAAAAGTGGCATAATTCATCCCCTCCACGTGCGGTAATCTGCATACGTCTACGTAACTGATATGGTAATTGGGGTGGCCGGAAAGGGGAAGGGATGGGATGGGATGCTGTAGACAGGTGGTTGGTTGGGTGATAGGTGTTCAGCCATTCTGGCCGCTACTCAAAGCGGGCGCAAACCAAGGCGGCCGCGTGGGGGGGCATGTGGAATATTACTACAAAAGAGTACAAAGGAAATCAAGCAACAACAGGTTCAGCGACCCATCAAGGCTGCTTGCCCTCCAAAACACTGATGGTCAAGTGTCCAATCACTAGTTTAGAGTGGGTAAGGGAAAACTGGAAAGGGAAGACTGCCCTGGGACAAATGTCCGTGGCAAGATTAGAAGATGTTAGTAGGGGACAGTTGTTAGTAATATAATAGAGGGGAAAACACACACTTTATTAAGTTACAAATGCAGTCAGTCGTGGATTTAAGGTAAGGTGTTTTATCTAGGCGAAGCTTTAAAAAATCAACTGTGCTGCAGTCTATGACATTCCACAAGTAATTCTTAGACTCGTGTGAGTTAAAAGATTTACCAATAATTTTGCAACCGTTCCCCGCGTGTAATTTGATTGGTCAATAGTGAAATATTTATTATAGTTCATATTGTCTATGCCTTTGATAATATTGAACACTTTAATTAAGGCGCCTCTTAATCTGCGCTGGGATAAAGGAAATAGATTAAATTGTCTAAGACACTCCTCGTATAGTTTGTTCTTTAGGCAACGTATCATTTTGGTAACTTTACGTTGAACTCGTTCTAGCTTGTCTCTATCTTTTTGGTAATAAGGGCAGCAGGATTGAATCCAGAGGAGAGCGGACTAAGGAATTGTAAAGAGTTAGGATTACATCTTTGGATTTTTGCTCAAATGACCTGCCTATAAAGTCAATTATTGTGTGTGTGTGTGGGGGGGGGGGGGGGGGTGAGATTTTGTACATACATTTTTTACAGTTCTAACAATCAAATAAATAACAAGCATAAGAAAAGCTGAATAGCCTGGAATAGAAAGCTCATTTGTATATTAGACAAAAGAGTTTCTATAAATTAGATGTCTACTTATGAAAGGGAACATGGAGGGTCTTTGTTGGTAGAGTCTAAGAAAAGAGTATCCCCCTCCCCCCCTTTAGTTAGTCTCTCTCTCTCTCTCTCTCTCTCTCTCTCTCTCTCTCTCTCTCTCTCTCTCTCTCTCTCTCTCTCTCTCTCTCTCTCTCTCTCTCTCTCTCTCTCTCTCTCTCTCTCTCTCTCTCTCTCTCTCTCTCTCTCTCTCTCTCTCTCTCTCTCTCTCTCTCTCTCTCTCTCTCTCTCTCTCTCTCTCTCGGATAATCCATCGTAATAAAGAGTGAAATGCATTTGTTTTGTTTTGCTAGATACCTTAGTCGTCCCTCTAAACCACTGTTTGGACATTTGATCCTCAGTATTTTGGAAGACAAGCAGCCTAGAAGAGTCACTAGATCTGTTGTTGCTTGATTTCCTTTGTACTCCTTCTTGTCTGTTCTGCTCTCTTGTCTATCCTATTCTTGTATTGTAATGTTAACCGATGCTTATATATGGAGAGAGAGAGAGAGAGAGAGAGAGAGAGAGAGAGAGAGAGAGAGAGAGAAAGAGGGAGAGAAGGCAAAATCGGATGGAAGGGGAGGAGGGGATGGGAACTGAGGGGGCGCGAGGGTAAAAGTGCTGAAAAAAACTGTATGCAAATGAGTTCGCGTGAAGTCATTGTTAAGAGTGTAGTAGTGAGACAGAGAGAGAGAGAGGGGGGGGGGGGTTAACAACAACAACAGTCTAGGAGGGGGCATCACAAAACCCTCCACAGCCCCCACCACCACCACCAAGTAGACCTAATTAGCCTATCTCACTATATACAACAGTTTGACTCAGGGGTTGCGTTCGTGTTGGCCATTGTTGTCATACCGGTGGCGTATTTGAATAGGGCCAGGATTCAGGTCTGGCCCCCAACTAGAGATGGAAAACATGAGGGATATTTTATACATTATATTACACATTCTTGTATACAATAGTTTATACATTATACATTATACGGGCCTTCCAGTTGCCAAGACATGAACCTAGGACCAGTGCTATAAATAAGTTCCCAAAGATTTATTAGTAGTTTGAAGGTGAGGTAATGAGTTCACCCTTATATAATCTTGTTTAAAGGTTGGTAATACCATTTTTGTCATGGACCCATGGCAATTATCCCTCGACCTCCGCCCCTTAATATTCCTAACTTAAGCTAAGCCATAATATATAAATATTAAATGTTTGCCTAATCTTACCCAACACTTAGATCTAAGATTTATACTAACATACCCTAACCCGTACCAGTTTACTCCAGGACTTAAGTCTGACAGGATCGACCACTCAACTTAAGGTCCGTCCGTCTCTGAGGCCGTCTAGGCCTAGGCCTACAGTATGTATCTTTTTAGCACTATTTTTTTCTGGCGAACAATTTCGATTATAATAGCTACATAAGATGAAGGACCTATGGGAATATATAAGGACCTCTTTCCTTTGACCAATCTTTTCTTCATCCTATGACTTAGATGGCTTTAAACTTTGTGTGTCCAGACATTTTTACTCTAATGTACCTTGAATTTGGCTCTATGTCACCCTTTCAACTAGAGGGAGACAGACTTGTTGCCTCCACTCTCATAGAAAAACAGAATATATGTACACTATCGATATTTACTCTCTGGCTCCCTCTAGTAACTCTAGTTCTTCCTAATCTTGAAAACAAATTGCTTCCTTATATTGAAAGGGTTAACTCGTATGATCCGCTACCCTGTTATTTGAAGTGAACAAGGTATTTGGTCTCTACCTGGTCACGCTATCAGGTAGGGTCTCTACTCTACTCCACACGAGCCTTGCATATTACATCAGTACTGTCGATAGCCACAATTACTACGGTCTCGGTCTCTCACTCTGTCTTTTGTTTATATGTCTTTCTTTGTCTTTCTTTTTCTTCCTTTCTCTCGCTCTCTCATATATACTGTATATATATATATATATATATATATATATTGAGAATATATCACAAATACACGTGAGCCACTAAATGTTTCTAGTCTCTCAGTGGGGATCGAACCATCGACCATCAGGATGATAGCCGACGCTTTAATCAATTACACCACGGCAATTACAAGCGTCGGCTATCATCCTGATGGTCGATGGTTCGATCCCCACTGAGAGACTAGAAACATATATATATATATATATATAATTATATACAGTATATATACACACACAAACACATTAAAATCATTCTTCGCATATTCTCCACTTTATAGCTATATCTTAGGAATGTAATACCGGTACCACATACAGACTTAACGTACAATTGATATGGCGGTGGAGACGCCTAAGGATCCTAAAAAGATGCTTAACCCATTTCAACTTCCAAATGGGTCTTCGGGATGGGATTGAAAACCTCCTGATACCAACCTGATGCCCTACCAGCTAAAGAACGGTGGGTGTTGGATAGCATCGAGTGTCAAGATTAACATTAACAGTGTCATAAGTAACAGAAGGTCTCAAGCGACAATTATTCCCACCGCCAACTCCAGTAGCCGTGAAAAAAAAAATTAGAGGCCGCGAACTAAAGAGGCCGCGAACCAAGGTGGCCGCTCTTCAACTCAAATGTCTCATAGGATATTCCCAATATTTAGAAGGGTTCAATACTCTCACGCTACTTTTCTTTTCCCAAGACGATCACGGCATCGTATCTTAGGCCAACCCAACCTGAAAAGTAGTAGGAGTGTGTGGTCCATGGCGTGGACCCTTCCAAAATTTCGGGAACACGATTCCTGGTCGCATCAAAATGGCGAACGCAGCCATCTTAATTCCCCTTACCTTTCTGTCAAATGTCGATGGAGTCAGAGTTGAATTATAGATAGATATTGATGAAAACAAAAGTATAAAGACTCGTACCAACAGTAGACGGCTAAAACCTACCGTAAGTGTTGAAACAAGGGTACGGTACGGGATAAAGCCAGATCAAGAAAGTATAGCTAAATTATCTTGATCTTGAGATAAAGCGCCAATGTGAATCAAGGTATACGGTATACCGGTACGTGTAAATGTCAAAATGGCACCCAAATGTCAAGATGGCACCCCAAAATGTCAAGATGTGTCAAGCTACCCGTGAAGGACTGTCCTTTGTTTGACGAGATGTAGTCTACCTAATAAGTGATGTCCTGGCACCAAGTATATTTTATCAATATTTGGTACCAGCAATAGCTAAACTTGACATGAATTTTAAGTTAGATATACAAATAGGCCAATGTTCCTACACTTACTCAATTAATTCAACTGTTGATAGACATTAAGGGGAGGTATCGACTTGAGGGATTTTTTTCTGGACCTCTTTCTCCCTCATGTTTAGCCCCATTGCTTTTGAGATTTTAAGACAGTCGCCCCATTAGTTTGGCGATTTTAAGAACTTTCGCCCCATTTCCGTCAATTTTAAGACCTTTCGTGCAATTTAGGTGTCGATTTTATCCTGGCGAGCGATAGCGAGCCTGTAATTTAAGAGTAACCGGCTTTCAGCCGGGACATTTTTCTACCGAAAAATGTACAAATTTATCTTGAAAGGGGCTCAAGGGGGTGTAATTTTAAGCTTGATGGAGGTCTAGGGAACAAACTAAATACCTCCCCTTAACGCGACCGTACAGTCACTCAGAAACAAATCTAGGACCTCAGTCACGCAGAAACAAATCTAGGACCTCACCTACCTCTAATAATGGAAGTATATCTCTGAAAACTAACAGATGAATGTAGTTTTCTACACACCAACTACAAAACAATCCATGCTGTGTATCGATAAGTCCAAAAAAAAAAAACCCCGATTCCTATATTTGCATAAAGACAAACATAGGGGGTCCATGATTTTTTATAAGGGACTGACTGTACTCTCTAAATGTATACCAGTTAACCCCCTTTTATAATGAACACACTCACAATTATCAGTCGATTTCTTGTTGCTTGCTTTTACAGTCCACTATTACGTATTTTGTATTCGTCCCCGTATATGATTATCTGAAAACCACACAAAACAACACCGACAAAATCAGAAAGAAAAACAACCAAAAAACAATAATAAAACAATAACAAAACAAAAATAACAACAACAAAAATAACAACAACAAAACAACAACAACAACAACAACAACAACAACCTAGGTCAGACTATTATAGTGGAGGTCTGGAGCTATTAATGTTGACCTTTATGTTGACCTTTAAAGTTGCTATAGTCCGGGATAAGTTCAGGGGAGGAGCTTATTTATATTCTGGAACTGTCTGTATTACTTATTTCGGGTTATCGTATTTTGGGGAGTTTGTGCAGGGTTCGTTGTGTGAATGTGTGCGTGTGTGTGTGAGTGGGGGGGGGGGGGGGCTGTATTCGTGTACCTCTAGTCCTATCCATTCATATGCTGATGATTCTACCTTACATTACGCAACTAGTTTTCTATGACGTCCCATCATGCAATCACTCCAAAACTCAGGTGATGAGGCCATAGCACGCCTATCTTCTGATCTATCAATTATTTACGATTGGGGTAGAGAAAATCTTGTCACTTCCAATGCCTCCATCTAGCTACCCATCATAATCTTCCAAAAGACTATAATTTACTCTTCAAATCAACCCTTTGTCTTCTCATAATATTCTTGGAGTCTCCTTTCCTTCTGATCTTTCTTGGAAAGACCATATCATCACTCTTACTAAAACAGCTTCCCAAAAGTTTGGAGTGCTCAACTATCTCTGTGGGTTCTATACCCCGCACAGCTTTTGGTCTGCAATGGGGCACAGTGTACCCCCATGTATCGAGTACTATTCGCATGTGGGGAGAGGTTCCACTCATACCGCACTTCTGGAAAGGGTACCTTCTAAAGCAGTTCGTCTCATCAATGCACCTCTTACTAATTCCCTACAATATCTCACTACACGCTGCAATGTTTCATCTTTCACTCTTCTACTGCTATTTAAATAATCAGTGTTTTTTCAGATCTCTCTCAGTATATACCTCCTGCCTTACGGAGAGTGGGTGGCACCCGCCTTTCAACACAATGCCACTCATAACCTCCAACTCTCTAACCCAAGAGTGAACCAATTTTCCCAGTCTTTCTTCTACTCAACAAGTAAACTTGGGAACTCTCTCAATCTAGGCTTCCCTCATCCTATGACAAACTGCTTCTAACTATATGTGTCCAGATATTTTGACTTTACCTTCCTATCACTCTTTCAACTTTGAAGGAGACACTTGTTACCGGCAGCTTTGCCTTTTGCCTCCTTCTACACAGAATAAACAAATTGTGTGTGTATAATATATCCACATGAAAGAGTGCATGTGAGAGTCTTTATGTGTGCTTAATTAAACATGTGTGTATTTGGTATCATCTGTATAGTTACGAGTCCCCCCCCCCCCTCTCTCTCTCTCTCTCTCTCTCTCTCTCTCTCTCTCTCTCTCATCCATTTTTTAGCGAACATCTGATTCACTTATCCAGTTTTCTGGAAACTTTAGCTTGCGTTTCAAAACTACTTCATTGATGCATCAATAACAAATGGAATGAACCTTCACATTGTAGCTCTTCCCGAACATTCCTATCCCCCCCCCCCACACACAACTGAGGCATAGCGGAGACCTTATAGTTATCAATAACATTCCTGTGGGATAACGTTGTTAAAATACCCGGTACATACATATATATGCATATATACAAAACAAACACACAGTATATATATATATATATATATATATATATATATATATATATATATATATATATATATTAAGGTACACATTTAGCGACATTTTAATTAGTTGGGTGTAGAGCAGAGTATGAGAGAAATATGATTGAGATAGTAAAGGTGAACCATAATTATTGAACATGACTGACTGTAACTGAATTGCTACTTACCCTGATGATGGAGTGTCTGCTGACCTGGAACTTTTGGGCCATTGGACAATGTTGGCGTGTGTCATAACCCATTGAGTACCGGTGACGGCCTTTTCATCATATTCTGGTAACTATTATATGATTTTATTCAGATTATGAAGAACTTTCAACAATTAACCCTTTCACGCATTTATGACGCAGAGGTTGCCAGATTAGCAATAAGAAATAGAGTTCTCTCACTTATAATTACTTCTCCAAAATTAGTTTTCTGCCCACAGCTAACTCAGAGACAACTGTAGAGGTGAAGTAACTAAACTAAAGGTTTCTAAATACCCCTGATGGTAACAAAGGCTTTAAAGTATCCCCAATAGGCTCAAAATTGCGTCATATGTCGGAGAGGGTTAAGAGGCTACAGACTCTCATTGAACCCTTTGAGCTATCACAGATCCTTCCTAAGTTGAATAAAATCGTCTAATAGTGTCCAGAATATGACGTCACCGGTACTGAATGGGTCAATGAGACACTGTGGTTGACTCTGGTTTTCAGGTACTTTAGTTCACTTCTCGGCACTAGTTTAGTATTAATAATGGTAAATTTCTATAATTGCACCAATAAGAGCTAAAAAATAAATATTGTATTTAACAGGAAGGTACGACGAGGTAAGTGATGTGGTATAGGTGGCAATATGCGGAAATGGATTATAAGGGTATTCCGCCCCCTCTGACAAAAGTTTATCAATCTAGTGTGACACGGATTTTACATTGTTTCAGAGAGACATTAGCCTAACCTAACAACCTTACCTAACCTAACCTAGTATTATGGGAGGGGGCTGCCGCCCCCACACCCCCGCTGGTTGGGTAAAACAGTAAAAATCCAGTTGGGGTGGAGTGAGTAACCGTAGATTTTCGTAAGGGGGTCAGAGGGGGCGGAATGCCCTTATAATCCATTTCCGCATATTGCCACCTATACCACATCACTTACCTCATCATACCTTCCTGTTAAATACAATAATAATTTGTTTAGCTCGTATAGGTGCAATTATAGACCTATACCAAAATGGTAATCTTGAAAGGGGGTCAAGGGAGAGTAATTTTAAGCTTGATGGAAGTCTAGGGAATCAACTAAAAATCTCCCCTTCACTTCACAACATTCACATGTGATTTCATTTTTAATATTACTGCTTTATAGGTTTATAGGTTTATAGGTTTATAGGTTTATAGGTTTATAGGTTTATAGCTTTATAGCTTTATAGGTTTATAGCTTTATAGCTTTATAGGTTTATAGGTTTATAGGTTTATAGCTTTATAGCTTTATAGGTTTATAGCTTTATAGGTTTATAGCTTTATAGCTTTATAGGTTTATAGCTTTATAGGTTTATAGGTTTATAGGTTTATAGCTTTATAGGTTTTTATAAGTTCATGATCAATAATTATATTTTATTTGTTTAATATTGCTACTTTCTAGGCATTAACAGTAATGGTCTGTAGCACAACTTCTGGGTTATATTTTCATCTCACACAGTTACAGCCAAAAGTCAACACTATCAGTCTATCTATACTAACCCTCGGAGGATCGATGTTTCACTTTTTTTTTTTTTTTTGCTATTATTAGGCGATTTTATTCAGATTAGGAAGGGTATATGGAAGTCAGAGGGTTGATTGAGATAGTCTATAGCTTTCATCTAATGTCCGCATATTGTCACCTATTTCTGTGCAACTCTCCAAGCCAAGAGTGAAACGCTATTCTCAGACTTTCTTCTATTCAACTGCTGAGCTCGGGAACTCTCTCCCAGAATGAGTCTTTCCCTCTTCCTATGACTTAAATTGCTTCAAACTCCGTGTGTCCAGGCATTTTAGCTCGAACGTCCCTTGATTTCGGCCCTGTCACTCTTTGAAATCTGGGAGAGGCACTCGCTTCAGGCAGTTATGCCTTTTGTCTCCCTCATTCACAGAAAAAAAATTCACATCACTTACCTCGTTGCACTGTTAGAGACAATTACACAATGTTTAGCTCGCAATGATGCACTTATTTTGAATCATTCCCTTTAAATTCCCACAGGTCCTTCCTAAGCTGTATAATAATGGTCTAATGATAGCCAAAATAGACTGCTAAAACGCGTCATGGCCTCAAGGGGCTTAAGAGGGGTGACCTGTTTTGGTTCTGTCCTTTTCTATCTTTCTCTGGCTTGTATCCATTTGGCCCCATTCAGGCTACTGTTTTAAGACGTTTATCCCCATCCAGGTGTCAATTTTTTACTGGTGAGCGGTAGCGAGCCAGCATATTATTTATTTTTGTTTGACAGCAGGCTAAATTTGTACATGTTTCGATATTCGTTGCAAAATTTCTCCGGCGAAGCCAGATTTCTTCATATAATGCTGGTTCGCTATCGCTCGCCAGGAAGAAATCGACACCTAGATGGGGATAAACGTCTTAAAATAGTTGGCTGAATGGGGCCGAATGGATACAAGCCAGAGAAAGAGAGAAAAGGACAGAAATAACAAAAAGCAGGCCACCCCCCTTATAAGACCTTCCAGCTACACGTTCACCCACTGCACTTGAGCATCCAACTGACTCATCGTTCAGTGAGTCAGGGCCGACCAGTTTCCAATAAAAATAAATATGAAAGAAGTTTAAAACTATGCATCGGTCGTTGTTTTCTTCATGTCGGCTTCACTAAACCAGCGAACCTCTGCTTCATATTTCAAACGAAAGGATAAGTAAAGTTGAGAAGGTAAGAGTGAAAGTGAGAAGTGAGAGTGGAAAGTGATAATGAGAGTGAGTGAGTGTGAGGTGCGAGAATGAAAGGGAGGAGAGTGAAAGTGGTGAGGAGTGAAAGTGAAAGTGGTGAGGAGTGAGAGTGAAAGTGGTGAGGAGTGAGAGTGAAAGGGAGGAGAGTGAAAGTGGTGAGGAGTGAGAGTGAAAGTGGTGAGGAGTGAGATTGAAAGTGGTGAGGAGTGAGAGTGAATGAAAGCAACACCTGGGATCTGTTATGTGTGTATCAGAGAGAGAGAGTGAGTGAGGAGTGAGAGTGAATGAAAGCAACACCTGGGATCTGTTATGTGTGTATCAGAGTGAGTGAGGAGTGAGAGTGAATGAAAGCAACACCTGGGATCTGTTATGTGTGTATCAGAGAGAGAGTGAGAGTGAGAGTGAATGAAAGCAACACCTGGGATCTGTTATGTGTGTATCAGAGAGAGTGAGGAGTGAGAGTGAATGAAAGCAACACCTGGGATCTGTTATGTGTGTATCAGAGAGAGTGAGGAGTGAGAGTGGAAAGTGATAGTGTGAGTGAGTGTGAGGTGCGAGAGTGAAAGGAAGGAGAGTGAAAGTGGTGAGGAGTAAGAGTGAAAGTGGTGAGGAGTGAGAGTACAAAGGAGTACAAAGGAAATCAAGCAACAACAGGTCTAATGACCCTTCTAGGCTGCATGTCCTCCAAAACACTGAGGATCAAGTGTCCAAACAGTGGTTTAGAGTGGGTAAGGGAACTACTGCCCTGGAAACTAATGTCCGTGGCAGGACTAGGAAGTTAGTAGGGGACATATGGGTTAGTAACTGAGGGGAGGATAAAATAAAGTTATTCATTTACAAACGCAGTCAGTCGCGGGTTTGATGCGAGATATTTGTCTAGGCGGAGTTTAAATGAATCAACGGTGCTGCAGTCTATAACGTCTCGGGGAAGCCCATTCCACAAGTTGACAACTCGATTGAAGAAGAAATTCTTAGATTCGTGTGAGTTAAAAGATTTACCAATAATTTTGCAACCGTTTCCCCGCGTGTAATTAGATTGGTTGATAGTGAAGTACTTACTACAGTTCATATTGTCGATGCCTTTGATGATTTTGAACACTTGAATTAAGTCACCTCTTAGTGAATGAAAGCAACACCTGGGATCTGTTATGCGTGTATCAGAGAGAGAGAGAGAGACAGAATGTGTGTGTGTGTGTGTGTGAGAGAGAGAGAGAGAGAGAGAGTACGCAGGTGAGTGAGATTAAGGGAAGGTTTGTTTTTTTCTGGGCCCCCTTCTCCTTCATGTTTAGCCCCATTAGTTTTGATATTCTATGACGCTTGCCCCAGTAGTTTAGCGATTTTAAGACCTGTTTTGCTATTTTGGTATCGATTTTTTCCTGGCGAGCGAAAGCGAGCCTGTAATTTAGGAGTATTTTTTTTTTTTACCGAAAATGTAGAAACTTATCTCGAAGAGGGTGCTTGGGCGTATTCTTTATCTGGAAGGGGGTGCTTGGGCGTATTCTTTATCTCGAAGGGGGTGCTTGGGCGTATTCTTTATCTGGAAGGGGGTGCTTGGGCGTATTCTTTATCTCGAAGGGGGTGCTTGGGCGTATTCTTTATCTCGAAGGGGGTGCTTGGGCGTATTCTTTATCTCGAAGGGGGTGCTTGGGCGTATTCTTTATCTCGAAGAGGGTGCTTGGGCGTATTCTTTATCTGGAAGGGGGTGCTTGGGCGTATTCTTTATCTCGAAGAGGGTGCTTGGGCGTATTCTTTATCTCGAAGGGGGTGCTTGGGCGTATTCTTTATCTCGAAGGGGGTGCTTGGGCGTATTCTTTATCTGGAAGGGGGTGCTTGGGCGTATTCTTTATCTCGAAGAGGGTGCTTGGACGTATTCTTTATCTCGAATGGGGTGCTTGGGCGTATTCTTTATCTCGAAGAGGGTGCTTGGGCGTATTCTTTATCTCGAAGGGGGTGCTTGGGCGTATTCTTTATCTGGAAGGGGGTGCTTGGGCGTATTCTTTATCTGGAAGGGGGTGCTTGGGCGTATTCTTTATCTCGAAGGGGGTGCTTGGGCGTATTCTTTATCTCGAAGGGGGTGCTTGGGCGTATTCTTTATACCTTGGTGGAGGTCTTGGGAGTAAAGTAAAAACAATAAATAAATAAATAAATAAATGAACGAATAAATACAAATCTTCCTTTTTAGTTAGTTCGCTAGACTTCCATCAAGCTTAACATTACATCCCCTAGACCCCCTTTCAAGATAAATTTGTACATTTTTCGGTAGAAATTTTTCCCGGCCAAAGGCCGGTTCCTCTTATATTACAGGCTCGCTATCGCTCGCCAGAAAAAAATCGACTCCTAAATGGCACGAAAAGTCTTAATATTGACAGAAATGGGGCGAAAGTTCTTAAAATCGCCAAACTAATGGGGCGAACGTCTTAAAAATAGAAAAGCAATGGGGCTATACATGAGAGAGAAAGGAGTCAAGAAAAAAAATCCCTCAAGTGGAAACCTCCCCTTAAGCGGGAGGTCCGAAGCCATCACCATGCACAGAGAGTACCCACAACCTTACGTGAGAGCATGCACGGAAAGACCACCTACATACCTACCTCTTCCAACTATGTAGGCCACAACTCTCGAACATTAACCTCTATAATTCACCAGCCACTAGAGTCATCGAGCTCATACTTCTACCAGATGGGAAGGGTCAACCAGGGAATAGGGGTGTAAATTTACAGGCCATTTGCTCTAGCCCTTTTCGAGTTACAGAGGTTAGGGTGCACGATTCCTGACCTACGTACTTGGAACATGGCAAGGGTATAGCGGCTCCTCCGTGTCTACCGAGTTCATAATTATATTTGCCAGACCATGCCCAACCCTGCCTGAATGGGGAGATTTTCACTAAAGTTATTTTTGTTCTAAGGACCTGCCTTCTCCCTCGTGGTTAGCCCCATTCGTTTTGAGATGTTATGATATTCGCTCCATTAGTGTGACGATTTTTTAAGACCTTGCGCCCAATTTCTGTCAATGTTAAGACCTTTGGTGCCATTGAGTGTCGATTTGGAACAGGTTATAGTAGGGTCTGCGGATGGTGGGTCGATTTTCATGTCCATTCGACCACAATTAGAGTTTCTTGAAGTTTATTAGCTAGTTTAGGTTAGTAATCTTGAGTTAGTATAAGGCTAGCGTAGATTAGTCGTGCTTAGGCAAGGTTAGGGTAAATGAGGATAATTTAGATAAAGTTGGTTAAAATAGATTTAGAAATATTTATGTTAGATTAGATTAGGCTAGTTTAGGTTAATTATGGTAGTTTAGCTTAGGTTAGCTGACAGAAAGGTTTGGTACCGTTAGGATATGGTAGTTTAGCTTAGGTTAGCTGACAGAAAGGTTTGGTACCGTTAGGATATGGTAGTTTAGCTTAGGTTAGCTGACAGAAAGGTTTGGTACCGTTAGGATATGTGTAGATATAGTGACGGTTCTGTGCTCAAGGATAGATAGTGAAAACAAAATATAATAAACTAAAATACAAACTGAAATAGCTCAAATGATCAATGAAACCCAGATAATGCCTAGTTAAAAAAAATGATCAGACTACTTAGGGAAAATTTGGTTTCAATAGATAGTTGAAAATTGTCGAGAGTAGACATTATCAGGGAGGATAATGGTAATTTAAATGTGGTCCGTAAAAATCCAAATACAATCAATTCTAACAATACAAGATTTGACCTAACTCTTTGATGAAAGGTAACATCTTTTAAGAGCCAGTTAGATAATATATGTATATTCTTTCAAATTGATTTATTCTTGGACACTGAGAAGAAAATATTTGAGATGAAGAAACTAACACTTTCACTATATAATACAGCAGATATGTTGAAAATGTTGCATATAATTAATTAGAATATTGTTGAAATAAATCAGAATTACATTGTGTACTAATTTTTTAATAGAAACATATGTTGCATACTTATTTATACTTATTGTGAGTAAGTACTCGCGGTTGCATGTACAACATTCCCTAATGTAAGAGGAAATTATCTAATTATAGGATAAAATTGACAATGTGTAAGAGGATATGGTGTAGTCGTGACCAATGAGTGATTACCCTCGCTATGGCATATATATATATATATATATGAATGTGTATGTATGTATTTATGAGTGTGTGTGTGTGTGTGTCGCGTAACTCGCGTTAATGATGACTTGGTAATTTGTCTGCATGGTTGATAGGTTTGCATCCTATCCCTTTGAATTGCACCCACATACATAACTAGAGGGACACTTGGGAGACCGCGTACCTCTGCTTAAACTGGGGAAGGTATGCGCTCTACTAATCGCCTCCTGAATGGAATCCCTTCAAGACACATGTCGTATCTGCCCACCAAATTTCGTGAACATCGGTTCATAACTTTTATGAGCTGCCTACACTGGCAGAGGTATGCGCTCTACCGATCACCTCTTAAATGTATTCACTTCTTCCTTGGTGCATATCCTATCAGCCTACCAACTTTAATGAAGATCGGTTCTTATTGTTTTTAGATATCTTGTATACAGACAGGCAGCATGACAGACAAACCAACGGAGGCAAGAACATAACCTCCTCTAACTTCGTTGGCGGAGGTAAATATCATAATAGTCAATCCCGGCGCATTGGTGGGAGACACAGGTAGAAATTTACTACAATATTGAACAAATACGGTATATGAAAGTTCGGTTTCATAAATCAGAACTTATTTCCTTTGGTTTTTGTTCGCTATATATTTAGACGACGTCTTCCTCACATGTTTAAGGGGAGATTTCCACTGGAGGGATTTTTTTCTGGACCCCTTTCTCTCATGTTTAGCCCCATTGCTTTTTAGATTTTAAGACGCTCGCCCTCTTTAGTTTGGCGATTTTAAGAACTTTCGCCCCATTTCTGTCAATTTTAAGAACTTTCGTGCCATTTAGGTGTCGATGTTTTCCTGGCGAGTGATAGCGAGCCTGTAATTTAAGAGGAACCGGCCTTCGGCCGGGAAATTTTTCTACCGAAAAATGTACACATTTATCTTGAAAAGGGGGTCTATGGGGTGTAATTTTAAGCTTGATGGAGGTCTAGGGAACAAACTAAATACCTCCCCTTAAGTTTACAGAACTTACAGAGAACCTTTCTAAGCCAGATAAAAAAAAAAAACTAATAGTACCAAGAATAGTGTAAAGAGTGTCCATGGGATTGAAAAGGTTAAGATCCGTGTGTGTGAGTGTGAGGGACGTCAGAGTGTTTAGTACCGCGCGTCACCAGGGCATATTAGAGTTTAATATGTAGGGAGGGAGAGTACATCAGCGCATCGTCACACCTCGCCTCTCACACCCTACCACCCCTCTCACACCCTACCACCCCTCTCACACCCTACCACCAAGATGACAACGAAACGCGGTATTACAAGAGAGCTTTTACAGTTAGAACATTCTTGGGATCTTTTACACTGGTATCGAAAACTATACGAAAGATGATTGAATTTAAGAGTAACAAAATGCTATGAATCTGACCTCATAAGCTGCTAGACCAGTGCTAAAGATAACATTTCAGGGAAAGAGTGATTGTACCTATGATACCGGCTTAAGACATTACTCCCCGTCAGCATGCACACCACAGACCGGTGTGCTATATTTAGTACACTATCGCACTTCCGCGTTTAGTACATTTGTAGTTCGATCAGGTGGCTTGGTCGGGTCCGCCGTGCATGCAGTGCGACGAAGCGGCCGGGGAATAGCCGAGTAGGGAAGCTGTCAGGAGGCGGCCCACATCAATGAACCCCAGGCAGCTGCATACCAAGCGAGGGGAGGGGAGATGCAGCTGTGTGGGTGGGTGGAAGGAGAGGTGGGGGCGTGAGGGCGGGTGGGCGGGCAGGGTGTTTGTTATGGTGGGGTGTGAAGGAAGGTATGGGCGTCATTACCAACCTTGCTGTGGCCTCGAGGGTGGTATTAGTGGCGTCATTAGCAGCCTTGTGACGCTTGGCCAGGCCGTATGTGATGTTCGCTCCTGTCACGTTTATCTAACACTCCATATTTCCGACACTCCACCCAAAAATACACCCGCCTTCCGTCACGGCATTGTTTGGTAGGACTCTCTCGTCTCATAACCGAGAGGTGTATCGACAGCAATGCAGAGGCGAAACTTCAAATTTCCCTAAAAGGGAGAAGGGAAATATATATAATTAGTCCTCCACTCTATCCTATTTCTTATGGTCTCCAAGGCTATGGCGAATTTTTACGGGATGTTAGTATATCATATTCAACACAAACAAGATATTTATTACAGGAATTATGGTGAGGAATATGTACAGTATATGTACTCTTGTGTTGTATACTGTTGGAAGAATATTTACACTGATCTTCGGCCAAATGAAAAACTTGGGTTATAGCTCAAGGAATTAAAAAAAAAAATCTGCCTTTTGTCTCCCTCATCCACATAGAAATAAAAATACGTATATTATATAACTGGTTTGTCTAAGTAGATTGTGTAGCTTGTGTCTCCCAGTCACTAAGCTCGCAAGAAGTAAAAGAAAAGAAACCCTTAAAACTCGGCAGTACAGCAATACCACTTTATATTCGGTACTTGTCTAGGTGTGTCAATTTATCATGGCGTGCTGGGCAGAACGATTTACAATACTCACACGCGGGAATAGTATGGGTACTACCTGTGTGTGTGTGTGTGAGAGAGAGACAGACAGACAGACAGACAGACAGAGAGAGGGGGGGGGGGGAGAGAGACAGACAGACAGACAGACAGACAGACAGACAGAGAGAGGGGGGGGGAGAGAGAGAGAGAGAGACAGACAGACAGACAGACAGAGAGAGAGAGAGGGGTGGGGGAGAGAAAAGAAAGATACACAGTATGTACAGCATGTACAACAAATCAGGATATTTGTTTTACTATTAAATATATCTAATACTGTGCATTTAAAAAAAAAAAAAAAAAAAATCCGCATGCCAGCTGACTATAGAATGTATGAACAGTGATGGTACCCGTGTTTACTATAGAATGTATGAACAGTGATGGTACCCGTGTTTACTATAGAATGTATGAACAGTGATTGGTAACCCGTGTTTACTATAGAAAGTATGGAACAGTGATGGTACCCGTGTTTACTATAAGAATGTATGAAACATGATGGTACCCGTGTTTACTAATAAGAATGTATGAACAGTGATGGTACCCGTGTTTACTATAGAATGTATGAACAGTGATGGTACCCGTGTTTACTATAGAATGTATGAACAGTGATGGTACCCGTGTTTACTATAGAATGTATGAACAGTGATGGTACCCGTGTTTACTATAGAAATGTATGAACAGTGATGGTACCCGTGTTTTACTATAGAATTGTATGAACAGTGATGGGTACCCGTGTTTACTATAGAATGTATGAACAGTGATGGTACCCGTGTTTACTATAGAATGTATGAACAGTGATGGTACCCGTGTTTACTATAGAATGTATGAACAGTGATGGTACCCGTGTTTACTCTCTAGAACCTTACACGATCTAACAACTGACTGAAAGAATATTTCAATAGCACAAAATGTCGGTAGTTGTCCAATACGATGTTACCGCAGAGTCTGTGGCGAGGTAAACTGTTGGGGTGTAACTTGATATTTGGGGCTGTGTGTGTGTGTCTGTGTAAGGTACAGTCGTTCAAATAAGTGATGGCTCGGCACCAAATATATTTTGGTTAATAATTGGTATCAGCAATATTTAAACATGACTTCTTCATTTCGAGTGAGATATACAAACGTGTTCCTACACTTACCCACCCTATTCAACATCTCACAGACATTAATACAGCACAGAGTGAGCCAAACGTAATGGCAGCTGAGACATGATTTATTAGCTCTATCCATAATTATATCTATATATCGATCTCTTCATTTACCTATATTATGATCTATTATTCTATATATCTATCCATTATTCTATCTACAGTATATAGTATATCTATATACTCATTTATCTACACCGGTATATATATATATTATGGTGTGTTTCTATAATATGTATCTAACTATCTATCTGTTCATTTATCTATTAATGTATCTATATTGTGATATATTTACCTATATACAGTATCTATCCATGATTCTACCTATACATCAACCTATCCATTTATCTGTATTGTGATCTATATATCTATGTATCTATCTATCTGTCTGTCTACCTATGCACCTGTTTCTCTCGTTCAGCCTCCATTTCCCTTTCATCCGCCTGTGATCGATGTCTATTTACGTCATCTATGTATCTATTACCCATTATTCTATCTATACATCAATATATTAATTTATCTCTATAGTGATCTACTTATCTATAAATCTACCCAATATCCTATCAATATATTCATTTATCTCTATAGTGATCTACTTATCTATATATCTACCCAATATCCTATCAATATATTCATTTATCTCTATAGTGATCTACTTATCTATATATCTACCCAATATCCTATCAATCTATTCATTTAGCTATATTGTGATGTATTTGTTTCTGTAACTACCTATCTACCTCTTTTTTGATCCATTCATTTATATATATTGTGATCTATTGCTCTCTGTATCTACCTGTCTACCTACCTACCTGTCTGTCTGTCTGTCTACCTGTGCTCCTGCCTCCATTACCCTTTCATCCACCTGTGATCGATGGCTATTTACGTCACCGATCGTTCCCTCTCTTTACGAGACTCTTATTGTAACCCATTCAGTACCTGTGACGTCCTTTTTTATTTAATTCTGGCATTTATTAGACGGATTTATTTAGCTTAGGATGGACGTCTAGCAATTAAGAGGTGACAGACTATCTCAATTAACCCTTTTAGCTACCACAGATCCTTCCTAAGCTTCATCAAATCGTCTGAATATAGCTAGAAATATATGTTAAAAGTCGTCGCCGGTACAGAATGTATCAACAATATCTGGTTCCACGTCTTGTTGTGATAATTATGATAATTTGTTTAATTATTGCTGCAGATTTTGCTTGTTTTTGCCCCTTTCGAGCAATGCATGTTAATTCGTCCCCTAGGCTAACAAAAACGCCTTCCCAGACTTCCTTCAAACTACATAATGCCCACCCAGACCATTTTCAAACTAACTTTATACATTTTTTATATAAACTATTCGCGGCCGAAGGCCGATTTATTTTAAGTTACAGATTTACTATCGCTCGCCCAGAGAAAAATTAACATCTGGATGGGTTGAAACGTCTTATAATCTCCAAATTAATGGGGTGAAACGTCTTATAATCTCAAAATTAAAGGAACGTCATAGGGGAGACCAAAGAGATCTCCCTCTAACCCAATAGGATTAACACTTTCAGGATTTGAGGATGCTTTTCTACACATTAATCTTGTCATTCTTAGATGAATTTATGCAGCTTAGGAAGTATCTCTAGGCATCAAAGTGGCAAATACTATCTCGATCAACTCTCTAGCTTCCATAAATTCTGCCCAGATTGAACAAAATCGTCTAATAATAGCCAGAATACGCCCCTAAAATGCATTATAAACCTTAATGGATCAATCAACCATAATCAAAGGTATCAGCTACCTTTTCCTTATAGATGATAACAATGGCATTCTTTAAGGGGGTAGGAGGTATTTATTAGTATACTATTTGTTTGCATTTATTATTGTATTAGTTTCCTCCCTAGACATCCATCAAACTTAATAAATGATCCTTAGGATCCCCCATCCAGATATATTTGTACAAATGTCTCGGCCGAAGGCCAGTTCCTCCATAATTACAGGCTTACTACCACTCGGCAGGAAAAATCGACACCTAAATGGCACGAAAAGTCTTGATATTGTGATGAATAAATGGGACGAAAGGTCTTAAATTCGCCAAACTAATGGGGGCGAACCGTGGGGTGAACGCCTAAAAATGTCAAAATGAATGGGGCTAAATGGGGCTAGTAAGAAGGGTGACCGCTCTCAACCCTCCAACTATCGTCCAATTGCTCTCATTTCTTGTCTTTCTAAAGTTTTTGAAACTATTCTTGCTTCCAAATTTCTTAAGCATTTCTCTTCTCATAATCTGCTCTCAGATCGCCAGTACGGCTTCCTTAAGGTCGCTCTACTGGTGATCTTCTTTCATATCTTACTAACTCTTGGTCATCCTCCTTTCGGGACTTCGGTGAGACTTTTTCTATTGCACTAGACATATCGAAAGCCTTCGATAAAGTCTGGCATAAATCTTTAATTTCTAAACTACCCTCCTTCGGTTTCTATCCCTCCATCTGTGCCTTTGTCTCTAATTTCCTTTCCGGCCGTTCCATAGCCGCGGTTGTGGACGGCCATTGTTCACTTCCTCACCCTATAAACTCCGGTGTTCTTCAGGGCTCTGTCCTATCTCCTATTCTCTTTCTAATTTTTATAAATGATCTCCTTAACTTAATTCCCATCCATTCATACGCAGACGACTCAACCTTACACTACTCCATTAGTTTTTCAGAACGCCCCAGCCAGCAATCCCTCAACGACAAACATAATGAAGCCATACAACTCTTAAATTCTGATCTAAATACTATTTCCAATTGGGGCAGAGAAAACCTTGTTAACTTTAATGCTTCCAAAACCCAATTTCTCCATCTATCTACCCGTCAGGATCTCCCAGCGGACTATCCCTTATTCTTCAACAATACAAAAATCAACCCTTCATCTTCTCTCAATATTCTTGGTGTCTCTTTTTCTTCTGCTCTCATTTGGAAGGACCATATTACCAGTCTTGCTAAGGCAGCCTCCCAGAAGCTGGGTGTGCTCAACCGCCTTAGGGGTTCTTTTCCCCTGCACAGCTTCTTGCTCTGTACAGGGGCATAGTGCGCCCTTGTATTGAGTATTGTTCACATGTGTGGGGAGGTTCCTCTCACACCGCTCTCCTAGACAAGGTTGAAAGGAAGGCCTTTTGTATCATTAACTCCCGTCCACTCACCAACTCTCTGCAATCTCTCTCTCTCCGCCGCAATGTTGCATCTCTCTCTCGCTATTCTATCGCTACTATAATAATCAGTGTTCCTCAGAGCTATCCCAGTGCATACCATCTCCTTTACGTAGGGCACGTGGTACCCGTCTTGCAACTCAATCCCACCCCTACTCTGTGCAACTCTCCAACCCAAGAGTGAAACGTTACTCTCAAACTTTCTTCTACTCAACAGCTGAGCTCTGGTACTCTCTCCCAGAATCAGTTTTTCCCGCTTCCTATGACTTAAATTGCTTCAAACTCCGTGTGTCCAGGCATTTTGGCTCGAACGTCCCTTGATTTTGGCCCTGTCACTCTTTCAACTATGGGGGAGGCACTCGCTATAGGCAGTTATGCCTTTTGCCTCCCTCAATCACATAGAAAAAAGAAAAAAAAATGAGGGAGAAGGGGTTCCAGTAAAAACAGACCCTTAAGTAACAATTGAATGCCCCCTGTACATCACCATCCAAGCTGTAAATTGAAAGGTTTAACTCCCCCCTTTCTCCATTCTTCTCTCTCTCTCTCTCTCTCTCTCTCTCTCTCTCTCTCTCTCTCTCTCTCTCTCTCTCTCTCTCTCTCTCTTTCTCTCTCTCTCTCTCTCTCTCTCTCTCTCTCTCTGAGGAATGAGAAGAGAAGAGGAGGAGGGAGGAATGAAGAGAGAAGAAAGAGAGAATGAGGAGAGAAGAGGAGGAGGGAGGAATTAAGAGAGAAGAGGAGGAGGGAGGAGAGAAGAGGAGGAGGAATGAGGAGAAGAGGAGGAAGGAATGAGGAGAGAAGAGGAGGAGGAGGAGGGAGGAATGAGGAGAGAGGAGAGAAGAAGAGGAGGGAGGAATGAGGAGAGAAGAGGAGGGGGGAGGAGACTAGGAGAGAAGAGGAGGAGGGAGTAACTAGGAGAGAAGAGGAGGAGGAGGAATGAGGAGAGAAGAGGAGGAGGGAGGAACTAGGAGAGAAGAGGAGGAGGGAGGAATGAGGAGAGAAGAGGAGGAGGGAGGAATGAAGAGAGAAGAGGTGGAGGGAGGAATGAGGAGAGAAGAGGAGGGGGGAGGAATGAGGAGAGAAGAGGAAGGGGAAGGAATGAGGTGAGAAGAGGAGGGGGGAGGAATGAGGAGAGAAGAGGAAGGGGGGAGGAATGAGGAGAGAAGAGGAAGGGGGAGGAATGAGGAGAGAAGAGGAAGGGGGAGGAATGAGGTGAGAAGAGGAGGGAGGAATGAGGAGAGAAGAGGAGGGGGGAGGAATGAGGAGAGAAGGGAAGGGAAATGAGAGGGAGGAAACAGGGGGGAAAGGAGATATAGAGAGGGAGGAAAGAAAGGAGAGGAAGGAGAGAAGAGGATGGAGGAATGAGAAAACGGAAGTAAAGGAAAAGAGAGGAGAGGAGTAAGGAGAGCAGAGGCAAAGGGGGGGGGGAGGTCGATACAAAAAAAAAATAGAAGGGTTAAGTATAAAAACAGGGGAGGGGGAAGGGGGAACACCCACTTCGCATTTTAAGTAGGCCAGATTGGGAGTTGGGGATCACTGAAAGCTCTCTCTCTCTCTAACTCTTACTCTCACTCTCTCTCACCCACTCTCACTCTCTCTTGTATATATGCCTCATTGTAATTGACTCTTAATAAATATACTTAATATCTCTCTTCACCCTCATTTCTGAATCATTTTAATATCAGTTTACACTCCATCTTCTTCCCCCTCTTCTTCCTTGTCTTCCTCTACCTCCTCCTCCTCCTCCTTATTATCCTTCTCCCCCACCGTCTACATCTTCATTTGCTTCTTCTCCTCTTCCTCCTCTTCCTTTTGTTTCTTCACCCCGTCCATCTACTTCTTCTTTTCCTCTTCCCGCTCCTATTTCTCTCACTCCCTCTCTCCTCCTCTTCCCCTTTCTCCTTCTCCCCTTCCTTCTTCTCCTTATTCGCCTCCTTCTCTTCCTCCTCCTCTTGCCCTTCCTTCTTCTGCCCCCCCCCCCTCCTCCTCCTTCTCTTCATCCTACTTACTCTCCCATCACATAACACGTATTTATCCTTGTAGTCAAATACTTGAAACTATATCGTAACTATTATAATGTACTGCTTCATGTTATTACATTATGTGAATGCAATTAGTGTTTTGTTTTCTTTCTCTTAGCTACTCCGCCACTCTGAACCCACATAATCGTTCAGTATGTGTGTGTGTGTGTGTGTTTGTGTGTGTGTGTAAGTGTGTGTAAGTGAGTATGTGTATGATCCCAGTTTCTAGTAAAATTATAACACTATCATTAAGGGGGGGGGGGGGCCTTCTCCCTCATGTTTAACCTCAATAGTTTTGAGATTTTCAAACATTCTCCTCATTAGTTTGGCGATTTTAAGGCCTTTCTTTCTGGCGAGCGAAACCGAGCCTGCATATTAGGAGGAACCTGCTTTCGGCCTCACAAATGTATCTCGAAGAGGAGTTTCAGGGGAATTTATATAAAGCTTGATGGAAGTCTAGGGAGGAAGTTAAAAAAAATAAAAATAAACAAAATAATCAATATTATAATAAATATATAAACATATAATGATAATCTCCCCTGAAGGTGGGGGACAATCTACATGGTAACAACCCCGTAACAAAGACTAGGGGGGGGGGGGGGGGATGATGGGGAGGAGGGAGGCTGCAGGTCTGTTTACAATACGTATTTCATTCATCCCCCTCCTCCACCCTCCTTCCCTCCCTCCCTACCCCCCCCCCCCCCCCACCCAGCAGCCTACAGTACCAATACCTTCTCTATAGGATATGTAGAAGGCATTGTCTGTACTGTACTGTTCTGCTTACACACTCTCTATGGGTCCCAAATTAGTTTATGCTCTGCTTAGTTCAACTCATGTACACATAACCTGAAACGTTATTACTAGTATTATTATTTGTAATATGTATATACAGTATACACACACACACACATGCGGTGCGCCTACATATACAAATGTATCGCCCAGGCAATAGTGGGGGTTCGAGTCCCTCAGAATCCAATACAAAAATCGGCCATCCGGATGTAGAATGATTGTAGCGTGGTCTGCTCTTAGCAAAGCTGCTCAGTTATCGGTGTGTGTTAACCTACAAATTATTCCACCAGTGCATCTGCGTATGTAATGTGGTGGACCTCAGATACCTCACGGGCGCTAGAGGTTGCATGTGACCTCGTAAATAAGCTAGATTAACCCGTTCAGTACCAGGGACATACTTTTCATTATATTCTGGCAACTATTGGACGATTTGTTTCAGCTTAGGAAGGACCTCTAGCCATAATAATTATTCAATCCATCTCAACCAACCTTTTTAGCTACCACACATCCTTCCTAAGCTGCATAATATCGTTCTAAATATAGCTAGAATACAATGTAACAAACGTCGCTGGTACTCAAAGGGTTTATAATTGTACTGTACCTACAGTAGGTTAACAAAGCCAAAAACTATATTTCCAGCCTTAGGGCTGCAAGTGAATAATACGCTAACAATTATTATAATTATTATTATTATATTATTATGCACACCCATTTATGTATTATTGTGGTTATTATTGTGACCAACCACTGTAGAGAGCCGGGTCATCGACCTTTCCACAAGGGAATGACATAAGCCTACACAACCGTAACCAAATGACTTAATACACATTGCCGGGTTGCTTGGGTGTGGCTCAGTGTTTAGGAACTTTATCAATTCACACACAGGTGTTTAGGATGGGTACCATACTGTTTGTTTCTATTATATTGATTAAGATTTGTTGTTATGTGTATGAACTATGAAAAAGAGATAAAAGGCAAAGCTGCCTGTAACAAGTGTCTCCCCCAAAGTTGAAAGGGTGACAGAGCCAAATTCAAGGCTCGTTAGAGTCAAAATGTCTGGTCACACGGAGCTTGAAGCAGTTTAAGTCATAGGATGAGGGAAATACAGATTGGGGAAGAGAGTTCCAAAGCTTACTTGTAGAGCCGAAGAAAGACTGGGATAATCGGTCCACTCTTGGGTTAGAGAGCTGCAAAGAATAAGGGTGGAAGTGTGTTGAAAGGCGTGAGAGAGGAGGCATACACTGAGAAAGCTATGAAGAACAGTGATTATTGTACTCCCGGTAGACGAGTGAGGGATATGCTCGGTAGAGAGGTTAGTTGTCAAGCTTTATGGCCGAATTATAATGATTAGTGTATCGGAAAAGGATTGGGGATATCTACGGCATATCGGTGGGTTTAAGGGGGAGATGGTTCTTTTATTTATTAATATAGTTTTTGTATTATACATCAATTACAAAACTACAGTATATATACTATTTATTGAAAATCAAGGTCTATCATAAAAATCAATTCGGATAGTTATAATTACATAAACAAAAACATTGGGGGTCCACGAATTCTTATCAGTGGGCTAGAGACTATGGTATCCAAGTGTACACTTTGTATTGAGATACAAACATTCGTGTTTTTTTTGTTTTTTTTTCTATGTGAGTGAGGGCGACAAAGGGCAGAACTGCCTGTATCGAGTGCCTCCCACAGAGTTGAAAGAGTGACAGGGCCAAAATCACGGGACGTTCGAGCCAAAATGCCTGGACACACGGAGTTTGAAGCAACTCCCACATCATCTATCAACAACTCTTGGGGAGACACTCGTCACAGGCAGCTTTGCCTTATGTTTCCCTCATCCATATAAGAAAAAAAACAAAAAAACACAGAGTTGCCAAGTACACATGCCGTAAAAAACACTCGTGTGACGCACCCATTTACCCCCCCCCCCCCCCAGCCTCAACCCTTTTCCAGACCCCCACCACCACCCTAAGGCGAAAATTTTGAATACGTGTCCCACTTTAAAAAAAAAAAACACAAAAAAAAACTAATCTAGTGAGCCCGGACCGACGCGTGTGGCTGGTCGGGATTTAAATACACGCTCTTGCTTCCTCTTTGTTATTTTTTTGCGAGGTTGAGAGAGAGGGTGAGGGGGGGGGGGGGGGGGCGAGGGAGGGGGGCGCGTGGCCTGTGATAAGAGGGGGGGTCGGGGTGCATATCAAAGGGTTGAGTATTAGGCCTGAGAGGGATCATGTGTGCATCAGTAATATGCTGAGTGGCAAGACTCCGGCTGCCAATCAGGATTTTTTTTTTTTTTATCTATTCTCTCAGCATCAGTAATTTTAAACCATGTACAGTCGGCCTAATAAGTGATGTCTCGGCACCAATTATGTTTTGATCAATAATTGGTATCAGCAGTATTTACACATGCTTTCTTCTTTTTGAGTGAGATATACAAACAAGTTGAAACACCTACCCACATTATTCAACATCTGACAGACATTAATACAGCACAGAACAAGCCAAACGTAATGACAGCTTAGACATGACTTATTAGCGCCACTGTACAGTCAACTGTACAGGACTCGCCCATAGTATCCTAAGGTCAACTGTCAACCGGGATGCCTCCTTTATGATGCCACTATTTATTTCCCATATTCGTCCCATATTAGAATATTCTTCCTCTCTGTGGAACCTTGGGTATTTGGGGGACCTAAGACTACTGGAGTCTGTTCAGAGACGCTGGACTAAATCTATTGGAGGTCTCGAGAATCTTGATAATGGTGAGAGATTGAGGATATTAAACCTATTTTCCATTAAGGGTAGACTTCTTAGGCATGACATAATTAAGTACTGGCAAATATTTCACGGTCTCTGCTCAATTACTCCTGAAGATGTTTTTGATCGTCCCCAATATTTTGCAACCAGGGGTCACCCATATAAAATTGCTCACTCGAGATGCCAGCTTGAAATAAGAAAAAGATTTTTTAATCTTAGATATGTGTCTCTGTGGAACTCTTTGCCCACATAATTGGTATCCCTGACTAACGTATTATCTTTCAAGGCTGCCCTTTCCGACTATCTTGCAGGAGTTTTATATGAATATTCATGATTTTGTTCTCGATGTCACACCTTCTGGCCTCCTCAACCACTTATACTTGTACCTTGTTTGTTAACGTAGCTGCTTATGATGCACTTTCCAGTCCATAGATTTCTATACTCCCTGTTTTTACTATAAATTTTAAATTATCTTTGGGCTGGCGCATCAGCAGTGTGTGGCTTCCGTGGACCCTGACCTACCCCCCTCAGTTACTAACCCATCTGTCCCCTACTAACTTCCTAATCCTGCCACGGACATTATTTCCAGGGCAGTAATTCCCTTTCCAATGTTCCCTTACCCACTCTAAACCACTGTTTGGACACTTGATCCTCAGTGTTTTGGAGGACAAGCAACCTAGAAGGGTCACTAGATCTGTTGTTGCTTGATTTCCTTTGTACCACTTAGCTCTGGGGTCTGGGAAGCCCACCAGGTAAGAATACCAGGTAAGAACTCAACGCAGTCTCAGAAATTGTAGTTATGCAATTATATATTTTTATATTGTTGTAGGAATTGGCATCGCGTAAATATTTCTTGACTCGTCTCCTTTCCATTTTATATATTGCAAATTTATTTTATAAGTTAACTTTTAAGTTTCTAATAAGCCTAGATAATATTCTAAGACTGTGGATTAAACGAGTTGATTGTTCAGTAGGCCTAGTGAACAATTTGGAATTATATTTATGATATATAAGGGATCACAATTTTGAGAAACTGATTGGGACACACACGTCAAATTATTTGAGTTCACTAGTTAATGTTGACTGGCTTGTTTTGTACCATTAGACGATGTTCAAGTCTTCCAAATCACGATTGTACCAGAGACGTAGGCTACTATAGTTTGTTTACTTTCCGCTGAGGGTAAATTGCCATGTCTTCACCTTGTTCACTCGGTTAGTACGGAAATTTTGTACCGAAATATGTTGGTATAAATAATGTTTGATATTTATAAGACGCAGAGCAGTGGTGGTTTCAGATATTCTCATTAAGTCTCGAGATATCAGTTGCTAAGGGGTTGAGTTTATCATCAGCTGGGAAAAAAAACAAAAAAACAACAAACAGACTATAGTGTGACCAAAAGCCAACGATTAACCCCTGCTTTATCGGCGACGTCCTAATATTTTCATTCTGGCTACTGTTTGACGATTATATATACCGGTAGTGCAAAACATCCTCCAGCAATGAACAGGCTTAGTATACTACCTCACTTCACCCTTTTTACTATCACATATCCTTTTTAAACTGCTCAAAATCGTCTAAATGTAGCTAGAAGAAATTACAAAGATGTCGCCGGTATAGAAGGGGTTAACGTGACTACAGAATAATGATGCGGTCAATGAGCGTGATACATATTAACAATTTAGCTCAGTATTCAAGGGACTGGAGTTCTCGAAATTATGATAAATATGGTGTCATCAGATTGAGAGTTAATATGGACAACCCTACTTAAATATTACAACACTGACACCATTTAAAGTAAGTATGGTATTAAAGTATTTATGGTAAGTATGGTATCAACTGTCTTGATAGCGTAATGCATAAGTGCGTGGAATTACGATGTGAGTATCCTAGGTTCGAGTCCTTGGAGTGCCACATGTATTTGTTGATTTCATTAATTGAGTTTAGAGGTGATATTGGTTGGTGGAAAAAACATAATAATTTACAGGGTTGCAACTAAGACAGTATTATGAATATCATATTATAATGCAAGTATTGTAAATACTTGTTTACATTATATATATACTGTATATATATATAACAGGTATATATATATATATATATATACTGTATATATATATAACAGAACGAAAGAACAAGAAAGAGCTGGGGGGGATGTAGCAGCCTCCTGATTGGTGTAAGCTAATAAGTAAGAGAGAGAGTGAGAGAGAGAGAAGGGGAGTTAGAGGGGAAAGATTAGTTTATCCTGATGGGTATATGCAAATAAGGTAGAGAGAACGATAACGAGAGAGAGAGAGAGAGAGGTGGGGGGTTGGAGGGGGAGCATACAGCAGCGCCCTGATTGGTGTATGCAAATGAGGGGGCGGACCTTTGCAACTGACACTATGAGTAATTTGCATACACTTGGGGCGGGACCTGGGAGGGAGCTGAGGGGGGAGGGAGAGAGAGAGAGAGATGGCGGAGGGTAGTGGGGGGAATCAAACCTACCATTTTGGTTGAAGATGTATTTTGTTGGAGTTATATAATTAAAGTTAAATAAATATACATCACACACTGTCAAACTCAAGTGTATACAAATAACTATAAATATACATCACACACTGTCAAACTCAAGTGTATACAAATAACTATACATCTACATCACACACTGTCAAATCAAGTGTATACAAATAACTATAAATCAACATCACACACTGTCAAACTCAAGTGTATACAAATAACTATAAATATACATCACACACTGTCAAACTCAAGTGTATACAAATAACTATAAATATACATCACACACTGTCAAACTCAAGTGTATACAAATAACTATAAAATCATTGAATATGTTGAGAGTGATTTACCTATTTTTAAAATGGGTTAATTACTACCAGTAGGTACCTATATAATTTCAGGGGTATATTATTTTGGATACTTTAATTGCAGTAATACATTGGATTAAGAAGATAAGTAATACAAAGACAACAACATAATAAGATGGCTGGAAGCATCATTTGAGGAGGAGCACTTTATTGACAACGTTTCGCAGATAACTTCTTCAGACCTGAAGAAGCTATCTGCGAAACGTTGTCAATAAAGTGCTCCTCTTCAAATGGTTTCTATTAATTCTGTCAACTCTTCAAAGTTAATTTAGCAGAATAAAAGATGGCCGTCAGTTCAGGAAATAATTTGTAAAATCATCACTCATCTACTAGCCCCCTTAGTAATGGATTGCACCTTTTACGCTACAAATGTCTACAACAAAGTCGCTTCAGGACAACATGTGGGGTGAAGGGTACGAAACATTAAAGCAGTCTCCCATACTTTTTCTTTATTTTTATCATTTGCAAGTTGTTTGACGCACACAATACTGTACATCCTATTATACAACCGCATTGACCTAACACGTCGTCTCCTACAATTAATAACCCTTTCATATGCTCTTTTCGTCTGTCTTTCTGCGACCATTCTATTCATATAGACAATTAGACATACATATCTTTGATTGACAGATTTTATAACCAAATAACCAAATTGTATACTCTTTGTTCTACAGATTTCCGAGTCTGTATGCATTCCTTAACAGTATCTGGTTCGATGTCTTGTGAGTTAGTATTATATTATATTTAAGAATTATTGAGGCTTTTGCACACACACACACACACACACACACACACACACACACACACACACACACACCAAGACGAATAACGCATGTATACTGGGCACAAACACAACCACTAACTTACACACACACACACACACACACACACACACACACACACACACACACACACACACACACACACACATACACACACACACTCACACGTAAGCACACCCGCACACGCCATGCTCTCCCCTTGACGTGAACTTTCAGAAAAAATATATGAATAAAAAATGCGGGTGATGACAGGCTATTATATGCAGATATGGGGGGGAGGGGGGGGGGGCAGCTGGGAGAGAGGGGGGAGGGAGGGAAAGGTATGGAGTGGGGAGAAGAGAGCGAGGGGAGGAAGGAAAATGCCAGCTGGGGGAGAGAGAGAGAGAGAGAGAGTTGCTCTACTGACGAACTATTTACATCTGGGGGAAGTTAGTTCCAGGTAGAATAAATCTCGTATGTGAAAAAGTTTCCACATATACTAGTAGTGAACCTCTTCAACTCTAACCTCCAGCAGGGGAGCGTGCTGCCCCTTCCAACAGTCTGGTGCACCAAATCACCACCCAGAACGAGGGGCGGCGCACTCCTCGGTGCCACTAGAAGAGGGGCGAACCCTACCATTGGTGACAATTGGTAGGAACCATGGTTGAGTGTTACATTCATATTGAAGCTAGATATTTTGTTGGTGTCCGCGTTATCAATCCCATTAAGTATTGTAAAGTCATCAATGAGTTGTCCTCATAGTCTACGCTCAAAGAAAATTGACCAGAAATTTCAACCAATATTTACAGCTTAGTCATATAATTGATGGAATACAATTTGTAACCCAAGTTTTGGATTCTTTCGAGTCACTCTTCACCTTTCCTGAGTGCTGGAGACCATAATTTAAGTACCGTACATACTTTAGAGGACGTTGTAGATTGGAATTAGTTCTGTCATTAAACCGTCTCTTGATATACCGGTATCCTAATTGTTTCTGGGATTTCTACTCAACTTCAGTGCACTGCTTGGAGAACATTTGGTCACTGGTCTGCAGAAACCTCAATCCTTTCCCAAGTCAGTCACTTCTAGATTCTTTTCTCAATAGTAAATAGTCTAATTTGGGATATGCTTGCGCGATATGCATCATCATCTTGCGCTACTCCAAGTTTAGTGTCATCTGCCATGCCAAAGGATAGATTTATATAGAACTCAAGAAGCTAAAGGAGTCCATTTAAAAGAAACACCGTTGATTACAATTATTGCTAACTGTCGGCCAAATTTCTATCAAATTCGTTATATTTGCATTGATGCCTAGTGCAATCACTTGACATTACCTTACAATGGGGCACTTTGTCAAAGGTGTTTTGAAAATCTAAGTAAAGGAAGACTATGGCTCAAATTGTGTCATACTCACTCAACAATCCATGGAAAAATGCCAATAAGTTAAGTTAATAAGACATGATCCGTGTCGCCTGAAACAATGCTGGGAATCCATGCTTACGTCATGAATTTCAAGGTACTCAACTATCTTCTCTACTAGTATCCTTTCTAACAGTTTTACTAAAATAAATGTTAAGCTGATTGGCAGATAATTTATGTGACACTCATGATTCCCCTTTTGAAAGATTGAGGTCATATCAATATTGCCAGCTTGCAGTCCTTAGGTACCTCTCCAGCCTCTACAGAGTTGTTGTAGATGTTCACCAAGTAAGGGCCCACTTGATCACGCGGTTCTTGCACGACACTGGGAAGAAAGCCATCTGGGACAGACGATTTTAACTAAAATGTGTCTATTAACTTTGCCACTTCTTAGTTACACGTATTTCTGCTGAGAACTTTATCTTCATGAGAGAGAGATAGAGAGAGAGATGGATAGATAGATAGATATATAGACAGATATATAGATAGATATACTAAATGACAGCTATATAGAGAATGTGTGTGTATGAGAGAGAGAGAATGAACGAGTGAGGGGCGAGTTAGAGAAGAGGGGAAAGATAACAAGAGTGAGGTGGTGGTGGTGGGGGGGGGGGGGACACAACAAGGGGGGGGGGGGGGGGCGTGAGGGGCTTAGCAAGGCACTTTGAATGTAGCATTAATGGAGCAGATGGGCTGGGTCGGGGAGGGGGGGGGGAATTATAGTTACATGGAGTTACTAGGGCCCTTCAGATTGTAATGCACCCATAATCATAAATTTACCAGCAGCGGCGGGACGAAATCATTATAAAAAATGATGCTGCCTATAGAAATGATAATGGTAATCCGTGTACTCTCTGTAAACAACACTCATTCCCACACTAATTTATCAAAATCTGGAGGAAAAAACGTGAACAATAAGGGTGCGAGCCTTTTCCCTATAATTTCCAAAACTATCAAAGAAAAATGAAAAAATAGGGTCCTTATTACCGAAACTATCACTAATGTGTTCTCAATATTTGAAGGCAATTATGGAATATGGATGTTGCAAAGATCATATTTAAAACCGCCGGAAATGAATTTTATGTGCACTATATAAAGCACTGTAAAAAAAAAAAATCCCTATTGACGGCAGTAAAACTCTTATTAAGCCCCTTACTGGCAAAATAGATGCTGATTCCATCCTGTATCTCAAGGCAAAATTGTTTTGTTTTTTTACTCCTAAAATTACATAAATCTGAGTATTTTAAGATTGTTGGATAATGTGGAAAAAAATCCGGGGATTGTAACTAATTTCATCTACTGTATAATGAAAACAAAAACACTACCTAAAACCATAAAGGCAAACCATGGAAAAATTAGTGGTAGTTTCGGTAATATTTTCCAGTTAATAAGATGATGCAACAATAGAGAACGGCCAAACGCTAGAATTACACCAATCATTCTGCCCAGAGTAGCAACAAACAGATTACCCCCCCCCCAACCTTCTTTTTCCGGTTGCATTATCAACGACCACCACAACCTAAATAATATTGTTTATTTAATTATATTGTTAGTTACCTCGTTGCTCATTTAATAGGCTGCTCTCTCACTCTCACTCTCATTCTCACTCTCTCTCTCTCCATGATCTTTGCAGTATGTGACTTACCAGTAGTGAGAGGCTTCGTCCATCTTCGATTAACTAGGGGCTGTTGACCTCCTAGTTTTGTAGTCTTCTCGTGTCTTGGTTCTTGGTGATTATTGAAGGCACTCGCTATTTTCATTTCTTGTAGGCATTAACTCACTCAATATCGGCGACGTCCATTTCATCATATTCTGGACACGATTGGACTATTTAAATCAGCTTAAGAAGGACGTCTATCTATTAAAAGTCTATTGAATATCTCAATTAAGCCTTTTAGTTACCATATATCTTTCCTAAGCCTCCTAAAATCGTCAAAATGTAGCTGAAATAAAATAAAAGAGACGTCACCAGTACTGTAAGGGTTAAAGGGCAACTCGGACGGGAAATTTGTACTCTCGTATCCCTTTTATACACCTCGAGCACAAACTATATTTTATATTAACCTTGTGTAGTTAAAATAGTACTTCAGAGACTCTCAACCCTTCTGGAAGATTATGTCAGCACACTGTAAGTCAAGAATAGCGTCAGGACTGGAGCCGTTTTTCCAGAACTCCAGTCCCTCGTTAACCTGGCGGAAAGATTAATCCCCTAGCAGTTGATTTATCAATAATTAATGGAATAATATCAAACTGCTATGTCTCAGAGTCATATTATAGATAGGTTTTCACAATTAACACCATATTTTACTATAAACACTCTGTACTAGCTGAATAATTGAGATTGGGATCAGTCAGTTTCTCGCCAGCTTATAAAACACAGATTACAGTCACGATGACCATAATATTGTGTTTGTTTTCCTCTTTAGCTTATACAGGGGTGCCATCTGTTAGCTTATACAGGGGTGCCATCTGTTAGCTTATACAGGGGTGCCATCTGTTATCTGAAAGTCAAAGTAAACGGTGTCTGTCTATGAATTAGGTCGCGGTCCATTATGTTGAAAGAGTTTCGAAGTCAAATGAGATAATGGGGTAATTTGGTTTAGTTTTGTTATGTGTGTATTAATATATAGCTGATTTGATCTGAACATCAATCAAAATAGATATATTTGCATAAAGAAGATTGCAAGAGCTCACGAACATTTGTCAGTAGCTGTACATCAAAAAGGTGAAAAAACTACCTCAAATCACCCTTTGTCACCTATGTCCTTCCTAATGTGAATAAAATCGTCAAATTTTAGTCACAGGAAAAGTAACCCCTTGAGGATTATATAGCGTTGTAGCTGTTTATTTTAGACGTTTTAAGCAGTTTAGGAAAGACCTCTAGGAATCAAAGGAGTAAGAACCAACTCAACTATGCCTCTAACTCCCACAGATCCTTCACAAGCTGAATATATTCGTCTAATGATAGCCAAAATAACCTGATAAAACACGTCATAATCCTAAAGGGATTAAGATTGGCGTCATCCCGCTCTCCAACAGGGAAAATGGCGACTATATATATCTCCCTCTCCTCCAAAGTCTGTATGCAAATAAGGCGACAATATTCAAATGAGAGGCCATGTGTCATTACAAGTTTCCGGACGAGAACAGGAGGGGTGCCATTTCAATAACTGACGAATGTACAATAATACTGTCTATCATTTAACTATCCAGATGCTAAAGTAAAAACAATAGAAGTATTAGACCTAGGAGAGAGGTAGAAAGGCGATGGGTTGAGGGAGGGAGGGGGGTCGAGTGAGCTAAAAATGATGGCCTGCTTAAACGTATGCAAATTATCCCCGCCATTTTATCGAGCGGGGTGGATCCATTGGGGGAGTAATGGCGGAGTTATGGGAACCCTTATCAAGTTAGCTTTTTAACCCCTTCAGCACGATGACGTAAGTCCATTATATTCAGGTTACCATTAGACGATTATCTTTCATTTATAATCTACCTCTATGACTCAAAGGGGTAACAACGATCTCAATAAACCGTCCGAATAGCATATGTTCTTTTTAAACTGCATAAAATCGTTTAATGTTAGCCAGATTCAAGGGTTAAAAGACGTCATCGTGCTGAAGGGGTTAAGTCGACATTGCACGTTTTTTTAATTATGTGTGTATTAAGGAGATATTTCCAATTGTAATAAACAAGTTGTTCAATTAGTGTGTATACATGTATTATTCTGAACTCATACCCATTAATGAATAAAATTGGCTATAGTTTAGGTCACGAGATATTTATAGTATTCTGTGTTTACATCATGCGTTTACTCTATTTACTGAATGTATATATGCAATTACCTATATACATTCTTCTCCTTGCAGAGCGTGATCAAAATTTCCGGATTCCTCAGCTTGGGAGAGGAGGAGTTCGAGTGTATGGTGTCCGAGAATGGTTGTCTTTCTATTTCTCTATCGTTTCTCATTTTTATATACCTAATTTTCTGCTGGCTACATATATCTAATTATCTTTACTCCTCTAGTTCCCTACATATATCTAATTATCTTCACCCCTCTATCTCCCTGCAGAGCGTGATCAAAATGTCCAGACTCCGCAGCCTAGGAGAAGATGAGCCTTTGGAGTTCGGGAGAAAAGGCAATGCAGTTCGAGTGCAAGGTGTCCGAAAAGGGTTGTCTGTCTATTTCTCTATCCTTTCTCAGATTATATACCTAATTATCTATACGCTATATGCATCTAATTATCTTTGTCCCTCTATTTCCTTGCAGAGTGTGATAAAAATGTCGGAATTCCGCAGCCTGGGAGAGGAGGAGCCTGTGGAGTTCGGGAGAAAAGGCATATTTCTAATCTTCTTTACCCCTCTAGCTCCCTACATATATATAATTATCTTTATGCCTCTATCTCCCTACATATATCTAACATTGTTTACCCCTCTATCTCCCTACAGAGCGTGATCAAAATGTCCGGATTCCGCAGCCTGGGAGAGGAGGAGACTGTGGAGTTCGAGTGCAAGGTGTCCGAGAAGGGTCTGGAGGCCACCAACGTGACGGGTCCGGAGGGCGAGGAGTGTCGGGGCTCACACAGGCGGCCCATGAGCAAGAAGAGGTTCAGGAAACTCAGGTATACAGTACGGAAGGCCATCAAGTAGTTCATAAGCAGCGCAGTGTCCCCTGTTAACTATACCATCAATGAAAACGAGCATTAGAGCATAAACTGTTTCAGCAACATCTTATATCTATCTGTATAATCCTTTGAAGACTAGAAGAGACTGGAGTTCTCGAAAAGGAGCTCCAGTCCTGTCGCTATTCTTGACTTACAGTGTGCTGGCTTAGTATTGTTTTATATAGTACTTCCATCCTGTGCTTACTAGAGATTTTAAGATCGTTATCATGCGTAGTTCATCCGGTGTTTTTAATGTGCGAGTAGGATCCAACCTATAAGCTTCTTTGCTGTTACTAATTTCTGACATTACAACCCTAAGATCTTAATACAACCCAAGTCCATCCATACCCTTAACTAACTTGTGTAACTAACCTAATCTAAGCTCTCCTTATAAAACTTACCCAACTTAACAAACTAAATTTTTTTACCCTAAATATAACGACGGGCTCATGATATTCTGTGTTCTACAGTCAATCAGATGACAGATAACAGATAACAGGTTTTCACCAAATTGTTTCTAAACTTTATTCAGAAAAAAAAATATATACTTTTTAGGACGTAACCGCCAGAACAGATAAAAACCCAGTGTGTTGTCGAGAGGGTACGCGAATGAGAGCCAAAAGTTAATAGTTTCTATCTTAGGTACGGTACTAATTGAAGGTACTGATGAAGTATTAATCTAAATCTTTCCATTATTTTTTCATGAAATCTTGCTTACAGACAGCTACTATCACATAAGCTCTGTTACTTTGTTTGGCAGAGGTAGGCTAATTATCATGTAAAATCGATTTTTTAAATCCTTTTTGTGTTTGGTGATTGCTTTGGTCTGTGTAAAGGCTGCACCTTGATTAAGACTTTAAAGTAAAGTTAAAGTTGAGGGGGGATAGTCAGGTTGGGGAGGTCTTTAATCCTTGCAGTACTGGTGACATCTCTTTTATTTGATTTCAGCTACATTTAGACGATTTTAGGAAGCTACGGAAGGATAGGCTACATGGTAGGTAAAAGGATTAAATGAGGTAGTCTGCAGCCTTTTTAATGGATAGACGACCTTCCTAAGCTGAAAAAATTGTCTAATAGTTGCCAGATTATCATGAAAAGGACGTCATTGGTACTGGATGGTTTAAGAATCAGAGAGAAATAAAGAAGGAAAGAGAGATCAGAGTAGAAGAGTAAAAGGTGGAGGGCTTCTCTTTGTTATTGTTGAGAGGTTTGTTGCATCCTCCTTATCTTAAGTAAATTATCTTCTATATTTTCTTTTGCTTTAGTTGCGTGATTATGCTATTATTTACATGCTCGTACCATTTATTACGTGTATTTTTATTATTTACAAGCTCATATTATTTTTATGTTTTTATTCACTTATTTATTTGTAATTCTATGTTTTGTTGTACTCACACTGCTTTTACTTTTTGGCCTACTGTACGCATTTTTTTGTTTAAGACAGTCTCTCACGAGCACTTTTTCCGACAATTTTTTTTTTTTTTTTTACAAGACTTAGGCGGATATGTTTATTTATTTGTTTATTCATTATTTATTACTTTTTTTTTGTAGTTTCCTCCATCAAAGTTTAAACAAAAATCCCCCTAGACCCACCTTCGAGATAAATTTGTGCCTTTTTCGGTAAAAATTACTTTAGCCGAAGGCTTATTCATCTTATATTGCAGGTTCGCTATTGCTCGCCACGAAAAAATCGACACCTAAATTGCCCGAAATATTGCGAAAACTAATGGGGCGAATGTCTTAAAATCTCAAAACCTAATGGAGCTAGACATGAGGGAGAAGGGGGTCCAGATTACCCCCCCACCCCCACCCCCACCCCACCCCTAAGTTGATGATTGATAATTGCCGAATAAAGTGCTCGTGTAATTCTGTCTTTAGTCTGTAAGTCTACATTTAAGGTGGTATCTCACGGGATTGTTTCTGTTTGTGTGTGTGTGTGTGTGTGTGTGTGTGCGTGTTATTGTTTTATGATATATAGTATATATATATATATATATATATATATATATATATATATATATATATATATATATATATATATATATATACCGGTATATATATATATATATTAAATAGGCGGTATCCGATTTATAATTATGATTCTTGGATAATACGACCAATTCAGCCACTCTAGCTGACTGCCAGATCCAAATTGTTGACCAAATCCAAAGTAGGCCTACCTATGTGATTCCATCTTTGTATATGCAATCTAAGTCACATGAGGGAGTAATTTGGTATGTTTTCCATCAGTCATTAAACTCCTTCAACATGACGTAATTTTAATCTTATTCTGGTTACCATTAGACGATATATTTTAGCTTATTTTGTACCTCTAGGAGAGTTGAAACTAGTAATGGGTAAAAAATATACAGTATATGATTCAGTATACTTATTCTTAACTTGATATTAAGCACTTTTTGCTTTTGTTTCTGTATTCTAGAGGATTGTTTTCTTCTTTGTTGACGTCAGTGAAAGAAAGTAACACTTTCAGTACGATGACGTCGTTGTTTTTATTTAATTTTGGCAAGCATTAGACAAGTCCATTATTCTTAGGAAAGATGCCTCACAGTGGAAAGGTATAACACTACCTTCAGTAATTCTTTTAGTACAGTATTGCTTTACTTTGATATCATATTCAGTTAAAGAAAGGTCTCTTGTAGTCGAAGTTCTAAAAAATAATTTAATCGATCGTTCTGATTGCGAGAGATTTTTACTAAGCTAACACAAAATTAATGTCTACATGTCTACATAATTATTTACAACTCGCAACCATTACATTATGTAATTGTCTCCACAGATGCTACAACTGTGGCGAGTTTGCTAACCACATTGCGGCCAAGTGCACGATGGGACCACAACCTAAGCGATGCCACTACTGTAAGAGTGAGGACCATCTTATTGCCGACTGTCCTCAACGCCCGGAGAAGGTTAGTGGTCAATGTTACTTTATAATAGAATCTAACAGCCATCATCTTAAACATGGAGAAATCCCTTTCCTGCTTCTCAAATATGTTTAATCTTTATAGACCTACACCGCTGGAATTGGTATTCCACTGCTATCACTCTGGGGCAGGAGATCGATCACATCCTCGTAGATCTTTCGAAAATTCTTCTGATCTGTAGGGTAAATAAGAATGCTGAGCTCTTTATTTCTGACCACAGTCTAGTTATTACTTCCCTAAACTAGTGTCTCTAAGCAAGGAAAATATCAAAATGTCCCCTCATGAGAATCATCTCGCGAGGCTTAGTATGGGGAATCTGCAGATCTTCAAGGGAGTATGCAGTGATATTTTTTAATTTGTTTGATGTTCTGAATTCACTAGAGGACGACCCTGTTAAATTGTGAGACAACTTCAAAGCAGAGGCTCATATAGCAGATGTTCAATACATTGAAGTTAAGCCAAGATCAAGAAGAAGCTTCACTTCGTAAGATATGCTGGATGTTGCAAAAGGGAGCCATGCTCCAAGATTGACTTGATACCAGTTTCAGAGCCTGGCTGTTCATTGGAGAAACAAACAGGAATGTTGAGAATTTCAGAGGAAGACGTGTGTCTTTTTATTTCAAAACAACTTTATACCTGTTTATCGAACTGTGAAAAAGCTTTACTCTAAGTCTACCTCTCAAACTAGCTCAGTTCAGATGGCAGATGGTCAACTCACATCAAATGACGATGAGTATAGAGTTCATTGGGCAGAGTACTTTGAGTAGCTGCACACAACTGACAGCTTCAACTAGTGAATAACCATATAGGTGTACCTGTGCCTGATCTGCCAATAGTGAAGGCCCATTCTCCATTGCAGAAGAAAAGGAGGCCTAAAGAGTCTTTGTTCATAGTTTGCTGATGCAAACTCCAGACCATCTGGTTGTTGTTGTTGTTGTTGTTGTTCCCTAAGCTGCCTGGCCGAACAGCCCCGAGTCCCTGAGAAAGGCCATGGCCACGATCGGGCTTTCCCACAGAGCTCTCATTGAGTGTAGATTGTGTTGTTGGCGTAAGTGGTTGTGTGAAATGCAGTCTTCTATGATGTGTTTAATGGTATGGGGTGCTGTGTTACATCCCGGGCAGGCGTCGACAACGGAGTCATCCAGTCTCTTCTGATAGCTCAGGAGAGCTGAATGGTGTCCGCATCTCAGCCTGGCCAGGTGGACTCTGTCCTCGCGAGGAAGGGAGGATTCGGAAGGATGGATTTCGGGAGGTCGTGCATGCAGCTGTGTGTTGTCTGTGAGTGAGTGGATGGATCGGTGAGAGATATGAGTATGGATGTGCTTCTGGAAGTTGGTTCGGGGTGGGCAGGGAGGGAGAGGACAATAATTGTGTGTGATACCGTGTGCTGGGTGTTGTTTTCATATTTCTTGGTGTCTGTGGGTGTGTTGCCATGTAGTTTAGTGGGTGGTCTTGGTTCGTGGAGGCTGCTGCCAGGAATTGAGTGCCTCTCATGTCCAGATGGTCTTTGACTTTGAGGATTTTGGTTTCTTGATGTAGGTGATCTGTGGGTGCAGTAGCTGTGCAGCCTGTAATGATCTTCAGGGCTTTGTTTTGAATAGTCTGTAAGGTCTTATGATGTGTTTCAGCTAGGTTAGAAGCCCAGGCTGGGCTTGCGTATTCCATCACTGATCTTATGTATTGTTTATATACTGTGGTGGTAGTTTCTTTGTTGTGTCCAAATTTTGTGTGAGCAAGTGACCTGAGGGCGTTAAGTCTGGGTGTCAGTTTCTTTTTAATGTTTGTGGTGTGCTGTTTGAATGTCATATGAGTATCATATGTTACTCCTAGGATTTTGGGTGTGTGTATGTGTTAGGGGTGTGTTGTTTATGGTGAGTTGAGGGATGTATTCGTGTTCTCCTGTCCAACTTGTGAGCAGGGTTGCGGTGGATTTGGCTGGGGCTAGATTAAGTCTGTTTGTAGTGCACCAGCCATGTAGTGTGTTGAGATAGGGTTGAAGGAGATCTGTTGCTCTTTTTGGGTCATGGTGTGTGCATGTGAGTGTTATGTCATCTGCATAGGAGGCTAAGTTTATTTGGGGCGTATTGGGTGTAGTTATATCGTGCATGTACAGATTGAAGAGTGCGGGCGATAGGACGGATCCTTGTGGGACTCCGTTTAGAAAGTTTCTGATTTTAGATGACTGACCGGCAAAAGATATGTGTGTACATCTGCCTGCTAGGAAGTTGGCCAGCCACCTTTTTGTGTTGTTGTGCATGTTTGTGTTGTAGATTTTGTTTGTTAGGTTGTGGCGGGGGATGGCATTGAAGGCTTTACTAATGTCGAGTGTGGCTAATAGTGATCTGTGTGGTGGTCTAGTTGATGCCGTCGAAAGCTCTTTGTGTAAGGTCTGTGAGAAGAGTGTTTGTGGAGTGTAGTGGCCTAAAGCCATGTTGTGTTGGAGCTAGGGGTAGGTCAGGTGTAATTAGTTGTAATACTAGGCGTTCCATAACTTTGGAGGGGGAGCAAAGGAATGTGATGGGGCGGTGCGAGGAGGGTAGCGTGGGGTCTTTGTTGGGTTTGGGGAATGTGATGATGATACCATGCTTCCAAATGTCTGGTATTGTGTTGTGTGAATAGCTGTAGTTTGATATGTTAGTGAGTGCTTGTATGCCTTGTGGTCCCAGGTGTCTGAGGTGTATGTTGCTTATGTTGTCTAGGCCACAGGCGGGTGAGTGCTTGAGATTGTTGATGATATGCTTTGTCTGGTGATTGGTGAAGGGTGTATAGTCAGGGTCTGTGGGGAATTGTCTCTTACGTCGGATGACACGTCGGTCGTCTTTGTGAGGTTTTAGGTGGCTGGCATGTGAAAAGTGATTGATGAGAGTGTTTGCTTGTTGTTTACATGAAGGAGTAGAGTCTGTTGTTGTGATTGCAGCATGTGATTGTGTTGTGTTGCTGTTGGAAAGTGTGATGCTGTTTAGTGTTTTGTAGAGTTTTTTGGGGTTTGTTTTGTGATCAAGTGTTTGTAGGAAGTTATTCCAATTTAGTTTTTGTTGTTAGTTTGGGTGTTGAGTGCTTGAATTTGTTGTGTGATGTCTTGTGTGTGGGGTGCTGGGGAGTGTTTCAGTATGTCGCATTGTCTGATGAGGTTTTGAATTTCTGGTGTGAAGTTGGGGTTGTGTCTTTTTCTGTTACCTCTTGGAATGTGTTTCTTGTCAGCATTTTGGATAGTTTTATTGAGTATGTGTACAGCATTGTTGATGTTAGTGATGGGTGTACTGTTTAGAGTTGTGAAGTGTTGTTCTGTCTCATTTGTGAATGCTTCCCAGTTAGCTCTTTTATAATTGGTGTATGTGTGTTTGTGGCTAGTTGGGGTGAGTCTGGTTTTGGTGGTGATAATGATCGGGAGGTGGTCAGAGCCTAAGGTTCTGACCACCCTCCAGGATGTTGTGGGGGCGAGTTCTGGGGAGCAATAGGTGATGTCTGGAGATGATGGGTTATAGAGGGCTTGGTGAGGAATATGGGTATGTTGATGGATGTCGTTAAGGATGATGAGGTTATTGGTTTGGTTTTGTAGTACCAGCCCTCTGTCTGTGCCGGGGTTGTCGACAAACCAGGCCGACGTCTTGGTGTTGAAGTCACCACCCAGGATGATGTGTGGGGTGTGTGGGGTGTTTGTGATGTGTTGTAAGTGTGGTCTGTATTCATTTGGTACTGTAGGGGATGTTTGGGGAGGGATGTATGTGTTTATGATGGTTATGTTGGAGTTGTTGCCAGTGCGTATTTTAATTGACTGTATTTCTGTTGTGTTATCATTTGGGGGGAGGAGGGATTTGGTTTGTACACTGGTTACTATGTATGATATTTCTTTGTGTACCAGGGTGATGAGTCCACCGCCCCCGCCGACAGCCCGGTCTTGTCTGATGGTGGTGAAATTATGAAATGTGGGTGTTTTTGTGTTGTGCGGAGTTTTGTTTCTTGTAAGATGGCAATGTGTATGTTGTGTTGTTTGATGAAGTGTGAGAGTTTGTGTTTCTTTGTGTTGATGCCATCTATGTTCAGTTGAAGAATGTTAATGTTATGTGCACGATGTATGTTGGGTGCTGCTGCACAAGGATGGGGTGGGGGTGCGGGTGAGCGAGGGGCTGGGGGTTGGGATGGGTGAGGTGGGGGTGGGGATTGGGGAGCAGGAGATGGGGGTTGGAATGGATTAGGATGGGGTGTGGTGTGTTGAGTTGAGGATGTGGATGGTATGGGAAGGTTAGGTGGGTTAGGGAGGAGAGGTGGATGGGTTTTAGGGGGGGGAGTGGATGATATGGGAAGTTTAGGTAGGTTGGGGAGGAGAGGTGGACGGGTTTTAGGTGAGGGATTTGACTGGGAGAGGGAGGGGCATGAGGAACAGGTCCAGGTGTTTGTGTAGTGTTTCTTGGAGGCAAGTGTTGTGCAGGTGAAGTGGGTCCAGTTCCCGCATGAATTGCAGAGAACTGAACCCTTAGTATGGCGACTCGAAGTGATGGGTTTTGAGCAAGTTGGATATATATGTATGTGTACGTGGGTCCTGGGTTGCTCTCAATGTCTAAAAGGTAGACATGTAGATCTGAGCCACTGAGCGATTTGGTTTCACACCCAAAAGTATAGTGAACAGCCAAGATTTAACAGTCTATGACTAGTCTATCAGGCTATGACCTAGGTAATCATTCCCAGAATGTCAGGACTTAGGAATTTCATAATTGGTTGTGGCCTCTAAGAATGGATCGGGGAGGTGGATGACAAGTAAAAGATTAGGTAGAGAGACTGCTATAGAGACTGAAATGTAAATTATCTCTACTTCTGATGTACTACTGTATATAAAGAAGGAGGTGAGGTGTGTACTACAACCTGAAATGGGGCTTCTATGCCTTCCATCACTAATGAGATTGCATTGCAAAACGTGTTTTCTGTTTTCTTAGATCGCTTTTCTGTTTTCTTAGATAGCTTCTTCTATAGTAGCCAAATTATAAGAAACTTGCCATAGCATACTCTTAAACCCAATTGACTAAGTGAGGAGGTTGTCAACATCCCCACTGCTGGAGTGCTACTTTGCATAATGTAAAATGTCATCTGGCTACCAAGTGATATAGTGGGATCAAGAACGATAGGGAGCTTTAAGAAAAAATTGGATAAGCATATGGACGAGAAGGGTTGGGTGTGAAGGGGGATCAGCCGGGTTGGGCCAATCAGCGCTCTGCAGACCCCCGTAATCCTGCGTTAATCTCTAACCGGTTTGGTAAGATGATCCTCAGGGTATTAGAGTGTTGAGCCTATAATTGGGCTTTGTAATTGGGGTTGTGTGGGACAGGGATCTGCCTTGCTTAGGCCAATCGGCTTTCTGCAGACTCCCATTTTCTTATGTTCTTATGTTCTTATGAATTCAAACCGAGAAACACTCAGTTAATGAGTTGAAGGGATTATTCTGTGGCTAGCAGAAAAGCTAAGTTCCCCAATGTTAACAAATTTGTTTCCTTTCTGAAGAATGTTGTCATTCCTGAAGAATGTATATAATATTAATGTCTATGCTGTATGGTGAATAACTGTTTCTACATTTTCAGGGTCGTGGAGAGGATGAAGAAGTTGGCGAGACCAAGGTGTAAGCAAGAGGTGGAATCACACAGGGATATGGTAGCTAACAAGGAATATGCTCAACAACTCTTAAGGCATTCATCAAAGAATTTGAATTTTTCTAAATATGTTTACTGAAAAATTGGTGTGTCAGAGCATAATTTTGTGAAAATTATAAAACATAGAATATATACCGTAGTACTTTTACTTTGTTGTTAACTTCCTTGACTATTAAATTGTCAATATTTTTGCATTAAACATTTGATATGCTTGCCCATGATGTTATGAATATTCTGCCTAGCAAGAAATATGCCTTCAAAATTAGTGTATGGATCTTTCATGGGCTCCTAAAAATCAACAGCTGTGGAATGAAATGGAAAACAAGTATATTGTTGTTTCTCCCATCCCAATAATCCATGCGCCCATTGTAGTGCAAATCAACAATAATAAACAATCGTGTGATGTTAGGGTGACTAGACTTATGACTGTAGGTGCCTTATGAGATTGTAAGGTTCGCATCACCCTGCAACTATTTATGCAAAGAACACCACTTTTGGATCGAGCTTATTACACTAACAAATTAACGGAGGAAAATATTAGTAGAAGTAGATCAGTGAGAAAACACATGCACCATGCAACTGCCAGTAAAAGGTTCCACCAACTTTCACGCATCTTGCAATGGGGGACCTTCTAAACTTTCAAGCTACCCTGGGACCATATTCATCAATGCATTTACCACTATGATCGCCAGTAAAGTCTATGGTAGCTCAACTTTATCACCACTAAGCTTTATTTTGGCCAGGTATTTTTGATTGCTTGATAATTTAAGTAAGGTGGAATTTGTGCCGGCAACTGCACATATCTTCAACGTTTGTGTGAGAATGTCTCCATGTCCTCTTAATCATGTGACTACCCAAATATGCTCAAGTTATTATTATACAGCTTAAAACAATATATTATTTGTATAATGATTCTTATTATCAAACTTTATATGAGAAAACTGCAGAAAGTGGGGATACACTCCCAATAATCTGTTGATACTAAAAGAAAATGCAAAGACTAAGAAATATAATAATATATTCATCATTGAGAAGTCTTAATTATGATGTGTTACGGAATTGTCTATTCATCGTGTATCCAATATTACTAATATGTGTAGAAGTATTATTATATGAAATTGACAATCAAACTTAATAAACAGGACACTTATATCAGGTTAAATACAAACAGATATCATATTACATTGTATAACATTTAAAGATAGATGATATTTTCTACAGATATTTTAGCATGCAGATTAATGTTTTACACATTGTTATGTGCTAGAGGTTGAGTATCTATTGCTTTCAATAACTTGATCAGTATGGGTATTATACTTAGGTTTATTTCTCCTTTATATGGAGAGGATCAGGAAGCAATTTAGTGTCTTTTCTCTTTAATACATTTTGGCAGGTGAGTCTGTCATTCTTTGAGACGGAAAATTAGAGGTGAAATAGAGATTGAATAAATGATTTGCATGATTAATCACTTTCATGGGAATTGTAAAATACAGGAACGGGAATTGCCTTTCAAATTAGTAAAATAATCAAATTATACAACAGTGATTGAAACACTTGTCAAAGGTGTTGGTAAAATGACTGGTTTGATCACTGTGTATTTGTATTACAGGTTTGGTAGTTTTTACAATAATGCAGCATTTATAGTACTAAGGAAATATAAACCAGTGCTCAATAAGCTCTCTTTGTATCAGTTGGTATGAAAGCACATTTGATTTGCACAATTTGTACAAACTTCAGTACCTGCAAAGTTCATTACCCCACAGCTGTGTGCTTAGTTAATCCCTTCTTTACCGGTGATGTCTTTTTCATTTTATTCTAGTTATATTTAGACAATTTGGTGCAGTTTGAGAAAGGTCCGTGGTACTAAAAAAGGTTAAGAGAGATAGTTCGAAGCCTGTTAATTCTGCTATATTTAGACAATTTGGTGCAGTTTGAGAAGGGTCTGTGGTAGTAAAAAGGGTTAAGAGAGATAGTCCGAAGCCTGTTAATTCCTGGTATCCCTTTTGAAACTGAGGAAAATCGTCCATTAGTAGCCAGAATAAAGTTAAAAGGACGGCACGGGTACAGAAGGGGTTAATCTCAAGTGTCTTGTGTCTGCAGTTAAGGTTTTTGTTTTATAATTTAAGTTTTGTGTTGTGCCCTAGTTAGGAGGTTCTCTGTTTCACCACTAGCTTTATCTGCTGGTGTAGCTTGTCCTTGTTTTCATTTACTATTATTTGTGTATGTGTGTGCATTTAGTAGACTAACTTTTAACCAAGTGCCAAGAGTATAACTAATTTCACTCATTAGAATAATACCCAATTTACTTCATGAAATAGAGGTTAAGCTCCTGAAAATTGAACTGAAGTCACTGTTGAGATAAATACATTTCACTCATGCACTAAACAATTATACTTCTACTGTAGCCTACTCACTTCCTGACAAGGGATAGCTATGTAATAGTCAGAAAAAAATCAGTATCCTAGGTTCGAGTCCTTGGAGTACCACATATATTCATTAGTTTCATTGATTTCATTAATTAGGTTTAGTTGTAAGTTAATTGGTGGGTTGGTGAATAAATATGAATATGCATTTGCTTAAATGTTTGTATAATTGGTGGCATAACAGTAAAATAATATTTGTATTATATATGGTTGACATCAGTTCAATTGTCAGGTTGCTAATCCCTATTCTATACTCACAAGATTATTATATGTAATTCTGTGTTCTTCATTCTCAGGAGTGAGTGATTAACTGCAAGCATGTCAGTTATCCTCCTTTTGAGAGTAATTATTGAATCCGTTTGTTATAGTTTCATAGTCATAGCTGCTACAGTCAGTTCAATGCAGTTATAGAATGCTGACATTTCTCAAGTATCAGGGATAGTGTTCGACAGTTCCTATATAATCAGGTCATTCTCATTATTAAGAATCAAGGTCAATATCTTTTTCAAAGTAGTTTACTATAATATATCACATTCATTATTGCTGACACATAAATTAAGACATTAATCACTGATAAGGATGTACTGTTAACTAGTTTGTTCAATTAAGAGCCGTAGCATACTTGTGCTACTTGGCATATGATGTTGACCTTGATTGCAACAGTTGTTTAGTTGAATGAAGTATACTTGTGCCTTGATTGTTTAGGAAGTAGTAAAGCTTTTACCTTACTAACAAGAGACCCTCGCTGGTATCATTCAGAGCCAAGTAGCCTATGTGTAAAACCCCCAACAGAATCAACACTTTACTCCCGATCCCCAAGTCCTCTATAGGTTTTAGAAGTTTATGCAGTATAAGATTATGATGTTTGACTTTCAAACTTCTATAAAAACATCTGTGTATAAGAAGCTTTCCGAAGGCATTACGACGTCTGGTAACGACACTCACCTAACGATCTCACCATGGTAAACCTGAAGAAGAGATTTGTGGGGCAAAGAGGAGGAAGAGACAAAAATGTTGCGATATATTTGCAGACCCAAGTGGAACGGGAGAAGCCGTTAATGGACTCAATAGCAATTTGTACAGAATTGCCAGGCTTTATCCAACTGTTTTATAGGAATATTATCCAAATAGGATTCATTATAGGACCAGGAGGTGGGTGTTGTTTCAGTTGGGGTTGTACTGAATGGCCAACTGAGTACCTTAACCCTTTGAAGATTGTGACACATTTTGACAGTTTATTCTGGCTAGCATTAGATGATTTTAAACAGTTTAAGAAGGGTCTGTGGAAATGATAAGGGTAAAGACTATCTCAATACCTCTCACTTCCAAAAGCCCTTCCTAATCTGAATAAAATTGTCTAGTAATAGCTGGAAAACAGAAAAGAAATGCACATTGGATCTTGAATGTTTAGTTTCTTGAATTTAATTGTACATCAAGTCTGTTAGTTTCAGAAGTGGGCAAATATAGTTTGACGAGGCCACAATTCTTGAACCTATTTTTTATTGGATAAATTTACTCACTAGAACAACTTTGAACTTCACTTTAGTTGTTTTTCACACACAGTTAGTTCTGCAATTAAAGGATGGATTATATTCATATGGTGAATTTGCTCATCGTCGTCAATAGAATACACAATAACAATTATGGTACCGGGTATTCAAATTAAAGTACTCAGTTGCCATTCACCCATTATAATAAGCTCTGAGGTAGATAGAGATGAAGGGGACAAGAAGTTTGGAGTTTTCTTAGAAGTAAAGTTTTGTATCAAATTACCATAATCATCCTTAGTAATCCGTTCATTACTTCATTCAGTGAAATCTAGGTAGTATTTCATTACTGATATGAATTATGAAATTACTGATGATCGCTTAGAATATTGCCACACTCTTTCAATTCACACATGCCACATTGCTTACCAGAAAAATAACACTATCAGAAAATACACTCTTACACAGAAAAAGACAAAAATATTCAACCATCCATATTTGCTTAAGCATTAGATTATCATAATGCATGCTATTATATAACTGATTAAAAGCAGCCTTTGTATGTGTACATTGAGCTGATTTTTTTTTTTTTTTTAACAGCATTTAGTGACCAAATGCACAAGAAAGTGATCTTCATCTTTGCAACAGACCAAAATAATACTTAGTTGCCATTAATAAAATTATGTGTTGTGGTGTTAAGTAACTTTGTAGAAGCATTGCCATATAATCAACTTGAAATAGATGCAGAGATGTAAGGAAGATGCACTCTTTATTTGTATGTTTATTATCTATCAACAAAGTTCACAAATCGGTATATAACATGTAAGCATATCGAACAGCAATTTTTATGTGTTTTAATGCGTCCTTTAGTGTAAACTATGTGGTAAGTTAAAAGTCACACAACTTTTGCTAATGGTGTTACATTTTTAGTAGCTAGGCCTACAGGAGTTGGAAGTAATCAGTCACAAGATTCTTAGCAGAATTTTGTAGAAACTGAAGAATATCCAATATGTACAACGATCATGGTATTCAGTGCCTCATTATATATTACGCTATATGTTAAGATTAATATATCTTCATGAATAGTAGATGTGAGTATTACATAGCAGTCATATTTCATGTAAATATAATTTAATGTAAACTTACACTGTCAAGACAAATACTTTTAACTAACTGAAGCCCAATGAAGCTATTTTTTGCTATTAAGCTACAGGTCTCCCTTGATATACGATTGGGTTACGTTCCTGAAAACCCGATCTTAAACTGAAAAATTATATAGCGAACCCTAGAATTAATGGGGTAAACGGGGGTGCATTCTCGGACCAGCCAAAGCCCAAACCTAAACACCTAAAAATCTATAATATTATCATAAATCGGGGCATCGGATAGTGAGGGAGACCTGTACATTTTACGTACCATAGTCTTACATTTTTAGAATAGCCATAAAGAGGTTATGTGTGTGTGACTAATGACTGCACTTGTATTTTTTTTTCTAGCGTAAATGTTTAAAGAATATTTTTAGCTCCATAACTTTGCCACCTTCCTTGAAAAAGTGTGTGTGTGTAAGTGATGGGTTCTCTTTCTAATGTAAACAACCCTAGTGTTGCCATTGCAATAATGTCACTATCTGTCGTAAAGATTATCTGAACAATCAACATACCGGTAGCTGATACTACACAGTTTCCTAATATTGTAGAGATGAAAAATCTAAATCTATAATACCACCCAAGATTCCAGTGTCCGGATACTCAGAACATTTACGATGCCTTATATCCCTCTGGTCGCCGTATTCTAAATGCCGACATCGTAAGTCTAGCGCCAAAAATACTCAAACTGTTGAAATCACTTTGAAAAGTTGACAGAATGAATATACAGTAAGCACCATATGAGGCGGAGCACTTTATTGACAACGTTTCGCAGATAGCGCGACACGTCATTGAAGTGCTCCTCCTCATACAGTGTTTATTTTCACTCAAAATACTGTCTTTACTGGGATAGTTTATGATAGTCTAGTTTTCCTGAGAATGAGGAAGATATGATGTCGTAGCAAGGAATATAGCTGTTAATCGAGTGGTTTGTTATGCCTCTGAACCGCCTTAACTTATGGTATCTTCGAGTATCCGGGCCCAGCGTGCGGACTCTGTTCTTAACCCTTTGAGGATCATGATGATGCATTTTGACATTTTATTCTGGCTATCATTAGATAAGTTTATACAGCTTAAGAAGGATTTTTAGGAATTAATAGGTATAAGACTATCTCAATTAATCCTAAATTGACGTCCATATACCCTTCCTAATCTGAATATAATCGTCAAAATAAACTGTCAAAGCGTGTCATCATCCTCAAAGGGTTAAGAGCAGTGACTACCTTCTGGCAAACTGTCATGGGATGCACACAGTCTGAGTCATATATATGAAGCATGTACATTATTCCATCAAGAATAACTGCATGAGATCGTTAAGTAGGTCTTTAACCCCTTCAGTACGATGACGCGTTATTTCCATTTATTCTGGCTAACAGTAGACGAATTTATGCAGTTTAAGCAGGTCTTATTCAACTTGTTTATTAAGATAGTATTTACCATTTTGAGTCGGAAAGGTATATTATGTAGGCTAAAGAAACCACTTAATGGTAGTCGGAATATAAAAAAAAATCTGCTAAAAGGGTTAATCCTAGAGTATTATGATTTAGGATAAGTGGTCGCAGTAATATAATGGTAACTTTCTGTGTTGGTTATGTTAGTTCACAAGGCCGGTTCCTCCCCAATTAGCCTACAGGCTAGGTTTCGCTCACCAGGAAAAAAATTACACCTAAATGGCAGGAAAGGTCTTATCATTGATAGAGAAATGGGGCAAAAGGTCTTAATATTGCCAAACTAATGGGGTGAACGTAGTAAAATTTCAAAACTAATGGGGCTAAACATGAAGGGGAAGGGGGTACAGAAAAAAACTCCCCTTAAGGCCATTCATTTATGTCTAGTGTTTCTGCACCTTAGAAACGTAATAATGTATAGGCTTGCTCGTGTTTCAGCTTTACATACATTATTTGAAATATTGATCATGTTTAGGATTAACATATCGGCCATGACTCTACCCAACATAAAATTGGATGTGATTGAATTTGGAGATACTGTACAGTAACCATACATACCCTGATAGCACAGTTTTTGTAGTAAAATATGAGGCTCCAGTTCCCCAAATAATATACAGTACAATTTTAAAGCCTCTATGATAACATTCGTTAGATAAAATAAAGATATGAATATAATAATAATAATACTCGAGTGATAATGGTGCAATGACGGAGGATTACATCATTTTAATGTAGAAGAATATAAACTTTAGATTCAGTTGAATTGGTACAATTATTGTGTTAAGGGTGAATTATACAAGTATATGTTTTTAACGAGCTAAGTATTTTATATGCATTCATATTATATAAATAACCTAGTGACATTTAATATGATTAAAAAAACATGCTGTTGATCAAATGTATCTTCAATTAGTTCTTTGTGGTATCCTACTTGGCAAGAAATCTGGCACCACAGGCCATAGCGCGGTTGGTAGAGCACTCGCCGGCAAACCGTGAGATCAATTGGGTTCGAGTCTCGAGCCAGCCAGTGTGCTATTTGGCAGACGCCGGTACTGTGGTGGACAATCTGTGGCAACTGTTCACTGCAGTCCCTGATCATCAGGGCATCCACATACTTATCTCAGATATTGAGCAGGGAGTGCATGGTGTTAGAAACTGCATCATATACATTATAACTGAAATATTGTTCAACTTCCATTTAGCAAATATTGTTTAGTTAATAATAAGTAACACCCCATTCTTAACATTAATTATCAATTATGAACCCCAATGTACTTGAATAAACTAATGAAAGCATTAATACCAGTTACTTCATTTTCATTAGCTTGACAACAGCAAAGATACTTATAAAATGTGCATATTACTTGAGCATTTGATTTGAGTAACCTATCTGCACTTGTATATATTTTGTATAATTCACCTTTAAGAGAGGCTGTTATATGTGCAAACCATCTAATGCCCACTCGGCCTTACTTTGCCAAACTGTGTCTTAAAGTGTCATCGAGGAGAGAACGTCAACAAAAGGAGTAGGACTACACCATATTGTGGTACCTGATGTATAAACAAAATTGTATAGTTTTCAGACATGTTTTATTTTAGTTCTAAATGTATTTATTCTAAGTAAATGTAAGGTTATACAAAATTAAAAAAAATTTATTTGCTAAAATATACATTATGTTGCCTTTTTAAAACATGATCCATAGTAATGAATTCGTAGTGGATGGTCCTATATAAGTGGAATAGAACATATTTGTGCAACAAGCATAACAAAAACATTATTTTGAGTTAAATGTAACAACCATTTAGATTTAAGATAGAAACTGTGAAGTGTCCAGCTTTAATCTTTCAAGAAATACTTGTCAGGAAAAGAAGATATTTTACTTTGCTTTAACCTTGAAAATTTAATGTAAAACTGACATATTCATCTGTAAGAATTAACGCTATTCTTAAATTGAAAAATATCCCCCTGACTAAACTAAATGTCCATTAAATTTTCTACTTTGTATTTGCATTTTGGACATTCATTTATGCCGTTCAAGGCCTCAAATTGTTTCACCATTAAGGTTTGTGAGTATATTCTACTTTAAATGTAGCAAAACCTAATATCTACTCCAGCAACTATGCCTTACAAGTGCTGGAATAAGTTGAAAGTTATAGACATTGAAAGTAAATACAACTATCTGACCTAAGTTCATGAACATCTGGTGAATCTTATCAAGCTAAATCTGTGATGAAAATAATAATGGATGTGTAAAAAAATGTAAGCTACTAAAGTTCAAATTTATGTATTTTATTGGCTACTTTTTTATCAAATTATACATAGGATCTCTGCACCCATAGCGAGAACGCTTAAACCTTTCGTATCATTAACTCCCGTCCACTCACCAACTCTCTGCAATCTCTCTCTCTCCGCCGCAATGTTGCATCTCTCTCGCTATTCTATCGCTACTATAATAATCAGTGTTCATCAGAGCTATCCCAGTGCATACCACCTCCTTTATGTAGGGCACGTGGTACCCGTCTTGCAACTCAATCCCACCCATACTCTGTGCAACTCTCCAACCCAAGAGTGAAACGTTACTCTCAAACTTTCTTCTACTCAACAGCTGAGCTCTGGAACTCTCTCCCAGAATCAGTCTTTCCCGCTTCCTATGACTTAAATTGCTTCAAACTCTGTGTGTCCAGGCATTTTGGCTCGAACGTCCCTTGATTTTGGCCGTCACTCTTTCAACTATGGGGGAGGCACTCGCTATAGGCAGTTATGCCTTTTGCCTTCCTCAATCACATAGAAAAAAAAAAAAAAATGATAAAACCTTGCTATATAAAAGAAAAATATCCTGACATGTATATAGTATTTGTAATAACTGAAACAAATTAAAATAAGATTGAATTTAACACCTGATAGTCTTGAAAGATTTAAGCTAAACACTCTGCGCAGATTTTGTAGACTTAGGCTTAGCAATGTAATTTTAAATGCAGTTGAAAATACCTGCATCGCTCATGCACAGATTTTTTAGACTTAGGCTTAGCAATGTAATTTTAAATGCAGTTGAAAATACCTGCATTGCTCATGAACACTTAGTAATAAAGGTGTAAATATGAAAACTGTAGGTTCATTGTGTTTTAACTCTTTCATTACTCAAAGACACCTTTCTTACATATATTTTGCTATCATTAGATGATTTTATTCAGTTTAGCAAGAATTTGTGGGTGTTCGAATATTAGTTGAGATCATCTTTACCTCTTTGATTCCTAGAGAGCCTTTCTAAATGCGGTAGTATAGAATCGCCTAAAGGTAACTATAATATAATGAGAAATAGCATTATATGTACTTAAGGGGTTAAGGCCATGCATGCATCTTATTAGACTAGTGTTGCAAAAGCACTACACTAAAACATCAATGGTATGAGAAAGGTATGCAAGATTATTGTTATATGGATAGTGATTTACCTTTCAATCATTATGTTAAATGGATATATCACTACCAATATATCGTTATATAGGTGTATCATTATGGACACTTCCATTAACTTTTTCATACCTTCTTTAAACCCTTATGTTTTTACAGCATACTCAAGCAGCAGTTGACTAAGTAAGATATTCCTTCTGTATCACTGTTAGAACAAACTGTGTCAGATGTTCCTTCTGCATCATTGGGAGAACAAACTGTGTCAGGCTACCCGATTGCTCCATTATCCACACTGCTCCTGACTGTACAGCATATATTGAATGCATAAAGAAATTTTCTCTACTACTTATGTGTTTCATTAATTCTACACTTAGATGTTTATCTTCTTATACTATATGTTGTGTTCACTTATTGAAAAACTCAATAAATTCTAATATTAATTGTTTTATATTGGGGCAGTATCTATCCCCCCTGGGGGTAAGGGGTTAGAATATGCCTCACATGCCTCCTACGTGTCGTAAAAGGCAATTAAAGAGGTTAGGTCGGTTGGGCTTGCGACCCTCCACCCGGAAAAAATCTGCAGCCACAAAAAACTAGCAATCGGCCTCGGACATAGACAGACCTACTGTTGACGAACTTTGACCGTACAAGGACTACTTAAGGATTGCCACTTGGAATGCAAGAGGCATGAATGATGACACAAAAGAAAGAGAGGTTCTGGAAGTGTTAGTAAATGCCAGCTGCTGAATGCATGCGGAATGACTTGAGACCAAATGGAAGGGTACATGTGTGAAAGAATGGGAATGTGGAATAGGTGTGTGTGCTGGAGTGAATGAGAATGAGGGAGCAAAAGAAGGTGCATGTTTTTTTTTGTAAATAACAAGTGGAAGGAGCGTGTAAGGGACTATGGTTCTGTGGGTGCAAGGATTGTGTGGATAAGAATTAAAGTAGGAATATAAACGTGGGTGGTTGTGTGTGTGTGTATGCAACAACAGAGGATGAACCTGAAAGAGAGAAAGATGAGTTACATGCTGCCTTTATGGACTTGGAGAAAGCCTATGACAGAGTTGATAGAGAAGGCCTGTGGAAAGTATTGGGAATATACGGAGTAGCTGGCAAGTTGCTGAAAGTAGTGAAGAGCATGTATGACGGTGCAAAGGCGGCAGTGCGTGTGGAGAATGAACAGAGCGAGTTCTTTGGTCTGAATTGTTGGGTTGAAGCAAGGGTGTGTGATGTCCCCATGGTTGTTCAATATATATTTGGATAGTCATGAAAGAATTTAAGAAATACTGTACAAGGAAGAGCAGTGGATGTTGGTGTACCGCTGATAAGGGAAGGAAATGAGTGGAAGTTGCTTGTACTTCTGTTTTCCGATTGATACAGTTCTGATAAGTGACAATGAGTGGGAGTTGCAGCATCTGGTAAATATGTTTGGAACAGTGTGTGAAAAACGGAAACCGAAGGTAAATGCAGGGAAGAGTAAGAGGTGCGCAGTCAAAGAGTGTGAGGTGAGGTTGAACGGTCAGGTCATGGAAAATGTCAGCTCATTCAAGTATGGGCAGTGTGAGTAAAGATGGGAGCTAGAATGAAAGATGAAGTGCTGGAAAGGGTGCAACAGGGGAAGAGGGTTGTAGGAACGCTGAAAGCAGTAACAAGGAATAGGGTGGTCAGCATGGAAGTAAAGAAGTCCTTGCCAGATAGTGTGGTAATCCCGACAATAACGTGCAGGAGTGAAGCATGGACGTTGTTAAAGAGACATCAAATCATGAGTGAGAAGAATGTGTGGAGTTACATGGTGTCACTGTGAGATAGACAGACAAATCAGGAAGTATGAGAATGTTGTGGTTTGGATGTGGATGTGCTGGAGAGTGTGAAAAGGATCTTGTATATTCATGGAACATATGGGGAGCGAGAGAATAACTAAGAAAGTGTATGAAAATGAGGTGCAAGGACAGACAGGAAGAGGCAGACCGAGAGTGAGGATGGAGTTTTTTTTTGTCTTGTCTTGTCTTGTCAGGGGGACCCGCAGAGGGCTACTCTCGTGAATGAAGGAGACAAAAGGCAAAGCTGCCTGTAACAATTGCCTCCCCTTAAAGTTGAAAGAGTGACAGAGCCAAAATCTAGGTAGGCCTACATTAGAGTCAAAATGTCTGAACACACGTAGCAAGAAGCAGTTTAAGTCACAGGATGAGGGAAAAACAGATTGAAGAAGTGTTCCCAAGCTATTGCTAGTTGCAGAGTAGAAGAAAGAATGGAAAATCGGTTCAATCTTGAGAGGTATATATGAGTGAAAGTGTTGGGTGGGAGGAGGAACACCGGCTGACAGAGGTGCATTGAGACGATTCATTCGTGGCCACCCCTTCGGGGATAATGGTGTCTGGCAATAAATAGATTATTACATAGCGACTTCATTCTAACATTTGTCACCAATACCGCTAGTTATATGGCTATATAAGCTACTTTCTGTTGAAAATATCCGTTATTGGGATCCAACCCGCCGTAAACCCCTCACCTTCGATAATTATGGTATAAACAGCTAAGATAGGGTTATTTAGAAATGAAGGACCACCAGAATACGTCTGGACTAGATAAAGAAATAATAGTGTATAATATTATATAAATAGTTGAGTTAAGATACGGATGTTACCAATTTGTCAAACGATATAAATTATTGGAATGGACTGTACCTCTATCTCGTTGCAGTACTTAATTATTGTTGTGGACTGTACCTGGTTGTGATCACACCACGATTCGTTCCCTTAATCCATTACTGAAATTTAAACACACCAACAATTACTTACTAAACTAGATGTTATATGAGTCACTATAATTCAGAAGTTGATGTTATTATAATGAGAACTAGCACTTAGCCTAAAAGGACTATGTGCTACTTAAACATATTATATTGGATCGAAACTAAGCCAATAGTTATTATTATGGAATACACAATAAAGTTATGTGTATAATGAAGGGAAAATATAATTACCTGGTATATTTATAAATCATGCTGCGTAACGACACAACACAAGTTGATTTTCGTGTTATACCGACCACCTATTCTCACTTTACCCACACCGTCAACTCCCTAATTGGCCAATCAAGAAATAAAAGGTAATAGGTTTAACTTATCCGTGAGATTAATACGATGGTAACTATTGCGACAGCTGCGTGGCGATATGTGCCTTCTAGGGGAGAGCGGTGATGGTTCGGACGGAAGGATGGTTCGTACAGTGCATTTCCTGAGAAACGTATGGGACCTAAGGCCCCGAGATTTTGCGTGAAACTGCGAGAGTTTGTCTACTTTCATCACGCGTGATTTGGTTCCTACATCAGCTACACTTTTTAATGCAGGTCCGATTATATGGTTTTTTGCACTTCCTATGTAATATTTTCACTTTATATCGTAAGCTCTACCTCCATGAATATGTCAACCAGCGAAATATACATTATTATGGTGAAACTATGTTGTATGCCGAAGATATTGCCGTAAATAACAAATGCTGAAGTCGCTTGTGTGAACGTTGAGCGTACCCATCAATTAACTATATAGATTCGGGATCTTTCGGACAGTTGAGGGTGGTGATGGTTCGGACCAGTCCGAACCATCCTTCCCACTAATTACCAAAAAATTACCTTATCAATTGATAACATTACTTCTTGTAAACATCTATATTATGAACACATAGTGAAAGACAACTCTTAATATCCATCAGAAAATAATATATTTATATTTTATTATGTATTTATCTGTGCTAACGCAATATAATATAAACTAAGTCAATAATGTAATTTGTTTGAAGTAACATAGTCCTAATCCATACCTATAATATTGTTTATACAAATAAAGGTACTGTATGTTTATTAGATTTATGGATAAGTACATTATCCATAATTCTGGTTAAGTATAATCCAGTTTGTTTTCAATATTTTTGTTTACAAATATGAAGAGGTTAATTTCGATTATGAAGTTTAATTTTGTATTTTAGCAAAATAAAATGTCTTTGAATTGATAAATTCTTGTTTTTAGCAAATCCAATTCACATAATTTTAAGATTATGCCAATTAATATACGTGACCGAACCATCCCACCCTTCTGACTGAACCATCACCACTGGTAGGGAAGGTTCGGAAGATTTAGAAACTTGTGTTTCGGGAACTATAGCTCAAAACTGAAAAGAGCTAAGGGTTTGAAATTAGGCTAAAGAACCAAATAACGAAGCAACATATTAATATCAACTAGATTATACTACTGCTTAAACCTGAATTTCTACAAATATTTAAAAAAAAATGTCCGAACCATCACCGCTCTCCCCTATGCTGTCTGTTAGTCAACTGCCTCCTCTCTCCTTCTCAAGCTTCACGTCCGTACCCCTTAGTTCGACCTTTCAGTTCAAACTGGTTCAGTGAGTCAAACTATTTGTGTACAGTTTCGAGAGAGTCGCACTATTCAGCTATCATAAAGCCGGCCATACACTTGCAGACTCGGCCTGTCCGGCCAACGGAAAGGGGCGGGCCATCGTCCACCGGACGAGACCCACACACATTCAGGCCGCCTCACGAAAATACACAGTATACGTCGCACCACCGTGATGTTAACATGAGCCGGTTGTCCGATAAGGAGTTTGGATGGAGACGTTTGGGGGCGAATATTTAGGGTTTTCCAGCGAAAACTGATAGAATAAACACAGATTGGGATAGCATGATATGTACAGTATATTAGTAACATTTACCCTCTCCGACATATGACGCGATTTTGAGCCTATTAGGGATACTTTAAAGCCTTTGTTACCATCAGGGGTATTTAGAAACCTTTAGTTTAGTTACTTCAACCTCTGCAGTTGTCTTTGAGTTAGCTGTGGGCAGAAAACTAATTTTGGAGAGGTAATTATAAGAGTGAGAGAACTCTATTTCTTATTGCTAATCTGGCAACCTCTGCATCATATGAGTCTGAAAGGGTTAATTAACCCGCCTGTAGCCTACTATATGCTTTGTTAGTCTTGTATCCAATGTACTAGGTGGTAGGTAAGGGTTAGTCGATCTTGTATCCATGTACTAGGTGATAGGAAAGGGTTAGTTTGTATATGTTTTGGGTTCTTGTCTAACATAAACTAGGGTTGATTGTGTTGTGACGGGTACGAAGGGAGTAGGCCTGCATTAATTGGACATATTAGCCTATTTGTATTGGGTTCTCGTCTACCTTTTCTGTTGTGCGATATCATTGACATGCAGGTGATAATGTTAATTGCATATAGATATAAACGGATGTTTTGTAATCTATTTGTCATTCTCAATAAATGTCTAACAACACAGCTGACAGCAAGAGTCTGGCGAGCTAGGGGCGGACCGCGCCTGAATGCACCCCCACACATGCAGGCGACAGGCCGCAACAGACGGAATTTTCAAGCGCCAACTGATTTTCATCCGGCCGCTACGACAGGCCTGGCCGGATGAAAAACACCCCCATACACACAGAGGCCGCCTCTTGCCCCGCCCCTTTTCGTTGGCCGGAGAGGCCAGGCCTGCAAGTGTATGGCCGGCTTAAGATATAAATGTTTCATTGTTGTGAGTGAAGCATTATATTTCTTATTAATTGTAATGCCCTCGAAAATGTCCCGCAACCACAATAATGTACTACCCGAGTTGACGTCAGGTATAGCGTAAAATAGTCGTGGATGGTAAGTCCAATAAACTCATCACGTGATAACACCACGAGACTATCACCTGGTTCTTAAAAATCGGACTAAGGTTGCTATACTTTTAGTACGTCCGTGGTAGTACAGTGGGTTAGCGCGCGGGCCTGGTGGTGATGGTGGTGCGTCACTAACCAGGGTTCAAACCCCACCCAAGGCATCTCAAAACCTGTGGGTTTTTAGGAGGGTTAAATTCCCTTCAGAGGTTCGTACCCCGCGCTAGGTACCAGGAAAGGTTGATCCTAAAGGTAGCCTGGGGATAAATTCCCATTCCTATTTAACCTGGAAAAACCTAGCATTTCATTGGTGGCAGCGGTGGGATTGGTGGAGGTTGAAAGTTTAGCTGGGCTCATGATGGTGGGGGACCGACTGGTGAGCAGGTGTTCGGTATGCATGAGGGGGGGGGAAATCACTTTGGTGGGGGTCACGCGTGAGGGGGGGATTAACGGCGCGTGTGGGAGGATCAGAGTGTGGGGGTGTGTCGGTGGCAGGGACGGTTTGTTTAAGGTTATATGGGATTGGTGGGTTTGTCTGTCATGAGGGGGTGAGTCAAGTGTGGGGTTTTGAAGTTTATTAGGGGTGTGAATTGTGGGGGGGTGGAAGGGAGCTACTGACGGAAAACTGTCACAAAGGAAATTTTGTTGGTGGGAGAATAGCTGAGCATTTCTGGGGGAAGGGGGGGGGAACATGGTTGGGTCCCTAGGTCGTCACGCGTGAGGGGAGGATTAACGGCGCGTGTGGGAGGGTCAGGGTGGTGAGAGGTGAGCGAGTTAGAAAACGGGATTTGTTGGGGGGACTGCGGAGGGTTGGTGGGGGAAGAGTTAGGTGTAGAACAGGGGTTATTGGTAGAGGACTGATGTATTGATTTGGGGTTGTTAACAGGACGAATTTGGGGAATTTTCTTGGTGTCAGTCTCGGTCTGGTTAAAGGTTATGTGGGACTGGGGAGGATTGGTGGGGGCAGAGTTAGGCATAGGACATGGGTTATTGAGGGAGGACTGATGTACTGATTTGGGGTTGTTAACAGGACGAATTTGGGGAATTTTCTTGGTGGCAGTCTCGGTCTGGTTAGAGGTTATCTGGGACTGGTGAGTTTGTTTGACATGAGAGGGCGAGTCAAGTGTGGGGTTTTGAAGTTTTCTAGGGGTGTGAATTGTGTGGGGGTGGAAGGGAGCTACTGACAGAAAACTGTCACAAGGGGAATTTTGTTGTTTGTGGAATAGCATAACATTGGCGGCAGCGGTGGTTCTTGATTCGGATAAAAGGTTGCATTACATATGTGCATATGTGAATGGAAAGAGCAATTAATGGGGCCTTAACCACTAGGGAAGTCCTCTCGATAAATCACTCCTGAACCAATATCAATTATTATGCTCCTTCCAACAACCAACTATACTCCTAAAATCGATTTATGAAATTTACAAACACATGTGGCAGTCCGTGGATTCGAACCCAGGATGCTCACATCTATTGGATAGATTGGCGGCCCAATATGTATTCTATTGGATAGATATATATACTTTAGCATTGTCTTGAACCGTAAAAGCGTGCTAATTAATACAATAACCTAATTAACGATAACTAATAACCTGTTGCTATACGCCAATTCACAGAAAACGCGCAATTCACAGAAAACGTATCACCGTAAACTAATATAAATGTGTGACTCTACTATAAGGAAGTTGGAGCTGTAGTTACTGATATTCACCATCTTTTCCTGCTAAAATACGATTGCAGTGTATTTTTCAATATATAAAACCCAATTCAACACTCTTTAGCCTACCAATCATAGAAACCTACATAATTATTACATTTAGAATTACTATCGATGTCTACACCTCCAACTTCCTTATAGCTTGAAACTCGTAAGTGTGGTAATAGATGATAAGTTGTCTTTCTCTGATCACTTAGCTGAGAAAATAAATAAAGCAAACAAATAGTAGGCCTGATCCGGAGAACATTCGTGTACCTAGACCCAACTATCTTCGAGGCTTTGTACACCGCAGTTGTGAGACCACACTTGGAATATGCAAACCAAGTGTGGTGTCCACACCTCCTAAAGGATATCGACGAACTGGAAAACGTACAGCGAAGAGCAACGAAGTTAGTGCCACAACTTAAAGACCTCACCTACGAAGAATGACTGAGGAAGCTGAATCTACCCACCGGCCTGGCTTATAGAAGATCACGAGATCAGATCGAAGTCTACAAGATCGTCAACCAGAAATACGACCGAGACTGTACAGAGGACATTTTTCAACTGAGGGAGGATAGCAACACCCGAGGTAACTCAAAGAAACTATACAAGCCCAGGGCAAGACTTAGCCTAGAGTTGATTATCCAATAAAAACCTGAAAACTGTTGGATATTGGACTTTGGACTTTGGAATGTTTGAATGTCCAAAGTCCAATATCCAACGGTAAGTTTTCAGAATTCTATTGGATATTCAACTCTAGGCTACTCACTATCCAGTAGGCTAATGTTTGAAGGTCCAAAGTCCAATATCCAACATTGTCAGGTTTTTATTGGATATTCAACTCTAGGCTAATCAATATCCAGTAATGTTTGAATGTCCAAAGTCCAATATCCAACAGTTTTCAGGATTCTATTGGATATTCAGGATCTGCTGTGTCATCGGTATTTACTACGGCTTGTTATTCCATAACAGTATATAAAATTATGTATTTTCTTTTTAACATTACTTATAATATGAGTTTCAATTGTGATAATAGATTTGCCAAGAAAAATTAAATAGGCTACAACATAAATAGGAAATGAGCCTGTTGAGGGAGTCATCGGTAGTTTTGGTGTGGATGGTGTAAACGAGAGTGGAGAAAGACTGAAAAATATATGTGAAGAGTGTAGATTGAGTGTAGGTAATACGTTCTTCAAAAAAAGGCGTATACACAAGTACACCTGGCATAGACTTGTGAGGGGAGAGATTGTAGAGAGGGCATTGATGGATTATGTGCTGGTGACAAGGGAAAGATTGTGTAGACTGCTGGATGTGAATGTGATGAGAGGTGAGGCGGAGGGTATGTCAGATCATTACCTGGTGGAGGGAAAGCTAAGAGTTAAGAGTTACAGGAGAAGAAGAGACAAGCGTGAAGTAAGAGAGGTAATAAAAGTTAGTGAGTTAGAGAAGAGTGAAAAAGAGAGGGAGTACAAGGAAAGACTAAATGAAAAGTGGATGGAAGTGAGAGAGATGGAAGAGAGAGAAGTAGAGGTTGAATGGCAACAGTTTAAGGAAGGAGTGAAAGCAAGTGCAGAGGTAGTATGCGGCAAAAGGAAAGTAGGAGGCAGAGGTATCAGGAAGGGAAGCGAGTCGTGGAATGATACGGTGAGAAAGGCAGTTGAGGAGAAGAGACAGTGTTTTGAGAGGGTTTTACAGGATGGTAGTGTTGAGGTATGGGAGAGGTACAAGGAGAAAAGGAGAGAGGCAAAACGGAAAATTAGAGAAGCGAAAAAAGATGCAAACGAAAGGTGGGGCCAAAGGCTGAGTGAGAATTTTGAAGAACGAAAGAAGATGTTCTGGAAGGAGGTAAATAAAGTAAGGAAAGGAGGACAAAAGAGGGAAGAGTCAGTGAAAGATGAAAATGGAGAATTACTAGTGGAACCAGTTGAAGTGAGGAAAAGATATGCCGAGTATTTTGAATCTTTGTTAAATACAAGAGATGGAAGAGAAGCAGTGATTGAAGCAGAGGTGGATGGAGATAGGTTACCCAGGCCATCCAGGTGGCAGGTAATGAATGAAAGGATTGAGGAAAATGAGGTGAAAGAAGCAGTGAAACAAATGAGAGCGGGAAAAGCAGAAGGTTTGGATGGTATTGCTGTGGAGTGTATAAAGAAGGGTGGAGATGTGATAATAGATTGGTTGGTGAGACTTCAATGTGTGCTTTGCTGTGTCAATGGTACCAATAGACTGGAAGAGTGCATGTATTGTGCCGTTGTACAAGGGGAAGGGAGATCGGCAGGAGTGTTCAAGTTATAGAGGTATTAGTTTATTGTCAGTGGTTGGAAAGCTGTATGGCAGGGTGTTGATAGAGAGGATAATAAAGTGTACGGAAGTTGCAATAGGAGAAGAACAGTGCGGTTTTAGGAGGGGAAGAGGGTGCGTGGATCAGATGTTTGCAGTAAGACAGTTATGCGAGAAGTATTTAGAGAAGCATAAGGAGATATTTTGGGCTTTTATGGACTTGGAAAAAGCATATGATCGTGTGGACCGTGAAGCAATGTGGAAGGTGTTAAGGATTTATGAAATAGGAGGAAATTTGTTAGAAGCAGTTAAGAGTTTTTATGAAGGGAGCAGAGCATGTGTGAGAGTAGGAAATGGTGAGTTGAGTGAATGGTTTGAGGTAAAGGTAGGTTTGCGACAGGGTTGTGTAATGTCACCATGGCTGTTTAATATGTTTATGGATGGTGTGGTGAGGGAGGTGAAAAGGAGAACTATGGGAAGAGGATTGGGTTTAGTAGGAAAGAATGGTAGAGATTGGGAGTTGAATCAGTTGCTGTTCGCTGATGACACATCATTGGTGGCGGATTCTGATGAGAAACTGCAGCGGGTAGTCAAAGAGTTTGGTGTGGTTTGTGGAAGGAGGAAACTGAAGGTGAACGTCAATAAAAGTAAAGTAATGGTGTGTAATAGGGGAGAGCATAGGGTGAATCTAGATGTGAGGCTGGATGGGGAAATATTGGAACAAGTAGAGTGTTTTAAATATCTAGGAGGAACAATAAGCAGGAGTGGAGGTATGGAAGTGGAGGTAAAACAGAGAGTGTGTGAAGGAAGGAAGGTTTTCGGAGCAATGGGAAGTATGTGGAAGACGAGAAATCTCGGAGTGAAAGTAAAAAGTGCACTGTATCAAGGAATTGTTGTGCCAACAGTGATGTATGGGGCTGAGACATGGGCTCTGAAGAAAAAGGAGAAAAGAGGGCTGGATGTGATGGAGATGAGCTGCTTGAGGAGTATGTGTGGAGTTACTCGTAGAGACAGATTGAGGAATGAAGAGATACGTAGGAGTGGGGCAGCAGGAACATTTGTCAGCCAGAGTGGACAGAAGGGTGCTGAGCTGGTATGGTCATGTTGAACGAATGGGAGATGAAAGGCTTACAAAGAGAATATGTGAGTCAGGTACAAGGGGAGATAGAAGGGCAGGAAGACCCCCCATTGAGATGGAGAGACTGTGTAAGAAAGGCTTTGGATGATAGAGGAATGACTTTAGATCAGGCAGGGGAAGTGGTGGTGGACAGGAGTGAATGGAGAATGCTTGTGAATAGTTGAGTGAACACGTGGTCATTTGGAGTAAGGGGTCGGGCGCAAGTTGGACTAGATAATAGTCCATCAGGCGCCTGGCCCAGGGAGACGATTAATATGAAGGGTGTGCCTGGAAGTGTGGTGGGAGGGCTTGTGGCTTTGGCTCCGCTGCATGTCTGCCTGCCGAGATCGGAACCTCTCCGGGTGGTCAGGGGCCGGGGGAGTGCTGGAGCGACCTTGGTAACCCTGGTCTCTGGGTCTTCTCCTGGGTGACCTGGTTGTGTGAGAGTTTGTGTTTTTTATCTGTGTTTATTTTTTGTTTTGTGTTGTTTTTGTGTTTTCCCTGTCCTTGCTCTGTCTTGAGTCGGCTACCCCCAAAATGGGGATTGGGCCTGAGCATATAGATAGATAGATAGACAACATAAATAATATACGTATTGATCATACTAAACGTATCTTAGCAAACCAGCTTGCTTCGTTCAAGATCGCTTGAGATTCGTCGCTTTGTTTACATCCGAATGTCCAAAGTCCAAAGTCCAATATCGAACAACTTTCAGCCAGCTAGGATGTTCATCCTATAAACCCAACCACTGATGGGAAGATGAACTAAACATACTCACCTGGTAGGGCCGCCAATCGGTAGCGCATGACAGGCCAAGGATTAGGCAGCCCAGGAGATAGCATGACACGCCAGTCAGAAGCAATATTTGAATGTACTGGGGATGCTTGACTATGGGGTGACTGGTAGTGTGTGCCGGACCAATAATATGATGGGGTAGTTTATCAGGGTTTGAGATGTTGCTAAAAAATGGGAAGGGGGATTTTAGGGGTTGATGAGCGAGTTGTGGAGGTGTTGGGTCAATTTAGATTTGAATTGAGCAAGGGAGGGGGAATTAACTATTTCAGCTGGTAGGGAGTTCCACTGATGGATTATACGACAGGAGAAAAAACTTTTTCTTGCTTCGGTTTCTGTACGCCAAACATGTGTCACCATCGATAGCAATTCGCTTGTTTCTTGCTTACAGTGTTGCTAATGTTGAACCATACAGTACTGCAGTATATCCGTAGTTTCAGGGAAATTTTTTCTTGAGATTACAGTATGGAAAACTTCTGTAGATTGTTACATAACATAATTACAGATGATTATAAGGACACTGGGACCTATTGTGGTCATCCAGAATCTTAATATCCTTTCTTTCAGCCATGAGACATATAGTCATTATTGAGATTATATACATCAAACTCATAATGTGACATTTTTTAACCCGAGAAAGACGAAAATCTTTGTAATAGGTTAGATGGGCAAAGGCGAAGGTCCTCATAAGATCCAAGCCCTTTAAAAAAAACTTTAAAAACACTGCAGTGGCACTTAAAACAAAGCAATATGTGATTAGGTGAGATCATTCCCCTCCATTACTTGCTACCATTCCTACATGTGTGTCCCCCAGTTTTCCCCCTCCTCAATTATCACCTATTTTTCCTCTTATTCCCCCTTTTATCGGGTAATTTTTGGCACGAATTTCCTTCCCGCTGTCTCTATAGCATGGCAATAGTGGTGGCCTTGGTCCCATCACTGGCAGAGATGGTACCTCCCAAGTAGCAGAATTTGTCAACCATCACCAGTGTCTCCTTGCCAAAGTTAACACTCGAGCTGGCCATTGAACATAAGCTCACTTTTGCACACTATGCATACAAATTGCATTTGGTTTATCCATACAGTACTAACCAGGTGCAGTCAAAACCTAAAATACCACACTTACCAGGCAAATACAGACATTTATACATTTGTTCTTCCCTCGCAACATCTAAGGGTGGAATAATCTCCCATTTTTCAGTCTAGTATGGAATGAGGTTGACTGGGATTCAGCCTGTCTCTAATTGCTCCCCCGAGGGATTACTGGTGACGGTTCATTTCCTGTGCTTTGCTCATTCTATGTCGATGGTATACTCGTGAAGTTGTACAGGCACGTACTTATGGTGAATCCAGAATTTCCATAGTTTAATACTACTAATTAAAAAAGGGCTATACTTTGAATCAGTAAAGGGAGGAGCTACAACTACATTTTAAGGAATTAAATTTTACTTTAAGGATTGAAGTTATTAAAAACTAAAATAGCAACTAATACTTCAACTGTAGCCGATGTTACTTACCATTTGCTTTCTAGTGTCCATTTCTGGACATTTGTATCAAGCCTGCAACTACACATCTCATCACTGATACTCTAGATACCTAACCTTCCCATTAGCTCTACACTTTATATCCTATCTGGCAGTTTGGCACCACACATCCATCTCACCTCATTGCGTTCCATTCTGTTGGTATCATCCGCTTTGACAGGCCACGTTTCTGAAGCATATGTCATTGCGCTTCTAACGGAGGTAATAAAGCCGATGCAACACAAGCACTTTAGCGGCAGATGTTCGGAGCCACAGTATAGCGAGGGTAAAGGAAGTTGTGTATAGAATATGTGGTTACCTATTTGGAACAGGGTATAGCAGTAGCCTACCGATACTCAAAATGTGTCATAACTGTAATCTCGGTCATACTGTGATGTGAAATTTGTGTACATTAAGATTGTAAACTTTGGATTTTTGTTAATAGTTATGTAATACGAGTGTTACCAAATCTGCGACCTGGAGAACTGGCGCTTATGGCATTAGAAAACACTAACTTTACTACTTATGAGTTATGATATGCTGCAACATTAAGGGGGGTCACCTGCTTTTTATATCTTTCTCTCCTTTTCTCTCTCTTAGACTTTTATCCATTTGGCCCCATTCAGCCAACTGTTTTAAGACGTTTATCCCCATCCAGGTGTCGATTTCTTCCTGGCGAGCGATAGCGAGCCAGCATTGTATGGAGAGATCCGGCTTCGCTAGAGAAATTTTTCTATAAATTTTTTTACCAATTTACCTTGCTGTCAAAACAAAAAAATATATATGCTGGCTCGCTACCGCTCGCCAGGAAAATATTGACACCTGGATGGGGTAAACGTCTTAAAATAGTAGGCTGAATGGGGCTGAATGGATACAAGCCAAAGAGAGAAGGAGAGAAAGGGAAAAAAAGTGAGGTGGGCTCCCTTAATTTGAACTTAGTATAGTCTGTTATGACCTCATCACTTCTTAAGTTACGACCACTTTGAGTATGGCTTAACTTACTAAATTTATGTGTATATAAAAACTGACTTAGCCTTCATGATCCATTTATTTTATTAATTTCTTCACTTACTAATTTTTATGCGTACAGTATATAAACACTGACTTAGCTTGTCCTTAACAATTGATTTTATTTCTTAACCTACTAAGCTTATGCGTACAAAAACATTGACTAAGCGCCTTCATGATCCACTTTTAATTCTCTTTACTTATTAATTTCATGTTTATATAAACATTGATTTAGCTTAGCCTACATGATCCATTTAGTTTATCTCTTAACTTAGTAATTGTATGCGTATATATCAATTGACTTAGCAGCTTAGCTTAGCCTTCATAATCCCTATATTTTCTCTATTTCTTAACCTACTAAATGAACAGTATGTGCCTATATAGACTGACTTAGCTTAGCCCTCCATGATATATTTGTTGTTCTTTTGGCTCATTGTTGAAAATTTTCAGTATGGTGAGTGTTATGCCCTGATTTTATACAGGTTTAACTTGGTATAGGTGAGTTCTGCAAGACTGGGCTATTGGATATATTGTAAAGTACATAAAGGAAATCAACAGAGGACAAAAATAATCGTGGATAAATGGTTTGTAATAAACTGCTAAACACTCGAGTATAGAGTACGCAATAGGATTCACACGAACAATAGATGTTGGAGCACTCGGTTAAGGTAGGGGCCTTTGTATAGTTTCTTAGCACTGCTCGCGGATTTGAATAGAGTTCTTTCGCTTCCCACTTCCAACGTTCAGGAATGATTCTTCTGATCACATTACTCAACGATACGTAGATTACTTAAATCACAAGGCTAGGTATCTCGTTATCTTGAGTTGGTGTGTTGGGGGCTAACAGCGACTCTTTGGCCGTTCAAGTTGTCCGGGAGTGTAGAGAAGTGTACAGTTGGGCTAATTTGTCTAGCCGTTGATGACACGTCGTTATGGGACTCCTACTGAAAGCCTTAAATGCCTCTGTCATCGGCATAGCCAGAGAAACAGTGGATCGAAATAACGTAAGACAATCGGGAGAACGACTTTTCTTACTAATTCTGGCCTTATGAGGAGGTTCAGACGTGCAACCGGCTTTTCGCCTTTCGGTCAAACAGACAATTGTTTTCCCAGGAATCTTCTCGTCGAGTTTTCTCCTAAACTCGCGTAATCCCTTCTAACATAACCAGATCTTTCTACCTGGGACCGGTTATGAGTTATGATTGCTCTTAAGCCCAAAGTAGTGGCGAGCCGGCTGACAATACGCCTATGAGACAATCAAAAAGAATTTATGAATCGGTTGTTGAAAGATATAATCTTGCCCCTGGTTTCTCAGTTGCAACAATATATTTGTCAAGGATTGATTCATTCCCTCACAGAGTCCCTTAGATCGCGAACACCGCAAATCACTGTATATCCTGAGGGTGGAGCTGGGTAATATATCCACGAGCGCGGCGCTTCCGTTACATGGCTTATATCCTCTCGAACTGGTGTTTTTGGCGCGGAACTCTATATATGGGGAGGGGGTTCCTTTGTCTAACTTTTGGATGTCGGAGGGGAATAAAAGTTAATTTAATCCCTTGGTTGAAGAGGGTAGCATTAAAGGTCTATTATAAAGTTAGCATGTAGGCCGCAATAGGAATTACCTTTTTCTGACATTTACTCTAAGACAAATTATTAATAGGAGTTGAGGGTAGGATGTTAGGGAAACAAAAAACTAGTTTATCCCGCGCCTTTGGACTCAAGCGGTAAGGCAGCCTACGTTAATATTATCCCTAGGATCCTCCTCTGAGTTAGCTGAAATGCTATTAGGAGTCTAAGATGGTTTAAGGGGGACTTGGGGGTTAGATAGGAACGGGATAGGAATAGGATTTAGGCTGGAATCGAAAGCTTGGAGGTTGGTATGGGTTGTAATTACCCGGAGTTTCTAGCAAGAATTTGGCGGGCATAAGGATGTCAGTAGTCCTACGCGAGGGGGAGATGCTGGGCCTCTTTGAGGTGAGAAAAAGGGGGGGGGGGTAGCCTCGCGCGCATTAATTCACTGCCCCAGGTTGTAGGGGTGGTTAGTTATGTTTGGGGATAGTTAAAGGAGGTACCCAATAGGTTTGTACTCTCTGTTTACGGAAGCTTGAGAAAATGACTTGCTCGGCACAATTTAACATCCTGATGGCATCCTTTTTAGAGGGAGTTATTAAGTTCGGGTTGGTATGGAAAACGACAGGGTGGATAAAAGGCTACCTGAGCATGCTTGTTACTACGCAAAGTATTGGTGGATTAATGAGAGTTAACTTAGGAAAAAGTGACATGCATGAATTGGACGGTATTTTGCCGTCGTTAATATAAAAGTATGGAACATGGTTGAATAACTCAAGTTCAATTGTATAACTACTTATGTGCTAGAACGAATCCCGGAGCATGGGGTAATATACGTTTATCTTCTTAAATGGAGAGAAAAACTAGGTGGTTTCCCTAGAGCTCTCCGAGAGGATCGTATTTAGATTTGTTAATTAATCTTATATAAAACAACAGAGATACGAAAAACAGAGTAGTGTGGAATGTGGACTAGAAGGGATGACTGATTAGATGTATAATAGGTGTGGAAAGAGACGGAAAAGGAGGAACACAAGGACGAAGGAAAAAGAAATACTTAACTTACGAAAACGAAATGCGGGTATAAAATGACGGTATTAGTCGTTAATATAAAGCGAATGAACCCTGGTTGAAATGCACGGAATACGATTCGACATGGGCAGTGCCTCTGTGTCAGATCATATCGATCGGGCAATTTCTGGTTCATATAATATCCTAGGCACTAAAACGAAACAGCTGAGCTTGGGGTCGGTGGATGTGACATTTTTATGGCCTATACCATCTTTCAAGGGGGTGGGAGGGGGGCATAGCCTCGCGCGTTCTACCCCTACGGTTCAGGTGGGGAGTGTGGTTTACTTAGGTTAGAGGATCGTGAAAGAGATACCAGAATAGGTTTGCACTCTCTGTATACTGGGGTTCGAGTCGGAACTGATTCAGCACGGAATATAAAAACATCCTGATGGGCGTCATGCGAGGGGAAGGTTTGTGAAGTTGGGTTGGTAGGCCTACGGGGAGAGGACAAAAGGACAGGGTGGCTCAAAAGTTTACCACTGGGCACGCGGTCACTAAGCAGAGTAGTGTGGATAAAACTTTTTCTTTAACTTAGGAATGGGTACATGCATGAGTGACATCGATCTATCTCATAGTGGAGAGAGAGAGACTAGGTAGCTTTCCTGCACTTCTCTGGAGATGATCGTATGCAAATTGGATATTATTAATTTTATAAATCAACAGATATGGATTAGTACAAGCACAGGGTTAGGTTAGTTTTCTGTGGATCGGGGGCATACATAGAAAACGGGTTTTCATGGGGTAACAATTTTGAGGCGGTTGTACCGAGTTTGACCCGTAGCCAAACTCACGCCAAATTAATACGACGATACTGTCCGGCACGACAATTTCCTAAGCACAGACCCGCATACGAAATTGGGGATGGTCTGGGGGGGTTTTCCAAATCAATGAGTAATTGCCTAATTAAATCTCGGAACTACTCCTAGGTATCTTGTCTACTGAAATGGAGGTTGCATTAGGAAGGTTGGGAACATATAATTGTTACATAACTAAGTACAGGGCTGACGTAATCAGATAGACATGTAGATGGTATATTAATTCAGGTAACGTCTATCTTGAGGAGTTATAGAATCATCTCAACATAATCATTTCGATCTCCAACTCTCGAATATAGATTCGTAGTCGGGGATGTTTTCTCATCTGAAGCAATAGTAATAGTAACACACAAGGGATAGGGTACATAATAGGTTGAGGATAAATCCTACACAAATGTGGTTAAGAATCTCCGTGAATTACTGGCAACAAAGGTGAAACATGAACATAGTATTAATCGCCAGTAGGCCTACTAATAACAATCGATATGAGTCGAGTGTCTTAAGTGACGGATTAACAACAAAGAAACAATTAATATCTCGAGTTGAGAGACCTGAGGAGTATTGAAACAAATAATTGCCCAGAATGACTAGGCGAGTCACACGGCTGAGGTTCGTATTACCGGACAGTCGTGGTGGACTCCAGAACAGGGGGAGGGGCATAGGTTTACTGAGGTGTCTCCAGATTGCCGTCGTACCTACACAATGAAAATATTATAGTCTTAATTAAATACATACTTAGTTGGTACATACATATGTTAAGGAATAAAGTAATGTGGGTTGTATACGAGAAGGCTGTGATTGGAGAGACGTATACATATGTGGAGTTATGTGAAAGGGAGACAACGAAGTTGGTGTGGTGATCTTTATAGCTATCCTGGCCTGTGACGCCGGTCCTTTCGTTCTGTGGCATTTTAGTGAGGCCTTTTTTATTTTAACTCTAAGAAAAAATAATATTAATAATAATGGTCAGTTCTTTTATTAACCCGGCAAGTGCAGGAAGACTCTTAAGATTCTGGGCCTAAACAAATCCATTTAAAACACCCCAAAAAAATTTTTTTTTTTTTTTTTTTTTTTGCCCCTGGGCCATGCCAAATATCACTCCTCCACATCTCCTCCTTCCCCACCCTCCTTCAATTATCACCTATTTTCCCTGTTATTCCCTGATTCTGTGGTCTATTTTCGTGCTAACATTAGCGAGTTGCAAGCAGGGCATTGTCATCACTGTTACCAAGCGAGTGCAAGAGAGAGAGAGTATCGATCGACAGTCTCTCTCCAGATGTGGGGAAAAGTGGAGGGGAGGGAGGTTGACTCAGCCATAAATTATGTAACTCCCGGCCTGTATCGCCGATTTTGACCATCCAAACGCTGTTTCCACTTGTTTTATTGCTGTAACAGGTTAATACCTTTATAATCAACGTAAAATAGGCGCATATAGATAAGTATTAATGCTATTTATGGTAAAATAATTATGTTAGTGATGGGAACAGCTCAAATACGTGCGCACAGGCGTGTGGTGTCTCATACCCCCCATGTGCACGTCTTAGGTTAAGCGCAATTTCTCTCCTATGAGATACAATAGCGCTTTAATAGCCAATAGAGACAATTACGGATACCCCATCCCTATGCTCAAGGGAGATGGTAATCAAGCAGTGTTAGTGGAAATAACCTTCACGCCCGAGTGCTGCACGAACGCCCGACTCATGGGTAGGAAGTCAAGATGCTATCCACTCGACCAGCCGGTTGACTAATAATGGTCAGCTTACAAAAAATGTCCAGCAATCAAAGGGATAAAAACTAGATAAATTAACCCTCTGATTCCCAAAGATCCTTTCTAATCTGAATAAAATTATCTATTGATACCCAGAATTAAATAACATCACCATACTCAACGGGATAATTACATAAATTGCGAGTTAACCTCTCCCGCATGAGGATATATTTTGTACCTTTTATTCTGGCTAACAATAGAAGATTGTATGCAGTTTAAGAAGGTCCTTAGTTATTCAGATGGTTTATTGAGATAGTATTGGCAACTTAGAGGCCTAAAGGTAGGTTATAAGCTAAAGTAAATTGTCTAATGGTAACCAGAATATGACAACAATTATGTCCTAGTGCTGAAGGGGTTGAGGAGATCACACACGAGAGCCTTTGTCAATTTTCCTCGATTGTCAACATGTCTCTAGCACATTTCTTGGAATTTTTTGCACTGGTATCGGAAACTAGACTAAAACCCTTCTGTACCGGCGATGTCTTTTTAACTTTATTCTGGCTAATATTAGACAATTTTATTCAGTTTAAAAAGGGCATCCTGCAATTACTAGGATTCAAACTATCTCACTTAACCCTTTTTACTGGGTGGGTGCCCAACCCCAAAAGGGGTTGAAAAAGGGGAGCTATCAACCCGCCAAAGGCGGCTTTCTAGGGCCTTTCCTAGCTGATGCTGAGAGGATTGGGTTCTAGTCATATGGTGATGGGCTGGTCTATCAGAGTGAGAACTGAGCGATCTCTGCCATACCCATAGCTTACTCCGACTGTTCCTTTTACTTATGTCCTTCCTAGATCTCAAGTGACGGCGTCTTTTCCGTGGATTGACCTCCCAATCTACCAAGATTGGAAGCCAAAGTGTCACATTTTTCCTTTGCCCCTCAACTTTCTCTTCATAATTGCTGAGGGGCACAGGGCCCTGGGTGGGGCTTTGGTTTCCCGGGCGTTTCCGCACCCTCCTCCACTCCCCGCCATGGAGTGGCTTCGGTCACCCAGGCTTTATTGTGGTCGGCAGGGAGGGTTCTGTGGGGGCGCTCGGTTATGGCCTTGGCCTTGCTCGGGGCCTTGGGGCTGTTCGGCCAGGCAGCTTGGGGAACAACAACAACAACAACCCTTTTTACTACCACAGACCACAGATCCTTTGGAAACTGCACAAAATCATACATATAGCAAGATTAGAAAGACGTCGCCAGTACAGAAGGGGTTAAATATAGATTATGCTAGGAGACAGAATATTATATAATGTTTACCTCATTAGCTAACAGAACAGTGTTGACATTAAAAGACGAGGGAAAAACAGCGCAAGTGATAACGGCTATACTGTATTTACAAAAGTGAATGGAATACCAAGGTGTCAAACGAAGACCCAGTCCTTTATTTGTATTTTTTATTGTGTGGATTGTTAAAAAAATATATATATTATAATGTAAAACTTGCAAAATAAACAAACCAAAACTTATATTTGTTTGTTTTGTAGATGTTTAGGTGACATGAACACAGTAAAAAGACAAAACAACTAATATTATTTTGCTAAAGTGTTATTTCCACATAGCGATTTTGATAAGTTCTCTTGTCTTTTTACTGTGTTCGTCTAAGTTTTGGTTTGTTTATTTTGCAAGTTTTACATTATAATTGTATATGCACAGACAAAATTGTGGTTTATAATTCATAATATGTCTTTGGAAGTGATAAAAGGCTAAAACAATACTATTTCAAGTTAAATATCTTGTAAGTATTTCTTCTCATATTCAAGTCTTCAAACAAAACTGCTCCGGTTTGACACCCTTATCAATAATATGCTGATAAATGTAATGTTCCTATCTCACTCTTTATCAACATTGCAAGCTTCCCTATGACTATATTAACACCTTAAGAGCGGCCTATGCGGTTTATTTATATGTACCGCCCAGCGGGGTGTTTTTAGCCAAAATAGGGCTGTTTACGTGATCATTTTCATGCCTAAATAAGACCCAGAACGTAAAACAAGTATCTATCCCTGAAAGGGCATAAACAGAGCTTTCGAATGACACCATAACGATCCTTTTATGATGGCTAGTTTTCTTGCAATAACCGTGCAACGCGAGTGCAAAAAGCATGTAATTAGCCACTTTCCCGATACAATTCCTTATATAGCGAGTGAGAGAGGGAGGAGGGAGCTGGGATTCGTGTCAGTATGTTCGCCGCGGTGGTCTGGAGCAGTCATACGCTCGCTACTCTCCTGCCACCACTTGTCTCTCTCTCTCAGCAACATTACGTGCGGAAATTGCCACTCGACCTATGTCGAGCGCCGCCACATAGTCCAGCTTTATTTAACTCGACTTATGTTGCTCGCCGCTAATTAAGGGTTAATAAGTTATATTTACAAAAGTGATTGCAATACATAAAACAAAAATCTCCATTACAGTAATTCATATTCGGATTCAATTTCATCATATAATTTTTATGAGATACAGTATATCCAAGGGTAATTTTGGCCCGCCCCTTTGGAGCCGACGGGGCGCTCATGTTTGGGGACCTTGGATAAAACTCCCTTCCTCCCTTGCTCAGAGAATAATTATGATATTTCCACTTACAAGTACAAATCATCCTATTTTATACAATCTTCTTTTGTCTTTATATTTTGCCGTTCCTGTTTTGATTTGTTTTGTTTTGCAAGTACATTTTAATAGTTTCAGTGACATCTGGTAACAATGTACATTCGTTGCCAGTTCCCCCAGACTCTTCACAAATCCAACAGCATGAGGAAGGGTGTTTCATCCAAGGTTTCCGAAGAGGAGCGTTTCATCAGCTCCAAATAGGTGGCCCAAACTTACCCCAGGTTTCCATACAAAGTGAAAATCTCTAAAACATTGGAATACTCTTACAATCATTTGCTCTATAGTCAATTGATGCAAAATTAATGCCTACATATCATCTTCTCATAATTGTTTTACCCCATCAGTACCAATGATGCAATTTCACATTTTATTCTGGCTAACATTAGACAAATTATATTACAGGCACTGTCAAATTAGCAATTTTTCCATCAATTTTATGGGCAATTGTAGTTGGCAGCTTCGAAAATTTAAGTTCAGAAATAATTAACATATCTAATATTACTGGCCTGGGTTCGAACCCTCGCTGGGGCATGACACAAAATATGAATTATCTACTTTTGATCTAATTTCCAATTCCAATAGGAAAGAGCCTCATAATAGAACAAGAACAAAATTGTTCATTGAAAATTGCCCGAAAACACGCTCACGTAACACCTACTTAACCCTTTCATGCACAGGACGCGATTTGAGCTTATTCTGGGACAATTAAAAGCCTTTGTGACCATCAGGGGTGTTTAGAAACCTTTAGTTTAGTTACTTCAACCTCTGCAGTTGTCTTAGAGTTAGCTGTGGTCAGAAAACTTATTTTGGAGAGGTAATTATAAGATTGAGAGAACTCTATTTCTGATTGCTAATCGGCAACCCCCGCGTCCACAGGATAGCGAGAGGGTTAAGTTTAGAAAAATATTGTGACCTTGTATCATGGGTATTGAACATTGTCATAGTGGTTCATCACTTCACAGCCAAGTATTTGTGCTTGAAAAAACTCAAACCCAGTTGATGTTTGTCCTGAAACAGCTGATAATAGTTTAGTCTTTGGACATCTCTATCTTACCACTAACACTATAATATATTCACTATAAGTAGGCCAAAATTGTGATAATTAACCTCTTGTAACTCAAAAAGAGCTAGAGCAAATGGGCTGTAAATTTCCGCACCTACAGTGGGTGCGCGACATACTCTCATATCAACATGCGCGAAACACGACATTCACGTGGACACCAATCCCCTAAATTCATACAGTATTTGTTTTCACCAACCCACCAATTAATTTACAAATACACCTAACTAATGAAATCAATGAAAGTAATGAATACATGTGATACTCCAAGGACTCGAACCTAGGATATTCACACCGAAATTCCGCACACTAAGCATTGCGCTATCAAAATAGTTAACCCTTACTGTACAAACGACGTACAATGGCCGACAGTAAAAGTCACTCGCCAGTACAGCACCATACAACGTACTGTACGTCGGTAATAATCGGTCCTTGTACCAAGCGGTATCTGGCACCATGACTTGTAAACACTGCTTTGAGACCTTGGCAACACTTCTCAGAGCGTATTTAAGGTCCCACGGGCGAGCTGTCTCAGTACTCGTCCAGCTTTCGGGGTGAGAGGATGCTCTCTCTCGACTTTATAGCCATTTTGGCCACAATGCTTGGTACTGGAGGTTACATTTAGTGATACCCTCTGGTACAGTTGGTGTTAACATTTGTGCTAAATATACCACATACACGCCACAAGTCCTATTTTTTATACCTGTACCATTTTTGCCCCCATTATGCTAGATATTTGTGTATTTTATGACTTCCTATCTCCTTATCCCTATCTTTGTACCTTTGATTCTGGCTAACATTAGACCATTTATGCAGTTCAAGGGGAGGTTTATAGTTTGTTCCCTAGACCTCCATCAAGCTTAAAATTACACTCCCTAAACCCTCTTTCAAGATAAATTTGTACATTTTTTGGTAGAAAAAAGCCAGTTCCTCTTAAATTACAGGCTCGCTCTCGCTCGCCAGGAAAAAATGTACACCTAAATGACACAAAAGGTCTTAAAATTGACAGAAATGGGGCGAAAGTTCTTAAAATCACCAAACCAATGGGGCGAACATCTTAAAATATCAAAAGCAATGGGGCTAAACACGAGGGAGAAAAGGGTCCAGAAAGAAATCCCTCTAGTGGAAATCTCCCCATGTCATACAGAGGGTTTGCTGAAATTGTATTTACCCCTTTGAGTCCAAGAGCTAGTTTCTAAGCTATGGAAATTGTCTAATGGTAACCAAAATATAATGAAAATATCAAGAGAAATTATAACAACAATAGCTATAGTCCATTTTTTCCAGCTGATGGTAAAATTGCCACATATTCAACTTAATTACTTGACTGTTACGAAGATTTTGTAGCGAAATATGTTGCCGATTGTGAAAACTTGGCAATAAGATGATGCAGACACATAGTACAATACGTAGTTTCATATTTTTATCATTAAGTATCGAGAAATCAGCTGCAAAAGGATTCAATTTGCCATCAGCTGGAAATAAACCGACTTATACCAATAATAGAAACAAGAGATTCTATAGTCAGCGAGAGTGGCTGTAATTATTTTGGCGCCATACATTAGTTATCAAAGAACGAACTAATGTTGTATTTTTGAGAGAGCGGTTATCTTGTAAATGGCCCCACAGTTATCAAAGAACGAGCTATTGTTGTATTTTTTTTATCACATACAAGTTAGACACAAAGATCAAACTATATAGTCTGTTTCTTTCCAGTCTTCCTCTTGATTTCTAACCCATTATAAAGATTATGTAGTGAAATATATGTTGTTAATTGTGAAAGCTTGGAATAAATATGATAAAGACACATAGCATTTTCACATTTTTCCATTAACTAGGCCCCTATCGATAAAAAAGTTATTAAGGGATTCAGAGAGGCTAATGACACCAGTGGCACCAAACTGTTGGAAGTTGGCCAATCTCCGTTACTATATACAGTAGTCTCTAATGTAAACTAAGTAGTGTCCAGAGACCCGTATTCCAAGACCCACCCCAATAATTGTCATAGCTAATTAAGTTGCCGTATTCCTAGCCATTTGATATGATACGCTAGTCTATTATTTGTTGATTTAATTAATTGAGTTTAGGAGTAAAGTCGGTTAGTGAAGGGAACATAATAATTCTTAAGCTGATGAGAAACTGACTTATCCCTATCTTAATTACTCGGCTATTACAAAGCTTTTATAGCTAAATATGGTGTTGTATGTATGTATGTATATACACAGGCAAATACCCCATAACTGGGGGGTGGCCAACTCGAGACAGAGCCCGAACAGGGACAACACAAAACAACATAAAACAAATATATATATATATATTCACACACATCTAGGTTACCCAGGAGAAGACCCAGAGACCAACGATCACTAGGGGCCTTCAGGATTTCCCTGGCCCCAGACCTCCCGGAGAGGTTCAGGTCTCAGCAGACAGACACGCACACCACAATGCCCGCCCACCTCACATCCAGGCATGACCCTTCATATATACTGCCAAAGACATAGCAGCTTCTTATATTTCCATTAAATATGAAGAAATTAATTGCTAGGGGATTCAATTTCAGTCAGTTTAAAGATTTGTTTTGTATTAACTATATTTGTTGTAATTGCGAGAAGTACTGGAACATCATTACATTACTTCTCACTGTAATTACAACAACTTGTCTTTCATATTATCGACCGACTAGGAATACGGCAAATGTATAATAATTACCAACAGCAAAGATGGAGTTTGTCCAGGATAAAGGTCCAAGTGTAGATATAAACACTATTTGAGAATGAGTACTGTACACTATTAACACATTCAGTACGGGTGACATCCTTTAACTATATTCTGGCTGTTATTAGATGATTCTCCTTAGTTTAGAAAGGACCTCTAGCAGTAAAAAGGCTTCTAACTATCTCTTAACCATCTCAGCTCTTCTGAGCTATCAGAAGAGACTGGATGTTTCCATCAACGACACGTGCCCAGGATGTAACACAGCACCCCATACCATCGGACACCACCTAGAAGACTGCATTTCACACAATCACTTACGCCAACAACACAATCTACACTCCTTGAGAGCTCTGTGGGAAAGCCCGACCGTGGCCATGGCCTTCCTTAGGGACTTGGGGCTGTTCGGCCAGGCAGTTTAGGGAACGACAACAACAACAACTATCTCAGATACTACAGATCCTTCCTAAGAGGCTCAAAGTCGTCTAAATACTGTATAGCTAGAATAAAATAAAAAAGAAGTCACCCGCACTAAAAGGGTTATCAAATTTTCACATTGTCGATAAAGTACTCCTCCTCAAATGGTGCTTAAATCCATGTTGTCAACTTATAAAATCCTCTATCAATAAAAAACAAAAAACAGAAGACCAACAAAAACTTACAAGAACAATATCTATCAAAATATGAATACATGATTATCAAGAAGACTCACAAAACAATAAATATTAAAATATGAATACGGAATATCAAGAAAACTCACAAAAACAATATCTATTAAAATACAAATACGGAATATCAAGAAAACTCACAAATACAATGTACAGTATATAAACAAATGCAAATACAGGAGACATTGATAACTTAAGCCAGTATCACACGAGCGCTTTTTCCCTCAACACTGGTCTGGCAGCTTATGAGGTCAACTTTATAAATAATTATGTTACCGAAGCTCATCTATCTTCAGTATAGTTTCCGATACCAGTGCAGAATATCCCAGAAGAGTTACCAGAAAAATGTTGACCATCGAATGTTGACTATAAAAGCTCTTGTGTGATACCGGCTTTACAAACACAATACAGGGGTGGTGCAGAATTCATTAACTTAGGAAAGGAAACTAACCGAGGCAATGGACCACTTGCGAATTTCAAGCTATAAGGAAGTTGGAGCTATAAGTATTGATATTTATAATGTAAAACTTGCAAAATAAACAAACCAAAACGTATACGAACACAGTCAAAAGACAAAATAACTAATCAAAATCGCTATGTGGAAACAACGCTTAAGTAAAATAATAATTTATAAATAAAAGAACACAATCCACCACATAGGGTGTACATTACTACATGCGCAAGTTAATCTGGTTCCCAAGCAAACTAATCGCACATATAACAACGCACTGTCATCACGTTCAAGGAATTAGTCAATTTGGGAAGTCGGGGACGTTCAGGTAAATTTTTACTAAACTGCATGAATAAAGAAACTACATTAAGTGTCAAAATGTTCTATAGAATTACCAGCTAAAATATGGTCGTTATACATGTTTAAATGCATAAAACCCAATTCAACATACCTGTACTCTCTAGCCATCAGAAACCTACATTATTATTATATTTCCGTTTAATATCGATATGTTTACGGCTCCAACTTCCTTATAGTCTGAAACTCGCAAGTGGTCAATTGGGGACCCAAATTCTGTGCCACCCTGTATCAATCAATAAAATACAGTAATTCCACACTTAAAGTTCCTGAAATTCAAGACTTTAACTGAAGCAACTTTTTTAGTGAATCAATATTTTATTGTCACCTTCTTGCAATTATGCACCATTTTTGTCTGATTTACAACTTAATAAGGAAGGATATGAATTGTTCCCTAATTAATGAATAAGTGTACTAATGAAACAACTTAAAATGAGGTAACTTTAGATGAGGATTACCTGTAACTATACAAAAATGCAGAGTAGACATAGATAACTTACAAAAACAGTATCTATAAATAAAATACAAACATAAGCCTAAGAAAACTTACAAAACCGACAGCGATGAATAAAACTTAGGCCAACTCAGTGCTGGGTGTCAAACGAAAGCCGAGTCTATTATTTTTAGTCTATATTATTGATTATGTGAAGATAAAATTGTGGTATAACACTATCGTTAGTGAGTGCTGTAGGCTATGTTTTGTACTATTGTTGGTATCTTGTCAAATTGCAAATTTAGCTTAATATAAAATTAGATAAATTGTAGCTTCTTTATTCATACACAATTTAGTAAAATTTACCAGAACGTCCCAGACTTCCCAAATTGATTAATTCCTTGAACATGACGATAGTGCATTGTTATATGTGCGATTAGTTTGCTTGGGAACCAGATTAGCTTGCTCATGTAGTAATGTACACCCTATGTGGTGGATTGTGTTATTTTATTTCAAAATGTTATTTTATCAAGCGATATTTCCACATAGCGATTATGACTAGTTCTTTTACGTTTTTCTTGTGTCGTCCCAGTTTTGGTTTGTTTATTTTGCAAGTTTTATATTATAATATACCGTAGTTAAAATTATAATTTTGGAAGTGATAAAATGGCCAAAACAATGCTATTTCATGTTATTTTTCTAGTATTCCTTCTCAAATTCATTTAAGTCCTCAAACAAAATTGCTCTGGTTTGACACCCTACCTCAGTGTATGACAACTTATAAAAGTAGTGTCCATTCATTATAAGTAGGCCGGAATTAAGTGTGACCCGTAATCTCTGTAACTCAAATAGGGCTAGAGCAAATGGGCTGTTCATTTCCAAGCCTATTCCCTGGCTGACTCTTCCCAAATGGTAGAAATATTAGGTCAAGTAATTTTTTTAGTTATAAAGGTTAGTGGTCAAGATTTTTAGGCCTACTTACCATGAACAGACTATAGTGTAATATAGAATGACTTAGAAGTTGACTTACGGAGACTAAAGATGGATCTACCGGAGCACTTTTCCCGCAACTTTTTGATCCGTAATTATTTTTCTGGCAACATTTTGATCCCCATCTTTTGGATCCATAAGTTTTCTGGCAGCAATTTGATTGCAATTTTTTCTGGTAATATTTTGATTTGCAATTTTTTTTCTAGTAACAATTTGATCCGCATTTTTTTTTCTGGTAACATTTTGATTTACAATTTTTTTCTGGAAACAATTTTATCTGCAATTTTTGTTTTCTGGAAACAATTTGATCCATCATTTTTTTCTGGCAACATTTTTATCTGTAATATTTTTCTGGCAATATGTTGATCCATATTTTTTTCTGCAACATTTTGATCAGTAACTTTTCCGGCAACATTTTGATCCGTAACTGTTCTGGCAATACACTGTATTTTGATCCATAACTTTCTCTGGCAACATTTTGATCCACAAGGATGACCATTTTTGTTTCCCCCGGAGTGCCTGAACGAACCTGACAAATATATCGATCCCTGACCTTTTCGTAACTCAAAAGGTACTAGAGCAAACTGGCTGTAAATATCCACACCTATTACCTGGTGGGCTCTTCCCAAATGATAGAAATGTCAGCCCGATTGCTTTCATTCATTTTGAGTTATAAGAAGTTAAGGGGTCAAGATTATTGTCAAGTTCGTTGGCTCTACCTATAATCATGTTGCTCCCATTTCCACTCATCATTAACACCTTCAGTACCAGGGACATCCTTTTCATCATATTCTGGCAACTATTAGATAAATTTATTCAGCTTAGGAAGGATCTCTAGCCATAATAAGACTTCAAACTATCTTAACCAACCCTAACTATCACAGATCCTTCCTAAGCTGCAAAATATTGTCTGAATGTAGCTACAATAAAATATTAACACACGTCGCTGATACCTTTTCCAGTCAAAATTAGATGATGATGTGCAGTTTAACCCCTTCAGCACCATGACGTAATTTCCATCATATTCTGGTTACCATTCGACGATTTTCTTTAGCATGAAATCTACCTCTACGACTCAAATGGGTAAATACGACCTCAAACCCTCCTGATGACCTAGAAAGCTAATCCTTCTTAAACTGCATGAAATCGTCAAATTTTAGCCAGAATCAAAGGTAAAAAGGCGTCATGGTGCTGAAGGGGTTAAGAAGGACCTGTGTTATTCAGAGGGTTAATTATAAGTGCTTCACCTTGTGGAGCACTCGGTCCTTAACCCCTACTGTAAATATATATCTCAAAAACGACTAGAATAATCGAGCTAATATTTCTACCATTTGGGAAGAGTCAGTCAAGGAATAGATGTGGTAATTTACAGCTAATTTGTTCAAGCTTTGAGTTACAGAGGACAGAGGTCATCATTTTTCGCCTACTTACAGCGAACAGACTATAGGATGAAGTTGTTCCAGGCTCCGGGTCTGCAGCACTCCACAGTGAGACTCGGATTCCTCCTGTCAACAATGGTACGGTCGCGTTAATAAGTCATGTCTCGGCACCAAGTATGTTTTGATCAATAATTGGTATCTGCAATATCTAAGCTTCATTTCTTCATATCGAGTGAAATATACAAACATGTTCCTACACTTACCCACCTTATTCAACATCTGACAGATATTAACCCCTTTTGTACCGGGGACGTCGTTTTAATTTTAAGCTAGCTATATTTGGACTATTTGTTATAGCCCAAGAAGGATCTGTGGTAGTAAAAAGGGTCAAATAAGATAGTTCGAAGCCTGTTTATTGCTGGAGACCCTTTTAACCCTTAATTAGCGGCTCACCACATAAGTCGTATTTAATAAAGCTGGACTATGTGGCGGCGCTCGACATAGGTCGAGTGGCAATTTCAGCACGTAATGTTGCTGAGAGAGAGAGACAAGTGGTGGCAGGAGAGTAGCGAGCGTATGACTGCTCCAGACCACCGCGGCGAACATACTGACACGAATCCCAGCTCCCTCCTCCCTCTCTCACTCGCTATATAAGGAATTGTATCGGGAAAGTGGCTAATTACATGCTTTTTGCACTCGCGTTGCACGGTTATTGCAAGAAAACTAGCCATCATAAAAGGATCGTTATGGTGTCATTCGAAAGCTCTGTTTATGCCCTTTCAGGGATAGATACTTGTTTTACGTTCTGGGTCTTATTTAGGCATGAAAATGATCACGTAAACAGCCCTATTTTGGCTAAAAACACCCCGCTGGGCGGTACATATAAATAAACCGCATAGGCCGCTCTTAAGGTGTTAAAGCTGAATAAAATCATCTAATAGTAGCCATAATAATGTTGAAAGTACAGCACCGGTAATGAAGGGGTTAATACAGCACAGAGCAAGTCAAATGTAAGGGACATGCATTACCTTTCCTATGGTGAGGTAGTGGGTGTGTGGTCTAGCCTCTAGGTCTCCTTCCCTGGGTCACACTGCTGTACTACTGCTGCCAGCCGTCCGTGTCTGTGATTGTTGTTGTTGTTGTTCTTGTTGTCGGTGCAGCTCTAGCCGTCGCCGTCCTAATTGCTGCTCTAACACTGCTGCGCCCGCCTCATCGCCGTTTCTTCGCGTCTCCTCTCCCATCCGCATCAGCTGGCTAGACAGGCTGTTTTCATCCTTATATGGGAGGGATAAAAATGTTACTTCTAACAACCGACCCAAGAAAAAGTGTGTGTGTGTGTTTCTTTTTTTCTTGTATTTTTTACCTGAAGATTTTTTTTTCTATTTCTATGTGTAATAAGGAGACAAAGGCAAAGCTGACTGTAATGAGTGACCCCCATAAATTATTTTTAACATCGTTCTTAACACCAATACCCCCCCAAATTAAATTAATGAAAGCATGGTGACCCTGGTCTCTGGGTCTTCTCCTGGATGACCTAGATGTGTGTGAATTTGCATTTCGTTTATGTGTGTTCATTGTTTTCTGTTGTGTTGTCCCTATTCGGGCTCTGTCTTGAGTCGGAAAATTTTTTTACTCTTGGATAAGAAAGTTGGACAGAAAAAGGGCGGGGTGTGTTAAAAGACGGGTACCACCTACTCTCTGCTACTTCCCAAAACTGACTAATTCCTTGAACGTGACGATAGTGCGTTATGTGTGCGATTAGTTTGCTTGGGAAACAGATTAACTTGCTCATGTAGTATAGTACACCCTATGTGGTGGATTGTGTTCTTTTATTTCATAAATTTTATTTTAGTACGCGTTGTTTCCACAAGCGATTTTGATTAGTTATTTTGCCTTTATATTGTCTTTGTCCAAGTTTTGGTTTGTTTAGTTTGCAAGTTTTACATTTTAACTGGCGGATTCTGATGAGAAACTGCAGCGGGTAGTCAAAGAGTTTGGTGTGGTTTGTGGAAGGAGGAAACTGAAGGTGAACGTCAATAAAAGTAAAGTAATGGTGTGTAATTTCTTACAGTTTCTTACAGTAGATCCTCTGGAAAAAGGCAAACTATGCCTGTGTATCCAGCTCAGTACCAGTACTTGCACTGCTGCGGTCGTTCACGGTGTTGGCGGCGGCGGTAGCAGACGCAACATTTTTACTATTCTGTATTTTTGTTTTATAATCAAACTTCAAATCTTGTCTTCCCCATGCTTTATCAAGATTACTTTCAAACTCCCTTATTGATTCGGAGTCGACTACATACTGGGGCAGTGCGTTCCACTCATTTACCACTCTATCACAAAATGAGTTCTTTGCCTTCTCAAGCCTATTTCTTTCTTTGTAAATTTTCTTAGAGTGTCCTCTCGTTCTTGTTCCCTCCCGCATCAAGAAGATACCTTCACACACATCCTCATCGTACTTTCCTGACACTATCTTAAAAGTCTCTATCATATCCCCTCTCTTTCTCCTATATGCCAGTGTCGGAAGCCCCAGTGTCCTCAACTTCTGCTCATAGCCCGCGTTCTTCAACGTTGGTACCAGCTTGCTAGGTCTCCTCTGCACTTTCTCCACTGCTTCTATATCCTTTACCATATATGGAGCCCACACCTGGTTCGCATATTCCAGGTGCGGCCTAACCAGCGCTGTATAGAGATTCCTGAAGATTTCTTCGTCAAGTGACACAAATGTCCTCCTTATCAGCCCTACAATTCTATTGGCTTTGTTTATCTTTTCCGCTAAATGTTCTGAGAAATTTAACTTATTGTCTATCACTACTCCTATATCCTTTTCTGCATTCACTTCCTCCATCGCTTCATACATACTGTATCCTACCTTGTCTATCTTGCTGGTCCCAATCCGCATGTACTTGCATTTTTTTGGATGAAAAGGCATTAACCAATGCTCAGACCATCCCTTCATGCCCTCCACATCTCCTTGAAGCAAACCCATATCTTCCTTACTCCTCACTCTTCTATACAGTTTAGTGTCATCCGCATACAGGTATACCTCACTTCCATTAGTTATAACTTCAGGCAAGTCGTTGATAAATTAAAATGTAAAACTTGCAAACTAAACAAACCAAAATTGGGACAAGGACAATATAAAGTCAAATTAAATTATCAAAATCGCTATGTGGAAACAACGCTTACTAAAATGAAAATTATTAAATAAAAGAACACAATCCACCACATAGGGTGTACATCACTACATGAGCAAGTTAATCTGTTTCCCAAGCAAACCAATCGCACATATAACAACGCACTATCGTCACGTTAAAGGAAGTAGTCAAGTTTGGGAAGTCCGGGACGTTCTGGCAAATTTTACTAAACTCTGCATGAATAAAGAAACTACATGTTAAATGTCAAAATATTATTTAAAATCAAATTTGCAACATGACAAGACATTAACAATAGTAAAAAATACAAATATTGATAAGATATCTATACTATTACAAAATAATATATAAAATACAGTACAGCACTCACTAACGATAGTGCTATCGGGTAGGTACCTGTAAGCATAGCATGCCTCAAGTGACCCCTATCAATAACTACCCTACAAATAACCTACATTTATAGCACAAATAAACTAAGGAAATCGCAAAAGTAAGCAATTGATACTATCGACAATGAATACATATAATATAAAGAGAAATAATTGCAAAATATGAAGTAACAACAGATTTAAACAAAGAGTACTCTTTTAACAAGAACAATAAATTTAAAAAATCATCAATATTAATAATAATAATAATAATAGAAAAAGAAAAAGAAAAAGATAAACAATAAATACAGACAAAAAGTAAGCAGAGGTTATACAAGAAACTTCAAGTTAAAAATGCTTGATTAAAATTATTGATGTCAAATTTTAGAATACAGTCACAATAATTGACCCTAAAAAGATTAAATTTATGGAACAATTTACTTGCCTCAAAACCTCTGTCCACTAAGAGTCTGTATAGTAACCTAGCTCTAGCCCAAAAGTCATCTACTTTAGTGCAGATTTTACAAAATCTTATTAATTGGGAATAAAAACAATTATAAGTGATTTTACTATCGATATTACTACTAGGGAAAGGAAAGTTTATTACGTTAAAATTAAAATCATCAACTTTGTGATATACTTTAAGTATGCACTGTTCATTAACAATCTCTATATTTATATCAAGAAAATTTTCAACTTTATAATTTACGTTACATTGTGTGAGGGGAATAGAATTAGGGTAAATAAGTTTAGCAACTTGATTAAAATTTAACAAATTGCAAACAAGAATATCATCAATATATCTACTATTATTACTTAACAGTTTAGCAAGTGCTAATTTTTCTGGAATTTTATTTTTCTTGCTACTGTCAACTAAGTCTTTTATATATTTAAATTCTAAAGCAAGCAAGAATAAGTCTGCAATTAAAGGGCTAGCATTTCCACCCATAGGAATTCCTAATATTTGTTTGAAAATGTACGGCCCGAATCTAACATAAGTATTGAAAAGGAGGAATTTAAGGGCATCTTTAAGTTTAGTTCTATCAAAATATACAGAACTAGTGGGAGTAGAGCTAAGTGATGCATTATTAAAATATGTATAAACATTTATGAAATAATTACCATTCCTAACGAACCTGTCAAAGTGCAAATCTATAATAAAGCAAAGCTCTGAATATACTAAATCTAAAGGCAAATTGGTATACAAAGTTGAAAAGTCGAAGCTATGTACCGAGGTAACTTTCGGCATGGTATTTATTTTATCAATAACTTCTAACGAATTGTCAACACTCCAATAATAGTTAATGCCAGTTCTTCTCATGATGGTATTACAATATCTTTTATGAGTACTTTTAATGTATTTTAAGCAATTTACTACTTGTTCTGATAGAGTTTTAGTGGTAGCAAATTTTGCTCCGGCAATAAAGCGATATTTATAAGGTCTTTTATGAAATTTAGGTAACATGTATAATTTTGCAATGCACTTGTTCTTATCAGAAAGTTTAATATCAAATATTATATTTTTCTTGGTATGTTCATCGATTAAGTTATCAATATTCAGATTATTTTGAATTTCATAAACAGAATTACCGCAAATATTTTTACGTAATATGTTACCCTTAATACCTAATTCTTTTTTCATATTTTCAAGATAAAATTTCTTACATGTGAAGCTATAATTATTGCTGGCTTTATCTACTGTAGTGATTACAATATAACAATATAACGAACAGCAGTGGTCCCAACACAGATCCCTGAGGTACCCCACTTGTAATTTCCCTCCACCCCGAGCCTATTCCATTCACCAGTACCCTCTGTCTCCGATCTTTCAGGAAGGCTTCTATCCATTTCTCCCCTATGTTATAGCTTCTAACTTTCTCTATTAACCTTTTATGTGGGACCTTATCGAAGGCCTTCATAAAATCGCAATATACCACGTCTATTACATCACCATCTTCTAGAATTTGCATCCAATCATCTACCACCTTAATTAGCTGTAGTACCGTCGACCTCCCCGGCAAGAATCCGAACTGTCTCCCACTGAAAAGTTGGTTTGACTTCATATGATCCATTATTCCTTCTCTAATTACCGTTTCCATTAGTTTACACACAACACTTGTCAAACTGACTGGTCTATAATTCCCTGGGTCATTTCTCTTTCCCTTCTTAAATATAGCTGTTATGTTCGCCTCTCTCCAGTCCATCGGGATTTGTCCTGTATTAAACGATACCTCAAATAACATTTTCAATGGCTCTACTAACATCTCCCCTCCTTCCTTTATGATTCTTGGGTGTATCCCATCCGGTCCCGGTGACTTACTTCTGTTCATTTTTTCTATAGCCCTTCTTATTCTAGCATGGGAAAACTCTATTAGTTCTAGTGCCGGTGCCTGTTTGATGGGAATAGTAGGCACTGAATCCTCCGACTCCACTGTTAGTACCCCCCCAAAGTATTTCCCCAGCACCTCTGCTTTCTCCTTATCAGTCCCCGCTCTACTCCCATCATTCAACCCCCCTACCAGCTCTGGGATCCCTACTCTTCTTGTTAACTTTTCCTGAATGTACTTCCAGAATATTTTTGGATTATCCTTCACATTTCTAGCTATCTCTCTCTCCCTCTCCTTCACCCCCCTCCTTGTTTCCCACCTTATTTTATTGTTTATTTGTCTGCGTTCCAGATCCACTTCCTTAGCCTCTATACTAGACCCCCTGTTCTTTTTTAACAATTTTAATCTTTCCCACAATCATTTCTTTCTTCTAATCAATATCCAAAGCTTTCTTTTCATTGGCAATTCTGGGTTAGTTCTTTTCCTCAATTTTGTTTTATCCTTATATTCCCTTACTGGTACACTTTTGGATACAGCATTCTCCAGTTTGACTCTAATTTTCCTCCACATTCCTTCAGCGTCTTCACCGTTCAAGTATTCCCCCCAGTCAATGTCCAATGTAATAGGGGAGAGCATAGGGTGAATCTAGATGTGAGGCTGGATGGGGAAATATTGGAACAAGTAGAGTGTTTTAAATATCTAGGAGGAACGATAAGCAGGAGTGGAGGTATGGAAGTGGAGGTAAAACAGAGAGTGTGTGAAGGAAGGAAGGTTTTCGGAGCAATGGGAAGTATGTGGAAGACGAGAAATCTCGGAGTGAAAGTAAAAAGTGCACTGTATCAAGGAATTGTTGTGCCAACAGTGATGTATGGGGCTGAGACATGGGCTCTGAAGAAAAAGGAGAAAAGAGGGCTGGATGTGATGGAGATGAGCTGCTTGAGGAGTATGTGTGGAGTTACTCGTAGAGACAGATTGAGGAATGAAGAGATATGTAGGAGAGTAGGGCAGCAGGAACATTTGTCAGCCAGAGTGGACAGAAGGGTGCTGAGCTGGTATGGTCATGTTGAACAAATGGGAGATGAAAGGCTTATAAAGAGAATATGTGAGTCAGGTACAAGGGGAGATAGAAGGGCAGGAAGACCCCCATTGAGATGGAGAGACTGTGTAAGAAAGGCTTTGGATGATAGAGGAATGACTATAGATCAGGCAGGGGAAGTTGTGGTGGACAGGAGTGAATGGAGAATGCTTGTGAATAGTTGAGTGAACACGTGGTCATTTGGAGTAAGGGGTCGGGCGCAAGTTGGACTAGATAATAGTCCATCAGGCGCCTGGCCCGGGGAGACGATTAATATGAAGGGTGCGCCTGGAAGTGTGGTGGGAGGGCTTGTGGCTTTGGCTCCGCTGCATGTCTGCCTGCCGAGATCGGAACCTCTCCGGGTGGTCGGGGGCCGGGGGAGTGCTGGAGCGACCTTGGTGACCCTGGTCTCTGGGTCTTCTCCTGGGTGGCCTGGATGTGTGTGAGTTTGTGCTTTTTATCTGTGTTTATTTGTTGTTTTATGTTGTTTTTTGTGTTTTCCCTGTTCTTGCTCTGTCTTGAGTCGGCTACCCCCAAAATGGGGATTGGGTCTGAGCATATAGATAGATAGATAGATAGACATTTTAACTTACCTCCCGAGAGATCCTGAGGTGTATGAGGAGGGAAGCCAGCTCTATATCCTCGGAGTAAGCATTCTTGAGAGGTACACTGCGGTAGCCTTCCCTGATGCATGTCACCTGCAAGAAATGGAGCACTATTATCAAACCCCTTCAGCACCATGACGCCTTTTTACCTTTGATTCTGGCAAAAAATTAGATTATTTAATGCAGCTTAACCCGGGAATGGCGAAGGTCCTCAATTGAATCTGTAGGGAGATTTTTTAAAATCTCACTAGACTCAATTAAGGACCTTCGCCGTTCTTGGGTTAAAAAGGACCTATGTTACTACGAGGGTTTATTGAAACCGTGTTTACCTATTTGAGTCGTATAGGTAGATTACAAACGTATTTACCCATTTGAGTAGAAATACGTAGATTAAAACTAAAGAAAATTGTCTAATGGTAACCAGAATACAACAAAAATTATGTAATGGTGGTGAAGGGATTAATGGTTTTTTCCTTAACCCCAAAACTAAGGGAAAAATCTATTATATAAACTATGCCGTGCAATAGTCAGTAGAGGGTCGGCTGCTGATCAAAGGGTCAATGGATCAAGCCCTCACTGTCAAAATGTTATTGGTAGATGTCAAACTTGATCTAGCGATTCGTGACAAACGCCTATTATTTTATTAAGCGTTATTTCCACATAGCAATTTTGATAAGTTCTTTTGCATTTATCTTGTGTCGTCCCAGTTTTGGTTTGTTTATTTTGCAAGTTTTATATTATAAATTCATGGCGTCTGGCAAAAAAATAAAAATAAATAAATAACAATAATAATAATTACACCAAAGAACAAAGGAAGGCACACTAGACCAACTCACCGGATACGTGGCTTGACCGATCTGGTTGGGCTCACCGAAGACATCCTCATCGTACACCACAAAGCGCAGGAAGGCACACTCCGAGTTGTTGACGGTGAACACCAACTTGTCGCACCACTGGGGGTTCAGCCCATTGTCACCTGGGGGAAATAATTCATATTTTTTCACCAACCAACTTTACTTCTAAACTCAATTAATGAAATCAACAAATACATGTGGCACTCCAAGGACTCGAACCTAGGATACTCCCACTGAAATTCCGCGCATTTATCCATTACGCTATCAAGACATTTGTAACCGTGGTGATGGGCTGGTCTATCAGAGTGAGAGTTGAGCATTTTCTGCCATACCCATAGCCTACTCTGACTGTTCCTTTTACTTATATATTTTCTAGATCTCAAGGTTCCAGTCTCTTCCGTGGATTGACCTCTCTACTGCCAACTTAGAGGTAATATGACTCTTCACTCCATTCACGTGTTAATCGGTCTTCGGTCAGGACATTTTTCTAAAAAAAAATTACAAATTGAGCCAGAAGGGGCATGATTTAGTTTGAAAGATGTCTAGGAAGGTATTTTTGTTAGACAAGGGGACAAAATAAAATAAATTGCTTGAAAATGGCGAAAGCAAGCAAAATCCTTAATAATAATTAAGTATACTGTACAGTTGGTCAAAGTTCCAGCTGACCCACCCTCGCTCTGGGGCTCGCAGAATTAGCTGGCAATACTGGTGTAGTGGTGCAGGGATACCACTTGCAATTAATGTGTTACCTGTGTCTGTCCTGTATATTACTGCAAATTAGACTATGTAATGTTCACGTTGTGAAGAATAAATGCTCCTTCATTAAGCAGCCACCAATAAAACAGAAATATGTATTCTTATAAAATCAAGTAAAGTATGTTGTGGCAGTCAGCAGGTTTTATATGCGTTGCCAATCAGTGGATATAATAACTTGAATATTTAAGCAAATCTACGAACTTTGGGTGAATGTTCGGGATCATACATAGCGATGTATGCATTTTTATTTGAGATAGGCTTACTTTCCCTTGTTTAGTATATGTTCTAACAATGATATAGCCAAAATCAGATCTACCAATCCCAATCTTTGTAAGACACACCTCCTTCCTACACCAGTATTGCCAGATAATTCTGCGAGCCCCAGAGCGAGGGTGGGTCAGCTGGAACTTTGACCAACTGTACATACATACTGTATGTACAAATCTAGATACTGTACAGTATAAAGATCGAGTGCTCCACACGAAGTACGGTTCCGGTCTTACATCCTAAGGGCAGCGTTAAGATATGAAATCTGGTACGGTAGATACTTACGAAGGCCAGCCCGAAGAGAGTTCTAGTATGTTCATGTGGTTTGGTTAAACTAATACAGTAATTCTTCACTTAAAGTTGTAGACACATTCCTGTAAATCCTTTAAATTAAACCAATTTAAGTGAAATAATTATATTTTGCCATTCGCATTGAGATTTTGGACCATACATTTAGGATGCGAGATTGTAACCACATTATCTGTGGACAAAACGGTCTTTAACTCAATGACTGCGGGTAAACTACCGGTATATATAAACTAGCCAACTAGGGACATCACTGCGGCAATTATCATATGACAATCGCCGAAAATCAGCGTAGTACATGGTCTGGCAGGCATGCAAACGTGTCAAGCAGTGCGGGACCCTTCCATCTATCGCCCACCGTGTCTGGACAAACACTAAAGTAACTGTGAGACATCTACCGCTCCCCTGCAGAATTGGGAATCGCGAAAACTGCTCTAAACCGCTAAATGTTACCGATTTAGCCCCATCTTTGCAATATCGTTGCACGACAACCAGTGGTCATACAGACATGATTCAGGTGTCATTGCAAAAGGTCTACTTTCAGGGCTATATAATTGAATTACGTTCTAGCTCTTGTTTATACATGAAAATGTGCCGGGAATGAAGGTCACTTTTAGTCCCAAACCCCCGTATGGTACAGTGCAGACCAAGCAATTGCCGCAGTGATTGTGTTAAACTTGTATGTATGTACTTGTCTGGTTTAGAACTTGATGATGAAGCATAACTTTTAATGAATTTTGTTCTATAGTTAATGAAGTGTAACAATGAAATAACTTGAAATGATGCAAATTTAAGTGAAGAGTCCCTGTACAAAAAAAATATATATATAAATAAATAAACAAATATATATATCAATAACAATTTAATGATGGCACAAAAGAGAGAGAGGTTCTGGAAGTGTTAGTAAATGCCAGGCTGGATGTATGTGGAATGACAGAGACCAAATGGAAAGGTTCAGATGTGAGAGAATGGGAGTGTGGAATGGGTGTGTGTGCTGGAGTGAGTGAAGGAACAGCGAGAGAAGGTGCATGTTTGTTTGTAAGTAGCAAATGGAAGGAATGTGTAAGAGAGTATGGGTCTGTGGGTTCAAGGATTGTGTGGGTGAGAATGAAAGTAGGAATACAAACGTGGGTGATTGTATGCGTGTATGCCCCGACAGAGGATATACTTGAAAGAAAGAAAGAGGAGTTCTGGATGAATGTGGAGGCGTGCCTGGAGAAGTTTGACAAGAACGAAAGAATATTTCTGATTGGGGATATGAATGGTAAGGTGGGTGATAGGAAAGTTGAGGGAGTGGTGGGAGGGTGGGGGGTACCATCAGAGGTGAATGGGAATGGTAGTGCACTTGTGGACGTATGTGTGGGGAGGAGGCTGTGGATAGCCAACACCTTCTTCCGACACAGAATGTCCACAGGTGCACGTGGAAACGGATGTTGACGATGAAGGATAAGACAGTGGTGGAACGAAAGTCATTGATTGATTATGTATTTGTGGATGAACGAATGAAGAAATCTGTGATGGATGCTAGGGTGTATAAGGGGGTCTGTCTGATCATTATGTAGTGGTAGCTAAGGTTAGGATACAAAAGAAGTGGGTGAGGAGAGCTGGAGGGAGGCGAGAGGAGGGTGGAATGGTGAGGAGGGTGGAGAGGTTGCAGGAGGAGGAAGTCAGGGAGGAGTACAGGAGAGCAGTGGAAAGACGACTAGGTGGGTTCGACCTGGAAATTATGGAGGAAGTGGAGGAGATGAGCAAGGTGTTTAAGGATGAGATCTGTGCAGCATGTGAGGAGGTGTGTGGAGTGAGGAGAAGAGGGAGGGGAGTGAAAGGTACAGCATGGTGGACAGAAGAGGTAAGAATAGCTGTGGAAGAAAAGAAGAAAGCATATAGAGAGTGGTTGGGTAGTAGAGGGAATGAAGATTCCGAGAGACAGAAACGAGCGAGGTACGTGGAGAGTAAGAGGGTGGTGAAGAGAGTAGTGAAGGAAAGTAAGAGAAGAGTAGATGAGGAATTTGGAAGGAATCTGAGTGTAAAATGGAGGGAGAGTAAGAAACTGTTCTGGAAAGAAGTCAAGAAAGTTAGGGAAGGTAGCAAGGGAAACAGTAAGGGTGTGAAAGATAAGAATGGGAGAATGCTAGCCGAGAAGCAAGAGAGAGTCGAAAGATGGAGGGAGTACTTCAGTGAGTTGCTAAATGTAAGGAATGAAGAGCCAGTAAACATAGCTGGATATGGTATGGGAGGGAGAAGAAGAGAAGTAGTGGAGGAGGAGGTGGGGATCAGGAGGTCAGAAGTGTGGGAAGCCATGAAAAGAGTGAAGTTGGGGAAAGCACCAGGAACAGATGAAGTGTGTGGGGAAATGTTGAGGTATGGTGGTGAGATAGTGATAGAATGGGTATGGAAAATGTGCAAACTAGCATGGGAGAAGGGGAGTGCACCCGATGACTGGAAGACTGGCATAATAGTCCCCCTATATAAGGGCAAAGGGGAAAGCGGAGTGTGTGGTAACCACCGAGGAATATGTCTTCTAAGCGTAGTAGGGAAGGTATACAGTAGGGTAGTGATTGAGAGAGTGAGAGTGAGAACGGAGAAATGGATAGGCGACGAACAGGGAGGTTTTTAGGAAGGGAAGAGGATGTGTAGATCAGATTTTTACCCTGAATTGTGTTGTGGAGAAGTATCTGGAGAAGAAACAAAAGGTGTATGTTGCCTTTATGGACTTGGAGAAGGCCTATGACAGAGTGGATAGAGAAGGTTTGTGGAAAGTACTAAGAATATACGGAGTAGAGGGCAAGTTGCTGAAAGCAGTGAAGAGCATGTATGAGGGTGCAAAGGTGGCAGTACGTGTGGAGAGTGAGCAGAGCGAGTTCTTTGACCTGAATGTTGGTTTGAAACAGGGGTGTGTGATGTCCCCGTGGTTGTTTACTGTATATATGGATGGAGTCATGAAAGAAATACTATCAAGAGCAGTGGATGTTGGTGTATCGCTGAAAAGGGAGGGAATTGAGTGGAAGCTACCTATACTGCTGTTTGCGGATGATACAGTTCTGATGAGTGATAATGAATGGGAGTTGCAGGGTCTGGTAAATGAGTTTGGAACAGTGTGCGAAAAACGGAATTTGAAGGTAAATACGGGGAAGAGCAAGGTTATGGTCTTCGAAAAGGGTGAAGTCACAGAGTGTGAGGTGAAGCTGAACGGTCAGGCTATGGAGATCGTCAACTCTTTTAAGTATCTGGGCAGTGTGTTGAGTAAAGATGGGACTATGGATGAAGAAGTGCGGGAGAGGGTACAACAGGGGAAGAGGGTTGTAGGAACGCTAAAAGCAGTAACAAGAAATAGGGTGGTCAGTATGGAAGTGAAGAAGTCCTTGCATGACAGTGTGGTAATCCCGACACTGACTTACGGAAGCGAAGCATGGACGTTGGTTGAGAGACTCAGACCAAGAGTGAGAGCAGTGGAAATGAATTACTTAAGGAGTGCGTGCGGAGTTACAGGGAGGGATAGACAGACTAATGAGGAAGTAAGAAGGAGGTGTGGTGTGGAGGTAGATGTGCTGGAAAGTGTGAAAAGGAACAACTTGAGATGGTTCGGCCATATGGAACATATGGAAAGCGAGAGAATGACTAAGAGGGTGTACGAGAGCGAGGTGGAGGGACAGAGAGGGAGAGGTAGACCGAATATGAGGTGGAAGGATGGAGTGAGGAAGTACATGAACGAGGGCGGTGCTGGTTGGGGGGAGGGGCGTCGACTGACTGGGGACAGAGGTGCATGGGGGCGGTTCATTCGTGGCCACCCCTTCGGGGATCACGGCGTCAGGCAATAGAAAAATAGATAGAATTTAATAAATCAATAAATAGGTACTCACGAACAGCCCTGGTGGTGTACTTCTGCTCTTTCTCATACTCGCAGCCCAACAGTTCCACCTCCACCAGCGGAGAGATACATCCTCGGCCAGACTTGCTCAAGTGTCGCGCCCCGAAGATCTGGGTGTGAGGGTTGAGGAGGCTCAGTACTGGTATACACATGACATAATTTTCAATTTATCACTGTTATCTGGGAAATGAGCCTGAGTACATAGATAGATAGATCTGTTCTTGAGTACGAATGAGTATACAGTAATTATATACGGTAGGTACAATAGAGAGGATCCATCGACCAATTGTAGTTTTCCCCATAGGATACATTATTAAAAAAAGAGCTATTTCACATGGTGCGAGGCCTTGTATCGACCAATCTCTCACACTATGCAGGACCGAACTGTATATTAATATAGGATATAGGATATTCTATCTATCTATCTATTGCCTGACGCCGTGATCCCCGAAGGGGTGGCCACGAACGAACCGCCCCATGCACCTCTGTCCCCAGTCAGTCGACGCCCCTCCCCCCCAACCAGCACCGCCTTCGTTCATTTACTTCCTCACTCCATCCTTCCACCTCTCATTCGGTCTACCTCTCCCTCTCTGTCCCTCCACCTCGCTCTCGTACACCTTCTTAGTCATTCTCTCGCTTTCCATACGTTCCATATGGCTGAAGCATCTCAAGTTGTTCCTTTTCACACTTTCCAGCAAATCTACCTCCACACCACACCTCCTTCTTACTTCCTCATTAGTCTGTCTATCCCTCCATGTAACTCCGCACGCACTCCTTAAGTAATTCATTTCCACTGCTCTCACTCTTGGTCTGAGTCTCTCAACCAACGTCCGTGCTTCGCTTCCGTAAGTCAGTGTCGGGATGACCACACTGTCATGCAAGGACTTCTTCACTTCCATACTGACCACCCTATTTCTTGTTACTGCTTTTAGCATTCCTACAACCCTCTTCCCCTGTTGTACCCTCTCCCGCACTTCTTCATCCATAGTCCCATCTTTACTCAACACACTGCCCAGATACTTAAAAGAGTTGACGATCTCCATAGCCTGACCGTTCAGCTTCACCTCACACTCTGTGACTTCACCCATTTCGAAGACCATAACCTTGCTCTTCCCCGCATTTACCTTCAAATTCCGTTTTTCGCACACTGTTCCAAACTCATTTACCAGACCCTGCAACTCCCATTCATTATCACTCATCAGAACTGTATCATCCGCAAACAGCAGTATAGGTAGCTTCCACTCAATTCCCTCCCTTTTCAGCAATACACCAACATCCACTGCTCTTGATAGTATTTCTTTCATGACTCCATCCATATATACAGTAAACAACCACGGGGACATCACACACCCCTGTTTCAAACCAACATTCAGGTCAAAGAACTCGCTCTGCTCACTCTCCACACGTACTGCCGCCTTTGCACCCTCATACATGCTCTTCACTGCTTTCAGCAACTTGCCCTCTACTCCGTATATTCTAAGTACTTTCCACAAACCTTCTCTATCCACTCTGTCATAGGCCTTCTCCAAGTCTCTCCAAATCTTCTCCATATAGGATATTCTATATTTTTATTAATTTCACCATAACACCAAACACCTCCATTGAAATTAATGAAAGTATATATGTGATCCACCGGGATTCAAACCTGGGTTATCACACACAGATTTTTAAACACTCTAACCATTACACCACCATATACACCATATGGGGTTGAATGAGGAACGGTCCCCGAGCGCTGCCAACACCTCCACGATAATTGGGGATGAAGAGGGAGGAGGGAGGATTGATAGTATGAGGTGTACTTACTCTAGTTGTATTGCGGGAGTGAGCATGCTCGTTATTTCCCGCCTCCTATATGTGTAGGTGTTATATGTATCGTTGGAATGGCTGTGGATGTGTGTGTAGTCTGTATTTTTAGCCAATTGGCGACATCGGAAACGAAGGCTTAGGGTGGATCTGTATGGTACCATTCTCACTATAGACGGTACCGTCTCGCCCGAAGGCTTAGGTAGCCATCAGCTTAGGTGAACCATATGATACCCATCTCGCCTTGTACCATTTTTGCCAACCCCAGATGGGACGTCACAACGTCGTCCACTTATTCCAGGTACCTATTTACAGCTAGGTGAACTGAGGCTAACACATGAAAGGAAACAAGCCCAATTTGTCTCCGCCCGGCCGGGGATTGAACCCCCGACCCCTCGTGTGTGAGACGAGAGCTCTACCTACTAGGCTACGGGCTGTGTATTGTGAGTGTGTTGCGATGTTTGGTATCGAAAGTTGCTTGCCACTTGGAACTAGTTGGTACCCAATTTTCATAGAGATCCCGCCTTTTCCGCAGTTTTGGTGTGTACAGTATTTGAATATTGTGCCTCAATCGAGTTCTGCCGCATTCTGTCAGCAAAACCTCGATCAAGTCCTGCCGCACTTTAGAGGTTAATGGGCAGCCATATAGCATAAGCATGTTTCGCACCAAGCAATCAAATTTTCCATGGTGCAATCACGGCCCTATCGGCCTAGTTTTTGTTTCTATGTGTATGAATCCCCAGCCCCTCCTCCACTCCCCCAAGCCTCTCCCTACTCCCCCCCCCCCCCCCCCCCCCCCCCCCCCACCCACCCACAAGCAACCTCAACTATCTCCCCTCCCCCCCCTGACCTCTCACATTATTGAGTTATACTGCCTGGTTCAGAAGGCAGTGTGTGACTGAGCGAGAGTGAGGGAAGTAGTGTAGCCTTTGTCTGAGCCACATGCTTGACATACACACTCACACACACATTCATATACACACAGAGTATTGATCGATTTCTAGCCCACATATACAGTATATATGCACACATGCTGAAGGAATGGATTTGTTGCTTCAGGCTCTGACAGTGATACACATCAAACAAACCAATATAGAACGATGGGATTTTCACCATTCTAAAGCTGAATGAAAGTACGTCATCATGATATTTGATATACTGTAATATCATTTTCATAGCTTACATGAAGGAATGAATGGAGAATGATTGTGAATAGATGAGTGAACACATGATCATTTGGGGGAAGGGGTCGGGCGCAAGTTGGACTAGATAATAGTCCATCAGGCGCCTGGCCCGGGGAGACTATTTATATGAAGGGTGCGCCAGGAAGTGCGGTGGGCGGGCTTGTGGCTTCGGCTCCGCTGCATGTCTGCCTGCCGAGATCGGAACCTCTCCGGGTGGTCGGGGGCCGGGGGAGTGCTGGAGGGACCTTGGTGACCCTGGTCTCTAGGTCTTCTCCTGGATGACCTAGATGTGTGTGAATTTGTATTTTGTTTTGTGTGTTCATTGTTTTCTGCTGTGTTGTCCCTATTCTTGCTCTGTCTTGAGTCGGCCATCCCCATAAAAAAAAAAAAAAAAAAAAAAAAATGGGGATTGGGCCTGAGTATATACATACATACATACCTTTATGTTGATATTGTAAGGGCTGACTTGGGTGAGGGCGTTGAGACTGCAGGGATCAAAATTTGGGTCGAACTGGTAGGGTGGTCGCAGCACGTACCCGCACCGACCGTTACGTTGGAACAGCCCCTCATTTATCTGCATCGCCTTGTCTGCAGACAGAGTGGGAGAACTTAATAATAAAGAACGATGATGACAAGAGAGAGAGAGAGAGAGAGAGTGTGTGTGTGTCAAAACATTGAAGGTCCTACCTAATCTGAATATAATATTGAGGTTGAAGCAGGTAACGGTAACCTGAAATTAGCTGGTGTCACAGGAGCACTTTGGAGGTGGATGTATCTAACAATATTGTCTTTCATTATGAATATATTGTTTTTTAGAACTCCTAATCATGTACAGTCCAATTTAATATACAAATAAATGCAAAATCCATCAAAATAACATAACTTATATATCTACAATGGCTTGTCTGTGGACGGACTGGGAGAACTAAACAGACGATGGGAGAGATCAACTCCATATTATACCAGATCAACTCCATATACGTCTGTTGAGTGAAGCCAGAACATACTCCTGTGTTACACCTGAATTTATAATATAAAACTTGCTAAATAAACAAACCAAAACTTAGACTAACACAGTAAAAAGACAAAAGAAATTATCAAAATCGCTATGTGGAAACAACGCTTTAGCAAAATAATATTATAAATAAGAACATAAGAAAATGGGAGTCTGCAGAAAGCCGATCGGTCCACACAAGGCAGATCCCTGTCACACCCAAACCCAATTACAAGGCCTAATTATAGACCCAACTCACCAATACCTTGAGGACCGACCCCACAAAAACGGTCAGAGATAAATAAAGAACACAATCTACCACAGGGAAGGAAGAGGATGCTCCACCACCACACTGATTGCTCGATACTTAACCCTTACAGTCCCGGGCCCGAGTATATTCATCAGTAATGTATTTTCCTTGTAACTGCCTGTACAACCCTGTAGTTAATAATAGTTCTTAAAGCTAGCGCATGCTAAGCCAGCTAAGGATAGCTCAATAAGGCCGATTAGGCGTATTTCCATTGGGGTCCTGTACTACTATCCCATCCCTTTGCTCATGAGGTATGGTAACGACTCAGTGCTTGTGAAAAATCTTTAATGCGCCGAGCGTGGGCGCGAACCCGGGCCTTCTGGGTGGAAGTCCGAGACGCTAGTCACTACACCAAGCGAGCCGCTGGTAACTCTACTGTTTAAGCACTGCTACCGGTCCGGCAAAACTTCTCAGCTTATATAAGACTTACTGAAGGGTGACTGGGCCAGTCTTGCTCCATCTCTTGAGGTGAAAAGGTGGTCTCTCCTGCCATTTTTGCCACAGTGCTTGGGACTGCAGGGGCTTTTATTACTGTATCCTACGGTATGGTATGGGTTGATGGGAAAATATGAAACTAATAGGTTATCATAATTAACAACATATTTCGCTACAAAATCTTTGCATTCGCCGATTAATCAAGAATAGAACATGGAAATTTACCGTCAGCTGTGATAAAATGGACAGTATAGTCTCTTTCTTTCCAGCTGAGGGTAAATTGCCATGTTACTATCTTGGTTACTAGGCTATTACGTACATTTTGTAGCGAAATAAGTTGTTAATTATAATGTAAAACTTGCAAAATAAACAAACCAAAACTTGGACAAACACAGTAAAAAGACAAAACAACTTATCAAAATCGCTATGTGGAAACAACGCCTAAGCAAAATAATAATTTATAAATAAAAGAACATTACTTATGAAGACTTGGCATTAATGCGACGCAGAGACATAATAGTTTCATATCTTTCCATTAAGTATTGAGAAATCAGTTGCTAAGGGATTCAGTTTACCATCAGCTGAAATAAAAGCAACTTTCTAGTACCTACCCCCAGTCTGGTAGTTAAGAGAGACCATCTGACAACCGTGGTTCCACATGGAGACAGGCAGGTAGTTTGAGGAATCCACCCGGATCGACCTTGGGTAAACTCGACTAAACCCAGACTGGAAATAACATAGAATTATATTATACCGTGAAATGTCCTAGCTTCGGACGGGGGCTATACTTCGGACACTTCTGGATAACAGTATGTACATACATACATACATACATACGGGTTTAAAGACCGCAACCGTCCACAGTGAATGTGGCTTCCATGGTACAATCACAGTACTGCACACAGTGCATAGCAATCATAGCACGGTGGTTACAGTCTTTACTGCAGCACAGTACAACAAAGTCTTACCACAACAACACCCCATCATGTTATCACAGTGGCTGATGTTGGTATAGCGCTAACAGTGTCTCATCAAAACTCAACAGTCTCCCTGAAGCACCTGCACCTGGCGAAAATCGCACCACACCAGCCTTAACCGTGCTACAATAAGGCAGTAACAAGAAATCACCGTAACTGCTACAGAGGCTAACTGCACCACCGAAGTGGCGGGCGGTGGGGTCGCTGCATCCCTACGCCAGAGAGAAAGGCCGACTTGTGCCAGTGGGCTGTGAGAGTAAGACAATAGGGAACCTTGGGGCACACCATTATGGTCCCACTGCCTTTACCACTCTCAGGAAGAAAGATATAAATAAGAATGATGAAAAAGGTAAAGTCAGAACTAGCTATGGGAAGGAGAGGACACCAACCCTCACTCTGATAGATACAGCCCACCACAGTATGTAAGCTACAGTTATGGAAAAATGACTGCATTATGGAAGAACACCGCAGACATAATTGTTTTCCTATGACATCATGTATTTATCCCATAACTGCGGTACATTGTAAGCTATATGTTTTCTAGAGTGTCCGAAGTTACGTCATGTTACTGGTAATGTAAAACTTGCAAATTAAACAAACCAAAACAAGGATGACACAATATAAAGATAAAGACATCTGTTGTTAATAAAGCGGTATATAAAGCATGATTAGCGTCACTTTAAGTCAGGAGTAATATTAATATATATTACTGTACAACTATTCTCCTGCCATTTGAATGTGTTTTCTATTGAATAATGTACAAACTAGATAGAAAGGGGTGTGGGTGGGCCTTTTTTTAAATTGAAGGAAGTCTTTGAAGGTGATTTTGAGGCATTTTGGACTGTCTACCTATCTATCTATCTACAGTATTTACTTAGGCCCAATCCCCACTTTTCCTTTTTTTTTTTTTTTCCTTGACTGTATTTTGACTGTACCTTGTGATATTTGAGCAGACCTAGAGGATAGGTGGAAATGTGTCGTTCCATTTTGTGTTCTGGGAAGGACGACACCTGATTGTGTACCCCCCCCACGTTGAAGCAGCGGTCGGGCTTGAACGGTACACATTGGAAGTACACCACCAAGTCACTCAGCTCGCGTTTGATGCGTCGTTGCATCTCCGTTAGCTGGCGGTTTTGAGCCTGTCGGAGAGGATATTTGTTACTGGTCGAAAGGAAAGTTCCATGTTTAGCACGAGTACTTTATGGGCAAATATTCTCAGTCACTCTCTCTCTCTCTAAACAAATAACCTCTCTGTATCTCTCTCAACAAATAAGAACATAAGAACATAAGAAAATGGGAGTCTGCAAAAAGACGATCTGCCCATACAAGGCAGATCCCTGTCACACCCAATGATCTCTCTCTGTCTCTCTCTCGCCAGACCTATGAGAGTTCTGTATGGGATTCAGTGGTCTGGTTAATCTGCTTTACTTAATTAACTCACTCACTCCCACTCTCTCTCTCTCACTCACTCACTCACTCACTCACTCACTCACTCTCTCTCTCTCTCCGTACTGACCACATCCATCCTGGCGGCCGTGTTCTTGATTTTGTCCTTCCACTCTCGCGCCTCCTGGTCTGACGTGCAGCCAACCTCCAGCGATTGTTGTACAGTTGGTGCGCTCAATCTGCGGCAGGACACACGTATCAATTTACCCCCTTCAGCTCAATGACGTCATCCAAGATCAACAGGTAGAAGTTATAATGTAAAACTTGCAAAATACAAAAACCAAAACCAGAACGGCATAATATAGACAAAATAATTTATCAAAATATTCTCTCTATCAAAATATCTATCAAAATACTCTCTCCCGCACAAACAGCTGATCGACGCGGACCAAACCACACCTCCAGTCGTATGATAAACAGTAAGAAAAAACTATGTATAGTCTGTAATATTGGTTTCAACAATAGGAGTTCACTTTTACAATGCAACAGTTGTAATGAAATTGTTCATAACCGATGTACTTACGTTAACAGTAGAAACAAAGTTGAATGTGTTAAATGTAGGAACTCAGCTGTACAACATCGCGAAACCATTTGTTTTATTTGTGAATCACTCATAACACGACGTCAGAAGATCCAAAACTGTGTAAAGTGTAAACAGGTAGCTCACATGAAGTGCATCTCTAAGAAGATCAACAGTGAAGAACGGGAATTCCTTTGCAATAAGTGTGCCTTGCATTCATTACCGAATGTTAATGATCCAAGTATTAACAACTCAGAATCCAGCCAGGACACATTCAAAATCAAAGATGAATACAGAGTGTTCACCAACAAAGGGCTCCATCTTATCCACATTAACGCCAGATCAATGTACCATAAATTGTCAGAAATAAACTTATTAGCTAATAAGGCCAAAGCTTCAATAATTGCAATCACAGAAACCTGGCTGGATTCAAGTATAAACGATGGTGAAATAAACATTCAAGGTTTCAACATGGTTAGGAATGATCGCAATAGGCATGGGGGAGGAGTATGTCTGTATGTAAAAAACAACCTCACACACACAACTAGGACCGACCTCCATGTAGAAAATCACGAAGCCCTGTGGATCGACCTACACCTGCCGAGGACAAGACCCATCACAATTGGGGTATGCTATAGGCCACCAGCCGACACACAATTCTTGACCAAATTTGAACGAACTTTGTCATCGCTAGACCCTCGGAATGAATCCATCATACTAGGGGATTTTAACCTGTGTTACAAACAACGAAATGATAGGCTTGTACGAGAATATAGGCATATACTGACAATGCACAATCACAAACAACTCATCACAACCCCCACACGTATCTCTGAGAACACTGCCACAATATTAGACCACATAAACTGTAACAGAGAGGACAAAATATCCCAATCAGGGGTTATACAGACTGGGATAAGTCATCACTTCGTCACATATTGCACACGGAAAACCACAAAAATTACCCTAGAGAATCACAAGATTATCAAAACAAGGTCACTCAGAAACTACAATAAGGAAACATTTCTGGACATTTTATGGAATACAGACTGGTCTCCAGTGTTTGGAAGTACAAACGTTAATGACGCATGGGTTGGCTTCAGAACCATCATCACAAACATCCTAGACGAAATAGCTCCTCTGAAAGACATACGAATTAAAGCAAGGTCAGACCCATGGATCAACAATGACATACTACACCATCTGGAACACAGAGACAATCTGTTAAAAAGGCTAGCGAAACATAGACAGGATCAAGGTCTGAAACATGAGTTCAACAGGGCCAGGAATAAACTAAGTAGGAAAATGAAATCAGCGAAAAATAATTATTTTCACAATAAGGCAGAGGAATATCAGAATAACCCAAAGAAACTATGGAGGCACCTAAAAACAACAGGCTACAGCAACAAGACAAGGGATTCGTCTAACACTAATATTGCTCTCACCATTAATGATCAGGTTTGCCACGATAAACGACAAATTTCAACCTACTTCAACTCCTTCTTCACTTCCATAGCAAACACACTTGCACAGAACCTACCTCAACCTCTCAATAAATACACGACAACAACGGCCACCTTTCGTAATTTCTACAGAGATAAAGACATACACCCGAACACATTTAGATTGCAAATTGTTACACCAAAATACACTTTTGACGAGCTGTCTAACCTAAATGTACATAAGAGCACAGGACCAGACAAAATTCCTGCCAAATTTCTACGAGATGGAGCCATTGGTATAGCAGGCCCCCTAACCCACATCATCAACTTGTCAATTAACACCAACACAGTACCTGCTGAACTGAAGGAAGCTATTGTAACCCCTCTATTCAAGAAAGGAAATAAACTAGAAGTTGGCAACTACAGACCAGTTAGCATATTATGTATTGTATCTAAAATCCTTGAAAGAGCGGTATACACCCAAATTGAACACTACCTCAAACAAAATGATCTATTCTATAAGTTTCAATCAGGTTTCAGATGCATGTACTCGACAGACTCCTGTCTCATCCACTTAACGGATCACATTCGTAAAGAAATTTCTAAAGGTAACTACACCGGTATGGTTCTTCTTGATCTACAAAAAGCGTTTGACACAGTAGACCATGATATCCTATGTAATAAACTACAAGCTATGGGCATAGGGTCTGTGAACTGGTTTAAATCTTATCTTAGTGGTAGAACCCAAAGAGTCAAAATTGATGATAATATATCTGATCCTATGCCAATTAACTGTGGGGTCCCGCAGGGAAGCATCCTTGGTCCCTTACTCTTTCTCTGTTATGTGAACGACATGGAACTGAGCGTCTCATGTAAATTATTACTGTATGCAGATGACAGCGTGCTTCTGGTTTCAGGAAAAGACCCAATAAGTATTGCCGCTTCACTTTCCAAAGAACTAGCATCATGTAGTGAATAGCTAGTGGACAATAGACTATCTCTTCACCTGGGCAAGACGGAAGCCATCTTATGTGGAACAAAACGCAAACTGAAAGACATTGTGGGCTTCTCGGTCAACTGTAATGATATTCCTATAACAACAGTGTCACAAGTTAAATATCTCGGACTGAAACTGGACGCGAGTTTGTCAGGTGAAACAATTTTGGAATCTATCCTGAGTAAGTGTAGAGCACGTATAAAATACCTGTATAGACAGGTGGGATGCTTGCCCGCGGCGACCAAAAAGACCCTCTGCCAAGCGCTTGTTCAATGTCATTTTGACTATTCTGTGTCATCCTGGTACTCTGCATCATCTAAATCAGCACAGCACAAACTTCAGGTCACTCAAAATAAAATGGTTTGGTTCATGCTGAACCTAGGACCCAGATCACATGTTGGCCAGGAACAACTTCAGTCACTAGGTATGCTCAATGTCTCTGACAGGGCCAAACAAATCAGGCTAACTAATGCCTTCAAAATTTTCTATGACAGAGCTCCAGAGTATCTAAAGAATGATTTTGTTAAAGCAAATGAGAGGAGTGGACATAATACAAGAAACATGATGTTTAATTTTAAGGTCCCGAGAATCCAAGGACAGGGTAAGCAAACATTCTTCTTCACTGCCATCAAAGACTGGAACGACCTACCCCAGTCAGTCTGTGAAAAGAGAACACTGTATTCCTTCAGACGTAGCCTGAAGGAACACCTGAACCGGACAGCTGCGAGAAGGGAGCACCAAGCTTATGTCTACTACTAAATACGACATAAGAGATAGACAAACCAAACTGAAATGATTACTGATTACGGATTACTGATATTTACTATAGGATGTAAGGTATCTTAAAATAACCCCCTAGAAATACTTTCTCTAAAGTATCTATTTCTTTATCCTCCCCTTTTCCCCAGCTAACCTAATCCCACAAGGACCCCAATGGAAATACGCCTAACGGCCTTATTGGGCTATCCTTAATTGGAATTATGCAAGGCTGGTACATGTCATATTTGTAACAAACTATGTGGTACCAACTCTGTAAATTGCTGACTGAATAAATATTATTATTATTATTATTATTATTATTATTATTATTATTACTATGTCTCTGGGTTTTCTCCTGGATGACCTAGATGTGTGTGAATTTGTATTTTGTTTTTGTGTGTTCATTGTTTTCTGTTGTGTTGTCCCTATTCAGGCTCTGTCTTGAGAGTCTTACCTGATGATGAACCTGATGCCCCAGCGGTTGTTAGCGTTGTTGGCAGGTACCCGATCCACGATGGCTTCCGCCCCCCGTAGGTCTAGGCTGCCCTTCTGTAGGCTACCCAGCACCTGACCCTCACCGTCCTGGACCACACACAACATGGCTTAGGTTAGGTTGGGGGAGGTTAAGGGGAGACAGACTGTTTTTCTGGACCCCCTTCTCTCTAATGTTTAGCCCCATTGGTTTTGAGATTTTAAGACGTTCATTCTATTAGTTTGTGGATTTTATGACCTTTCACCCCATTTCTTTGTCAATATTAGGACCCTTCATGCCATTTAGGTGTCGATTTTTTCCTGGTAAGCGATAGCGAGCCTGTAATTTTAGGAGGAATCGGCCTTTGGCCGGAACATTTTTTTATAAAAAAATGTACAAATTTACCTCGAAGGGGGGTCTAAGGAGTGATTCTTTAAGCATGATAGAGGTCCAGAGAGGAAACTAAAAAATAAATAAATAAATAAATAAATAAATAATAAATAGACCAAAAAATATACACCACCTCTGCATTCTTCGAAGTCGTTTCTCTCAATACACACACTCAGATTTAAAGGGGAAAAACATTAGTGTTCGAAGTCACCTCAGATCGATGATGACTTCGGACACCATTATAAGTATTATTCAAGGCAAAGTACTGAAATTTATTCCACTGTACACATCATGCAGCTACATTTCTAAGCTATACATTGATGCAAGAGATTGTTTTTTTAACCCCCTCCGACATCTTAATGAAACTTATTTATCTGTTGACAGTAGCCACACTATTTGGCACTGTTTGGGAGAACTGTTATTTGTGGTACTGCCTGGCTCGGTAGGAAGTTACCAACTAGCTCCACATTTAGTGTTGCCCTTCACCAAGCACCTGTTAAAATTACATGCGATTATATAAGCGATTGCGTACTGTATATAATAACTTAAGTTAATACTAAGTTTCCCAATTTATATACTCGATTCGCGTGCAAATAGGTGTTTGGTCCAAACCATTTATATACTCACTTGCGTGTAAACTGTCTGAGGGGGTTACGGTTTTACATATTGAAATTAGGCTTAAAATACGTCAAATATGTCCGAAGTCACCCCAAATGACGATACCCTCTCTTCCACGCCATCCGTTATCTCGATCACCTCCACATGGTTGGCAGGGAACCAATGTTGTGGCTGTCCGCCGTAGTCACCCTTCCACCAATCCTTCTCCATTTTGTTTACATTTTGGATGATGGCATACTTGGGGAAGGTTAGCTCGTCATGTCGCATGGCCTTATAGGAGTAATTTGCCTTCACATGGACCTGGGGAATGGGAAACGTTCTATCAGAGACAATTTTACAAGTTAAAATGTAAAACTTGCAAACTAAACAAACCAAAACTGGGACGATACAAGATAAAGGTAAAATAACTTATCAAAATCGCTATGTGGAAATAAACTTAGAGGGTTTATCAAGATTGTATATAGCCTTTGAATACTAGTACAGTAGATTATAAGCTGAAGAAAATTGTCTAATGGAAACTAGAAAATTAAAATAATTATGTGATCGTGCTGAAGGGGTTAACAGAATTAGAGGGATAAAAGGATAAAGGGGTAGAGTAATATCTCACTTAAAGTTGTAATTGTATTTCTCAAAATCAAGACTTCAAATGAAACCACTTAAAATCCTGCACCCGTCTACATCATCATCATCAATCTGACGCCCCGCTCCCAGAGTGAAGTGCCCCAAAAGGGATGGCCAAGGCAGAAACTGCTTCCAGGCTCCCAGACATGCCTCTACTGACCCACTACACAGTGCCATTTCCACTAAGTGGATTATGACCCTTAACCCAAGAACTGCGAAGGTCCTCAATTGAGTCTGTAGTGAGATTTTTTTTTAACTTTTTTCCCCCTATGTAAAAAAAAAAGAAAAAAAAAAAAATCTCACTTCAGACTCAATTGAGGATCTTCGCAGTTCTTGGGTTAACACTGAAGGAGCAGACCCAGAGCACTCCCTCACCCGGATGGCAGTTCCACCACTGTTTTACTATTTTATTTACCCCAGTGGTGCCAAGCACAGGAATTTTACGAAGATAGGAACCAGTGGTCCACTACTCCAGAAGCTGATTGCACCACCAAAGTGGGGCTGCTCGGTCAGACAGCCTTGGGAACAGCAACAACAACTTTAACATTGTATATCTAAACAAAATGACTAAAATGAAGAGATTGTCTTGGGGTCTGGGGGTGAAACGTCTCTCTTGTGAAAGTCTGAACATAGGTACTCCCAATACTTACATTTCTGACATGGATTACTAATAAGGTACAGTACTTACAATTCTGACACAGACTGCTAATAAAAGTACTCTCAATACTTATATTTCTGAAATAGATTACTAACATACAGTATGTACTGTACTCTCAACACTTACATTACTGACATACGGTGCGTATCCTGTATTCGAAGCTCCCCCAAGCTGTTCCTGTAAAATAAAATAACTTATGTTAGACACAGATTAATTAAGATAATTAAATTAATTAGGTAAGTTACTGTATGTGTCTATGCATATACATACAAACATACAAGTTGTGTAGAGTATATATGATAGTTATAATTATTATGTCTTTTCCACCAACCAACTTAACCTCTAAACTGTACATGCACGATATAACTACACCCAATACACCCCAAATAAACTTAGCCTTCTATGCAGATGACATAACACTCACATGCACACACCATGACCCAATAAGAGCAACAGATCTCCTTCAACCCTATCTCAACACACTACATGGCTGGTGCACTACAAACAGACTTAATCTAGCCCCAGCCAAATCAACCGCAACCCTGCTCACAAGCTGGACAGAACACGAATACATCCCTCAACTCACCATAAACAACACACCCCTAACAAATACACACACACCCAAAATCCTAGGAGTAACATATGATACTCATATGACATTCAAACAGCACACCACAAACATTAAAAAGAAACTGACACCCAGACTTAATGCCCTCAGGTCACTTGCTCACACAAAATTTGGACACAACAAAGAAACCACCACCACAGTATATAAACAATACATAAGATCAGTGATGGAATACACAAGCCCAGCCTGGGCTTCTAACCTAGCTGAAACACATCATAAGACCTTACAGACTATTCAAAACAAAGCCCTAAAGATCATTACAGGCTGCACAGCTACTGCACCCATAGATCACCTACATCAAGAAACCAAAATCCTCAAAGTCAAAGACCATCTGGACATGAGAGGCACTCAATTCCTGGCAGCAGCCTCCACGAACCAGGACCACCCACTAAACTACATGGCAACACACCCACAGACGCCAAGAAATATCCAAACAACATCCAGCACATGGTATCACACACAATTACTGTCCTCTCTCCCTCCCTGCCCACCCCGAACCAACTTCCAGAAGCACATCCATACTCATATCTCTCGCCGATCCATCCACTCACTCACAGACAACACGCAGCTGCAAGCACGACCTCCCGAAATCCATCCTTCTGAATCCTCCCTTCCTCGCGAGGACAGAGTCCACCTGGCCAGGCTGAGATGCGGACACCATCCAGCTCTCCTGAGCTATCAGAAGAGACTGGATGACTCCGTTGTCGACACCTGCCCGGGATGTAACACAGCACCCCATACCATCAAACACATCATAGAAGACTGCATTTCACACAACCACTTACGCCAACAACACAATCTACACTCAATGAGAGCTCTGTGGGAAAGCCCGATCGTGGCCATGGCCTTCCTCAAGGACTCGGGGCTGTTCGGCCAGGCAGCTTAGGGAACAACAACAACAACCTCTAAACTCAATTAATGAAATCAACAAATAAATGTGGCACTCCATGGACTCGAACCTAAGATACTCACATCAAAATTCCGCGCACTTAGGCATTACGCTATCAAGACAATAATACTTGCAAAATAAACAAACCAAAACTGGGAAGACACAAAATAAACGCAAAGGAACTAATCAAAATCGCTATGTGGAAATAACGCTTAATAAAATAAAATTTGAAATAAAACTGCAGGGATGGCAGTGCAAGTAGAGGATGAACACAGTGCATTCGTTGATCTGAATGTTGGGTTGAAGCAAGGGTGTGTAATGTCCCCATGGTTGTTCAGTATGGTAAATATATGTGGATGGAGTCATGAAAGAAATACAAGGGAAAAACAATGAAAATAAAATCCACACAAGCATATAATGGCACCTTTCATTCATGACTATCGTAAATAAACATATTTTCCATCATAACATTGACCAGGAGATTTTGGGCCTCATAGCTTACCAGTCTGCCTCTCTTTTTATTTATTAGTCTATATATTTATTTACTTATTATTATATAATTTGACTATTGTATTCATGGTATGTATGTACAGTATACAGTCTATGTCTATCTATGGTATATATTTACATCATCATCATCATCATCAATCTGACGCCTCGCTTCCAGAGGAATCGCCCCAAAAGGGATGGCCATGGCAGAAACTGTTTCCAGGCTCCCAGACATGCATCCACTCCACAGTGCCATTTCCACTATGTGGATTAACCTATATGGTCCTTAATACTGAAGGAGCAGACCCAAAGCAGTCCCACACCTGGATGGCAGTTCCACCAATGTTTTGCTATTATATTTACCCCAGTGGGGCCCTGGCTGGAAGCATACCAAGCACAGGAATTTTCTAAAGATAGGAACCAGTGGTCAACTACTCCAGAAGCTGATTGCACCACCCTGGCCCAATCCCCATTTTTTTTATTTTTATTTTAATTTTTTTAATTTTTTATTTTTTCTGGGGGTGGCTGACTCGAGACAGAGCCCGGACAGGGACAACACAACACAACAGAAAAACAATGAATACACAAAAACAAATCACAAATTCACATACATTTAGGTCACCCAGGAGAAGACTCCGAGACCAGGGACACCAAGGTCCCTCCAGCACTCCCCCGGCCCACGACTACCCAGAGAAGTTCCGGTCTCTGCAGGCAGACATGCAGCGAGTCAAAACCACAAGTCCGCCCACCACATTTCCAGGCGCACCCTTCATATTTACCGGCTCCCCTGGCCAGGCACATGACGGACTGTTGTCTAGTCCAACTGGAGCCCGACCACTTCTCCCAAATGACCACGTTTTCACTCCTATATTCACAAGCATTCTCCATTCATTCCTGTTTATTACTACACATTATTGAAGAGGAACTTACTGTAGAATCCATTAGTCCCTGCAAGAGCCTCTTGGTGACCGGGTATCGCAGTTTGACTTGGCGGTATAAACAGTGCCGTTCATAGTAGCGCACCAGATGCAGCAGCGAGTCAAACGTGGTCGTACCATAGGTGAAATGTTGGTCCTCTTGTCTCACCCGGATGTGCAACGTACGACCGCCAGCTCTGAGGAAAGAGAGAGAAATAAATATCTTAATTAGCCTGCCAGCCCTGAGGAAGATGCAGGCACTCCTCAATTGACCACTTGCGAGTTTCAGGCTATAAGGAAGTTGGAGCCGTAGCCATCGATATAAAACGGAAAGGGAATAATAATTTAGGTTTATGATAGAACAAAAATTTAATTATATGTATTTATAAATGTACTACGACCGTATTTTAGCTGGTAATTCTGCTTAACATTGATGTCTACAGGTCCAACTTCCTTATAGCCTGAAACTTGCAAATGGTCAATTAAAGTTGTTTCATTATTACACTGTTCATTAATTTGGAACTAAAATTCACTTAAAAGTTTTTATACTTCATAATTAATTAACCCACTGAGCCCCAGCAACGCAGCGTTTGCGTCAGCAATGTATGTAACGCTAAACCCCAGCGACGCAACAGTTGCGTCAGTGTTACTCCGGTCCCAAGTACTTCGGTCCTATGGCACCTAGAGGGCTCAGATTTGTATGGGAACTGTGTAAGTATCCTACGCAACCATGCCGATGGTTGAAAACTCTCAAAGTCCAACCGCGTGCGTGTGAGCGCGCAAAAACCGGAATTTTGGGATTTATTGCCTTCAATTTTTTACTCTTGTAAAATCCGTTTTCGGGGGCTCCGTAGGACCAATTTTTGACCTTTTTGATCGTTTTTTTGTGGTTTCTCCTTCATTCCTAACCAATTCGCTATTGTTTCTGGAAAAAAAAGAAAAATTCAAAACCGGCTGGTCCCTGGTGGTACATTTATTAATAACTAGCTGGGACTCAGCGGGTTAAGTTGTAAATTAGACAAAAATGGTTCAAGGGAGTATAATGAGTTAAAAACTGTATTCTAACTGGTAATTTTGTTAATCATCGATGTCTACAGCTCCAGCATCCTTATAGACTAAATCTTGCAAGTGGTCAATTTATCCACAAGTCAACTAAACTCCTTGAAGATCCCTATCTATCTATCTATATACTCAGGCCCAATCCCCACCTTTCCATTTTTTCTCTTTTTTTTATCTATTTATTTATTTATTATAATGTAAAACTTGCAAAATAAAGAAACAAAACTTATATGAACACAGTAAAAAGACAAAACAACTAATCAAAATCGCTATGTGGAAACAACGCTTAACCCGGGAACTGCAGGGAGACTCTTAAGAGTTCCCCCGGCGGACTGCGGGAAGACTCTTAACCCGTGGAGCTCCAGCGACGCGTCTGACGCGTCGGCTATGTATGTAACGCACAGCCCCAGAGACGCGCCTAACGCGTCACCCTTATAGCTCCAGTCGTAACTCTCAGAATGGCTCTAGATTTATATGGGACTACTTAGGGAGCCGGCGGACGAATCTCAAAACGTTTTGTCCATACGCGTGCTCGCGCGGGGACGGGAGAGGGCACCCGCCTTCCCACACCTTATGGTCAGTTTACCGCGCACCCTCTCGAGTGAAACACCATGTCTCGACGTTATAGTGCCCGCCTTACCCGCCCCTGCATTACAGAGGAGGTAATGGATATACTGTACGACACTGACAGCCCTGATAGTGACACTGACTCGGCAATGGACGAGTCTGGGGACGAGTATGCCCCCTCGCAAGCCGAAATAAGAGAGCTAGAGGAAGAGCTTGCTCAGATTCCTGTCAGGCCGCGCAGGCCGTCACAAAGACAGCAAGGGGCAAGTGCACCTCCCCGCCGCCCACTTCCCCAAGACCCCACTGAATCCTCAGAAAGTGGGGAAGAGGTTGTTGTTGCAGATGAACCTGCTGACCCTCAAAATTACGTGCGTGTACCTGGGGAAGAACGAAGGGGATTGAAGAGAAGAAGGGGCGAGTCTGGGAGTGAAGAGGAGGTACCCCCACAACCCCGCCTGCCTTCTTCCCCACTTCGCATAATCTCCCCACTCAAGAAAAATACCCCGGGGAGGTTCTATGGTCGTCATAAACATAGTGACGAACAACAACGTGGTGATGGACAAATAGAACAACCTGGTGATGGAGAAAGGGCACAACGTGGTGCGAGACAAGGGCAGTCACGTGACCCAAAACGCTCCCTCTTCCCTCCCGACCCAGAGCACGCGGGGAGGGATGAGTCACCACCACCACCACCACTACTACCAGACTCTCCGCCTCGCCATTCTTCCCCCCCACTATCACCTTCAGGCTCCATCCCGTACACCCCCCCACGAATGTCTCCCTCACCTGAACCAGGCCCCTCCCGCGCCACTGCATTATCACCAGCCTCTCCACAACGCCCCGACCTGCCCCAACGCCCTGCAAGCAAACGACGTGGGCGTGTCATATCTCGCGGGCGTGCCACCCGCGGCCGAATGCAGAAGGTGAAGCAAATAAGACGCCCCAGCAACGACTCGAGCTCTCGATCAAGTTCGAGGTCTAGCTCCAGACCCAGGTCCACCTCTCGCTCACGCCGCCCACGCTCCACCCGCACCCGCCCGACCCGCCCCGGTGCCCCTGACGATGACCCTGATGACCCCAATGCCCCATCTAGCGACGACGAAGGCGCTGATAGGTGGGATTGGGTGGATGGGGAGACCTATCTACCAGGACAATACCACTTTGTGGGGGCAGCTGAGGCCGGCCCTACCATGCCCAATCGTGGACCTGACACCATAAGACTGGGTGTTTTTCTGCAGTTCTTCACTGCCAACCTTGTCGGCTTGATTGTTGACCAGACGAACTGGTACAACTATTATTTTATGGCAGGGAAGGAGCAGAAGAGGAACTCGGCACGTCTCTCATGGGTGGATTTGTCTTCCGATGAGTTCTACTCATTCCTGGCACTGGTCATCCTGATGGGGATCACCAAGAAGACGTCTCTCAGGAAGTACTGGTCATCTGATCCCCTCATCGCAACCCCCTTCTTTGGGAAAGTCATGAGCAGGAATAGATTCACGGCAATCATGGGAAACCTGCACTTTATTGATAGCCTGGCAAGCCACACCAGGAACCAGGAACGCCCCAGGAATACCAAAGACCCGATGGAGAGGATAAGACCTATATTTGAATATGTTTGTAGTGCCGGGAAAAGGGGGCAAATCTATACAAATTAGTACAGAGGCATTTTGATGTTGACCAACCTTTAGCTGGGGTTTTCCGAAATAAGCATGGCATCTGAGCTGATGATAATGTAGACACAAGATTATAAAGATAGCAAACCAAAACGTGCAAAATAACTATATTATAATATAATTCATAAGTTATCTACAGCATGGACTATGGACCACAATTTAAAGACAAAACAAATGCACACACGCATGCAGATAATGTTAAAACAAACAAATGTGCTTGAATGAGTGAAGAACATGCACAATATTTGAGGCCAATCATGCATAACCTCATGAAATGGTTAATAGCTGTTGCAAGTGTTATTTTTTTGTTTATTCTTTTTTTTTTTTACATGCAAACTATTTAAGTGCTAGATATATAAGCTATGTATGATATTGAAACAAACTCAAGAAAAATTCATTCTACCGGTACTCTAAAGCATGGAAACTGCATACCATCACATGTATGATATTGGAACAAACTTAAGAACAATTCATTCATATCTACAGTACACTCTAAAGTATGCAAACTCCATACCATCATGAAAAAGGTCAGACTGTGAAAATTTAATTTGGTGGTTTTGCTGCTGTTTAGCCATTATATGCAGATTGCATATGTTGTTTTTCTTTTACATTACATAAATTAAAGACTATGATCTACATGTGAGTAGGTCAGTCTTTGCTCACCTACTTGTGGCATTTGGCGTCCCTTTGGCTGCGAGATCGGTTTGTACCACCTGATCCCAATATTAGGAAGAAATATATCAAATAAAATGCCTAAAGTTATGTTGAGTGATGCTATTATTGCATTGACATATTGATAACTGTAAGCAGATATTAACACAGGTCTTAGTCAATACTCCTTTTCCCAAAAGCAGCTCTTGCGTACAATAGTGGGGAATATTATACAAAACCTTTTAGTTATAACCTACTTACTGTAAGGTAAATACAATTGTATTACAATGAATATTGAACAAAAATCTAGCTAGTGAGGAACTGCAAAACAAAACTCTTCATCTTTATGAGAACATTTAATCTAGAACTTGAAAACTCACACCATAGCACCGCACCTCAATCTTTGTGATTCTTGTCAAAGGCTATTTGAGTGAAATCATGGACCATATATTTACTATAAAGAAGCAACACTCCTCTTTACTGGTATATCCGGAACACTACCGAAGTGGACTATATATTCTTCACATCTACCATTAACAAGTAGCAACGCTCCTATTACTGGTACTGTATATCCAGAACACTAACCTACGTAACTGGATTAAATATTCACCACACCTACCAGTAAGGAGAAATACCTCTCTTTCCTACCAGTATTATCAGAACACTAACCTACCAAAGTGGACTAGGTATACACTACATCTACTGTACCAGTAACAGAGAACAATTTCCTTTGTACTTGGTAATACCAAAACACTAACAATGCATCCACCAGAAACAAGGAGCCATGCCCCTCATTTATGTTACTACTAATATACAAACACTGCAACTACCAGTAATGAGTAGCAATTCCCCTTCTTTTTGGTAGTACTAGAACACTATGACTAGATTACTGCAATTGGGATATTTCATTACTCAATTACAATCAGCTTTTGATCTGGGAGATATTCTGTTTTTACTCTCTTAATGCAATCATAAAACATAGGTATAGGGAGTGGGAGGGGCTTATCATTGTTTGTCAATATTGCATTATAGTGTGCCCAAGATTCATGACCAAAGTTTTCATACAATAAAAGAAAGTTCTTAGTAGGGTCTTCATCTACGTGTCTACATTGGGGAGAATCCAAAGGATAGCATGTGTTTTGTTTCTGCATTTTATACCCATCATGTTCGTTTGTCTCTGGGTCTTTGTGAACAATCAATGCCCACAAATTACATTCATGCAAAAGGCAGAAGGTATCCAACTATTTGCCCTCCGTATTTTTCAAACCTTGTCTTAGGATCATCCCTTAATTGTGCTGGGGATTTTTTCTTTTTTAAGTACTCAAGTCGTTTACTTAATGGGAGATTTTCCATCCAATTTACATATTTCCCCTTCTGTCCAATTAGTTCTGTGCTGTGAACTATTTTCCAGACCAAATTTTTCTCTTTATCCAACCGTTCCTCTTTTGTAATGACACACTCCTCACTTGCATTCCATCTTGTTTCATACTCTTCTTTTGTAAAAATGTATTTCAGTTTATCATTGATTGCACTTCTCATGGATTCATGCAACTCTTTGAACCCTTTTCCCCACAAACTAGCAGCAAGTGCCATCTCCGGGTATGCTCATTATATATCGATTTTCCTGAGCCAAGAAATCTTTCATCACCTCTTTCATCGGCTTTTCGAAGTCAATGCAAAGTTTACATTTCCATGAAAGTTTCTCTAATTTTAGTTTTGTTTTTCTGCTAATATTCACACAATCCTGATGGAACCACTGTCCACCACCTACACCTTCTTCCTTCTTACGCTTCTTAAAAGACAAGCATTTTTCATCATTATCACAAGCAACATAAGCACTATGCTTGTTGGGGTCTCTACAAATGCAAAAAATACCTTCTGCTTTATCAGTTGAATGCTTTTCTTCTTGCATTACTTTTTTCTTGGAGGATTGTTTTTTCTCTTGCATTCCTTTTTCCTTTGGCGACTTTCTTTTTTCTTCTTTTTTGGACGATGGTTTTTTCACTTCAGGTCTCTTCTCGGGTGACTCTTTTTTCTTCTTTCTTGGACGACGTTTTTTTCTCTTCAGATTTCTTCTCGGGTGACTCACTTCTTTCTTCTTTCTTGGATGACTGTTTTTTCTCTTCAGGTGATTTTCTTTTTTCTTCTGTCTTGCATGATTGCTTTTCCTCTTGAGCTTCTCTCTCCTCCACCTCCTCAGATCCTCCTTTATTATTATTATCATTATTATTATTTATTATTATTTATTATTGGTTTCATCCTCTTGTCTATCAGATCCTCTATCTAAACCTTCCTCCTCAACAAAAAAACTCTTCATTTTCATTGTCAGAACTCCTCTTGTCCTTCTTGGGGGCACCTTACTTTTGCCAACTGCAAATACCTTAATACTCTCCATCTTACGCTTCTTTATGGGAACAGATACCCCTTTGACCTCCCCTTTCAGCATTCTTTTCAATGTTTTACTCTTTGTCTCAAAGGGTTTGCTTGTCATTAGACAAGGCTTATGCTTTGCACAACAATGTTTCTGTGCCAGGGGCGCATTAACTGTCTTCACGTTAGCATTCTTGGCAAGGAATGTAGTGATATTGACCATATCCTGTTCCTTTCTAGGGCCATGACGGTAGACAGATTGAAATCTACCCTTTACAATTTTCTCCACGAAGGACACAACGCGCTCTGTTGCAGACTGGGATGCCTTTAGGAGTTGCACTACTTCCAATGCCCTTACAATATTAGTGATGCCTTATCTTTTCACTTCCTGCAAATTTTCTGTGGCTAGGTAGAAGGCAAAGAGCTTTTGATAGTTGATTCCTATTTTCAACTTCTGGGTGATCTTGGCATCTTGATTTGACGAGTGGCTAGAGCTTGTTCTTGCTGCTTCATCTAGGGATGCGTCAAATGTCTTTCTTCTTTTAGGAACACTGTCTGCTTCATCACAGCTCTCATCATCTGTGATATCTTCATCACTTGAAGCATCTTCTTTATCTTCTTTCTCATTCTCCATCTCTATACCTTTCGATTCTTTTGATTTTAGATGCAAGTCATCCATTCTGCCTTACCATTCTGCTGTGGGCGGGTGCCCGACCCCGAAAGGGGTTGAAATAGGGGAGCTATCCCCCCGCCAAAGGCGGCTTTCTAGGGCCTTTCCTAGCTGATGCTGAGAGGATTGGGTTCTAATCATGTGGTGATGGGCTGGTCTATCAGAATGAGAACTGAGCGATCTCTGCCATACCCATAGCTTACTCTGACTGTTCCTTTAACTTCTATATTTTCTAGATCTCAAGTGACGGCGTCTTTTCCGTGGATTGACCTCCCAATCTACCAAGATTGGAAGCCAAAGCGTCACATTTTTCCCTTGCCCCTCAACTTTCTCTTCATAATTGCTGAGGGGCACAGGGCCCTGGGTGGGGCTTTGGTTTCCCGGGCGTTTCCGCACCCTCCTCAGCTCCCCGCCATGGAGTGGCTTCGGTCACCCAGGCTTTATTGTGGTCGGCAGGGAGGGTTCTGTGGGGGGCGCTCGGTTATGGCCTTGGAATTGCTCGGGGCCTTGGGGCTGTTCGGCCAGGCAGCTTGGGGAACAACAACAAACATTCTGCTGTTAACCAAGTTTACCATGTGACTCCAGAACTTTCTAAATTGTTCTTCAACACATGCACATGTCTGCATTTCACAGCCTTTTCTTTGACAATTTTTGAATTCACTATTAATTAGAGAATAGAAATGTCGAAAGTATGTGATTTTCTCCTGAATTTCAATGGTACTGGGGAATGAAAAAATGTCTGTGGCGAGAATGACCACCTCAGGAAGGTCCAGATACTTCCCAAAGTTTCCAAGTAGTGTTTCAATCCAGGTGTGATACTCTTCAATTATCGCAGAAGGGTCATATTCCTTAGAGCGGGGAACTCGAGTTGCAGAATCACTTGTATCAATCTTTGTAACTCGTGTCCCCTTCTTGTAGGAGTATGAATACTCCATGACACCAGTGTTGAGGAATTCATTTATTTTACTTAAGGATTCCCTATTCCTTCCTTCCAAGTCTTCTTTTAGTTTAGAAACTACGTGCCTGAAATCAAAAGGGCCAAATCTTTCTCCTTGTGCTTCCTTTTCCATTGATGAGACATCAATGAAAATTTTGTCAAGCAGCATTATTCTGGCCAAAAATACATTGTCTGAGATAATGTTGAGTATTCCTCTTGCTGTATTTCTACTCAATTCATCAAAATTTGTATCATTTATTATACTAGGAAGAGCTTTGTTTAGAATTTCAACATTCCTAAGTATAGAAAAGAAATGATGATGCCCATACTCAACAAATCTAGTTGTTGAATGGCTCTGCAAGGCAAAATATGGAACATCATCAACACCTCCATAGGCCTTCACAGCTCTCAATATAACCAAGAACTGGTTATAACAGCGGCTCGCTTGGTGTAGTGACTAGCGTCTCGGACTTCCACCCAGAAGGCCCGGGTTCGCGCCCACGCTCGGCACATTAAAGATTTTTCACAAGCACTGAGTCGTTACCATCCCTCATGAGCAAAGGGATGGGGTAGTAGTACAGGACCCCAATGAAAATACGCCTAATCGGCCTTATTGAGCTATCCTTAGCTAGCTTAGCATGCGCTAGCTTTAAGAACTATTATTATTATTATTATATAACACTGTTCACTAGCTCTTTTGACTGGGAAATGCTTTCCGAAACCCACTGAGGCACAGACGCAAACACCCACAGTTCACATTTATGACACAAATCTGCCAGGTATAGCAGATTGTCACTAAATGCTTCATCGTTCTTCATTATGGCAAATATGCCAGCTTTCCTACCAGTGTACACCGCTGCCCCATCAGTGCTAACAACGGCTACATCTTTGGTGTTCATAACTTGTTTTAGTTCTTCCTTCAATAAATTGCAAGAACCAGAAGCTGAGCCATCATTAATTGCAGCAGCAGAGAGTACCAACTCTTTCGGGAATCCATTGTCGCCAATTTTTGTTCCGACAACAGCTTGCCGCGAACTGTCCTTAGGAGCTGTGCCTTTATCTGCACTGATCATGAAACGATTGGTCTGCCCAGTGGGTTCAAATATTTCTTTATGCTTGTCTTTCATTTCTTCTGTACAAACCTTGTAACAAGCTATCTGAGCTGACTTAGGGGACTCGTGACTATGATGCCGGTTCCCTAATGGATGAATAAACTTTCCCGGCCCATGAATGTTCTGCAACAGAAGATGCTGTAATTCTACAAATTTTGGTAAGAACCTGTAGGGTTCTCCATTATTTGCCATAAATTGTGAGGTTATCAACAAATTTTCTGTGACTTTATCAGCCATTACCTCCTTTTCTGGCTTCTTTGTGCGCTCTTTTTTAGATTGCTAATTTTTAATTGAATTTTTGTGCTGCATGCTTACGAGATGCCTTCTCATGGCTTCTGTACGTCGGTATTTTGATCCGAACCACATACCTCTCGTAGTAAATACTTGTTTCCCAGGACTATATGTAAGACACTTGATGCAGAAGTATCTTCCTTTGGTAAGACAGAAGTTATCCTCAACGGATTCCTCCTCTTTGCCTTGTACAAGTTGGTCTACATCTTTTTCCACATTTGCTGCAAGGACTTCTTTATTTTCTAACTCCTTAACAATTCCAAGCAGCAGCACTTTTCTGGACTGCACGAATATTGTTTTTTTTATGATTGCCTTGCATTGTTTTTTCGCATGTTCAAGGTTATGAGCAGCCAGTTGAATAAGAGGACTCATTGTTTCACAGGCTACACATCCAGTGCGAAAGAGAACTTGTTTTACTCGTCTAGGTAAGCTTAAGCGGGCTGCATTTGGTGAATCCATAGGTGATGATGATTCATCAGTTTCTGAACCAGATCGTCGTCTTTTCATAGGTGGTGTTCCATTTTTTTGGGGAAAGGAAGACCTGGATGGTGAAGATTCTGCGGTGGGAGGTACTGATTTCAGTCCTGGTGCTGGTGGTTGACCTGGTTGTGTTGATGTTGATTTTGGAGGTTGTTCTGGTCTTTTTTGTTTACCTAGTCCTGGTGTTGATTCAGTAGGCTGACCTGGTCCTGGTGTAGATTCTTGAGGTTGACTTGGCCCGGGTGTTGATTTTGGAGATTGGCTTGGCCCGGGTGTTGACTTTGGAGGCTGACGTGGTCCTGGTGATGATTCTTGAGGTTGACTTGGCCCGGGTGTTGATTTTGGAGATTGGCTTGGCCCGGGTGTTGACTATGGAGGCTGACCTGGTCCTGGTGATGATTCTTGAGGTTGACTTGGCCCGGGTGTTGAATCTGGTTGCTGCTGACCTGGTCCGGACGTCGACTCGCGAGGTTGACTTGGTCCTGGTCTTGAATCTGGAACTTCACTTGTTCTAGTTGGTGTTGATCCTGGTGATTCCATTTGAGAATCAGGTTTGGAAGGACCTGGCTGTTGTGAATTACCAGCTGAACTACCTTTAACGTTTGTTTTTTTTCTTAAAAAACGAATCAATATCTGGTTCCTTCTTAAGTTTAAACTCACGCAACAAGTCTTTAGGGAATGGTCGATTTTTATGCATCATATTGACAAATGTTCTGTCACATGCTGTACAAACATCAATACTCTCATATTCTAACCGAAAATTTAAAAAATCTTTGTGCTTGTGTGTGATATGTGACTTCAAGTTTGATAACGTCATTTTATGCTGCTTACGTAAAATGTCACAAATAACTGGCTCATTATGTGCCACTTTCCTATCTTTTTGGGATACGAGTCTGTCCTTACTCATAATGAATTGGTTGCAATACCAAACTTACTAAAGTAATAATAATAAAGTTAAGTAGTTACACATGCGGGGTTAGTAGCAGACTGCATAAAAAATAAATAACTAAACAAAAACAAACTCTTTATGCTTTAAGCTCCAGCTGTCAAGCTCAAAAATTAATCAAAAAAGATTTTTTTTTTAGAGAAGGTTGCCGACCGGTATATGTAAATTTGAATTGGCATCACACCTATAAAATAGGCTATAATTGTTCCATCACAAGCAGACAGGTAGATTATATATAGCCTACTGTATTGCAGTGTATAATGGTAGACTAAGTGGCAGGCAGGGTCATAAGGGAAATAAATGCAACAAGAAATTGGGCTATTCTCTCTGGGAGGCATGACCTTTAAGTACTGTCACAGTACCTTTGATTTACCGTTACATACATGTAAGTTTAAAGACCATTTTGTCCAAAAAGGAAGTTTTGACAGTCTCACACCCTGAATGGTTAATTTTCAGGCGGCCCTGTCAAGGGCTGCCTCTGTTGTCAAGTTATCCCCATTTCAAAATATTTTATGTAGGGAATAGTACCTCCACTAATTGAAGAAGATCATCATGTTATAATGTAAAACTTGCAAAACAAACAAACCAAAACGTATACGAACACCGTAAAAATACAAAATAACAAATCAAAATCGCTATGTAAAATAATGATTTATAAATAAAACACAATCCAACACACAGGCACGCCAGTATATTTCTTACATCAATTTTGAACGGTTATATATTTAAATTAACAGTAAACCCTCGCCAACTCTGACTAATTGGGGGATGGCCACTTCCGAGATGTCAGTCCTAGTAATAATAATGCAAAAACTTGCAAAATAAACAAATCAAAACGAGGACAAGACAATAAAAAGACAAAATCACTTATCAAAATTGCTATGTGAAAACACAATACAGCAGTTAGAAAGTGCCAGGTAGTGTAATTACAAGTACTGTACAAGCAACAATCAATCGGTAACACATAATAAAGAATATGGTTATTATAGAGAAGATTTGAGGCCTATCCCATGCTGGTAAATACATACAGACTATTTTTTACCCTCAAGCAGCGGCTCTCGACTTAAGTCTGGTTAGAGAACCAAGGCCTAAACATCGTGTCCCGACTTAAGTCGCAAGGGATTTTGAGCACATTATCGGCTCCGAGAGAGAGTCCACGCGGTGGGAGGACTGCAGGCGGGCTCTGACAGCCTAGCGAGGTTACTGGCGTGTATAACACATACCTACACATCCCTCGCCTCGCTAGACAGGGTAAAATCTCGAGAAATTACCGTATTTTAGGGTTTTTGTACTCGTGTTGCAACATCGTTGCAAGCGAACCCGTTGTCGTACAAGGATGATTCAGATGTCATTGGAAAGCTCTATTATCGCCCTTTCACGGATACATAATTGTATCATGCTCTGGCTCTTATTTATGCATGAAAAAGAGCATGGAATGATGCTCGTTTAGGGTAAATCTGCCCGCCTGGCAGGTAGAAAAAGTTACAAATGTCCCCGTCCGTAAAGGGTTAAGCGCATTCATTTTCAAATAGGAGCAATATATAATTATGCATATGAAATTAGCAAACTAAATGCAGTATTAAAGAAAGCTAACACAAGTGAGTGTTCGTGTAACATGCCTTATACGAATAAACTCAGAAATAAAACTTTAACAGTTCATTTAATTTAGTGTATACGTTAAGTATAAATTTAATTCTTTAAGTAAATGGACCATTTACTTAAAGAATGAAATTTATACTTAACATATACACTAAATTAAGTGAACTGTTAAAATGGAAGTATGCTGTACCTTAACAAGGTTAAGAAGAACTTTCAAGACCAGACCTATCTATTGCCTCACACCTTAGTCCCTGAGGAAGTGGCCATAAATGAATCTCATCCACACTCGTGACTCTTCTGTCAGCAGGTGCCCATCTTCATAAAAATTATACGGTATTTATACCCAACACTCATTTCACTCCTATTCTTATCAAGCTTATCATTCATTTCCAACTCACTCTTATCTTGGCCTGCCTCTTCCTCTTCCCCTTTCCACTTCTATCTCCTACTGTCCTACATTATTTATAATTGTAAATTTGTAGTAATTTTTTCACTCTCCAGACACTCTTTATTACCGAACGGTTCGAACCACCTCAGTGTTCTTTACACTCTCCAGTAAATTCACATTAACATCGTCAAATCGCTCATGTACGGTACTTCATTTGTTTTTCACTTTTTCTATCTCTCCATGTGACTCCACAATCCACACACTTTTAAACTTTAAGTAACAACAGTGACTCAAGTCATATCCACCACTCGCACTCTTGATTGATGTCTCTCCAATAACATCCATTTTTCACTCCCGTTAGAGTCCCGTATGACAGTGTCGGGATGACCACTCTTTATTATCATCATGTAATGGGTTGACATTCTTTTTTTAATATGCTAAGCAAAATCCCTAATAAAAAAACAAATAAATAAATCATAAGAAAGAAAAGGGGATATTTTTCACACTTACGCTTCAACGCTTGTTCTGTTATTCGCACACGCAGCACTCTTGCTGCATGGTACTCGCACTCGTGACTTGACCTGTTTTGGGCGTGGGACTGGGCAGTGGGCACTGGGCCGTATCACAAGGGCCGCTAACAGATACGTCAGACACTCGGACTGCAGTACTCGAGTCTCGACAATGGCAGCTATCTGCTGAACCTGGAAATTTAATAAAAATTAATATACAATAATAATTTAAATTAATATTAAGTCAGTCATGATTTTCATGATTCCTCAATTTCCTCTCATCATCAATGAATATTGGCAATCATGGGAATTGAGAATTTGAGATGGGTGAAACAAAAAAATATATAAATAACTTTTAAAATTTATTAAAAATCCCGGGAACTCTGATCCCAGGATTTTTATTTATTTTTGGAGACGCGACTTGCGAAGACCCGAGGCTCTGGGCGGCAGGGACCCCACCCTCACCCGGAGTCACCCACCATGAGAGCCACCGTTGATATTCTTTATTTAATATGCTAAGCAAAATCCCTAATATAAAAATAAATAAATAAAAAAAGAAAAAAAAGGGGATATTTTTAACACTTACGCTTCAACGCTTGTTCTGTTATTCGCACACGCAGCCACAGGCTGCAGGCACGCCGCACTCTTGCATGGTACTCACACTCGTGACTTGACCTGTCGTGGGCCGCTGGGCGTGGGACTTGGCAGTGGGCCGTATCACAAGGGCGGCAGGGCCGCTAACAGATACGTCAGACAGTCGGACTCGACGGACTGTAGTACTCGAGTCTCGGCAATGGCAGGATTGGCAGCTATCTACTCAGCAGCTCATCTGCTGAACCTGGAAATTTAATAAAAATTAATATACAATAATCATTTAAATCAAATTAATATTAAGTCAGTTATGATTTTCATGATTCCTCAATTTCCTCTCATCATCAATGAAGATTGGCAATCATGGGAATTGAGAATTTGAGATGGGTGAAACAAAAAATAAATAAATAACTTTTAAAATTTATTAAAAATCCCAGAAACTCTGATCCCAGGAATTTTATTTATTTTTGGAGACGTGACTTGCGAAATGCGAAGACCCGAGGCTCTGGGCGGCAGGGAAGGCTTAGGGACCTAGACGGTAGACCTGGCCTAGGCTGCGCCTGCTAGGCTAGGCAAAGACCGTAAGTAAGACGAAAGTCAAATTTTCTAAAAATATATAGGCCTAGGCTACGCCTAAACAATTTAAAACAAATAATTAGCCTAATTAACTATTAACATCATGATTTTCATGCAAGCAGCAAGTTACAAGTACACTGTACTGTCTGTACACAGTACACACTGTGACACTAGCCTAATACACTTAGACAAATTCTGATTAGGCCTATTCTGAAAATGGTTTGAAGATTGCACTGGCAATCTGGCCTAGCCCTAATAAGCCTAATTTATTAAAAAAATGTGCTAATATCAACATATATCGGCCTGGCCCTCGGCGGCTCGACCATCCCTCTTCTTCTTTTTGTGGAGTTGCTGTCCCTTTTCAAGCCAGCTCACCTATGCACCGGTGACTTCTCCAGAAACAGCTAGAGCTAGATTTAAGAATTAGTTTAGAAAATATGTAGTCGTAGAAAGGATAGTTAAAGAAAAAGAATTGAAGTATATAGCTTAAGCAGAACTCTCCTCTCCTTATTTTACCCCCTCCTCCACCCCCCCCCCCCATTATCTTGTTCTCTCCTAACCCTTACCTTAATTTAACTTTTCCCCTCTCTACTATTTAATCTCATTTTTCTTCCTCCCCCGCTCTGGTCACCTTCTCCCCCCTCACCCTATTCTATTCTATTCCGTTTTCTCTTCTGCCACACCTGCTCCAGGAATCTTTTCACTACCTTCATTCTTTTCTCCATTTCCGCATCTACCCCCTCTTGTCCCGAGACCTAACACAAATTTTACACCCTCATCCTCCTCCTCTTTCTGTTCTTCCCATTCCCTCTCCCCTACCACCCGTTTCAACTCATTTTCCAACCCATCTCTCTCCTCTGCATACCCCTGGCACTCTGTCACTATATGTTCTATTGTCTCCTCCACTCTCCTCCCTCCCACCTCACACTGTAGACACTCTTTCACCCCCCCATTCCACCTCCATGTTCTCCTATTTGTCTCTAATGCTCCTGCCCTAGCCTTAAACAGTAGTTCAGCTCCCCAACTTCCGTCATAGAACTCCTCTTTTCTCGGTCTCCCCTTGCGGCTTGCTTCTATATCTTATCAGTGTACTTTTCTTCTCCATATTTCTCTTCCATTCCTGTCTTCCTACTTCCTTCACTCTCGTTCCTATCTCTTTCTCTAGTCTCCTTCCCTGACCTAGTCCTGCATTACTCCCTACATAAAGCGGCTCGCTTGGTGTAGTGACTAGCGTCTCGGACTTCCTCCCAGAAGGCCCGGGTTCGCGCCCCACGCTCGGCGCATTAAAGATTTTTCACAAGCACTGAGTCGTTACCATCCCTCATGAGCAAAGGGATGGGGTAGTAGTACAGGACCCCAATGGAAATACGCCTAATCGGCCTTATTGAGCTATCCTTAGCTAGCTTAGCATGCGCTAGCTTTAAGAACTACTATTATTATTATTATTATTATTATTATTACATCTCTCCACTCCTCTCCCACCCTTCTTTGTTTCACTCCTATTTTTTTTCAGTTTTCTCTTACACTCTTTTGCCCATCTACTCTTCCCCTCCCAGGGTGCCAAAACAGAAATTATCCAGTTGTGGATCATTTTTCTAAGCTTACAAGGATCAACTTTGCGCGGCGTCTGCGGGGGGCGGGGGGCACAGCCCCCCGCTACACAACAGGGGGTCCGGGGGGCGTAGCCCCCCGGCCGCCGGAGAAATTTTGAGATGTGAAGGTAAATATACGCACAATACATGCTCAAAATTTATTAAAAGGAATTAATAATATTGTAAGTAAAAGGGATGTTATGTATGTTTACTGGTGTTTAATCAGGATACTAGGGGAGCTGGCTGCCTGTACTTCAGTCTCAAAGAGATTCACTTCAGGTCCACTAATATAGGCATTGAAAACAGGTTTTTAAATTATTCTTAGCAGTCCCTGTTTTAGTTTTGTAACTTTTGTCCAATAAAGATTTCATGTATATTTGTTGTTGCATTCCAAGAACTATTACATACTTAATTTATATCCTTTCATAATTATGATACATGAGTTACTATAGAGTACTGGTTAAAATACATACCGGTACCAAGTTTCAAGAATAAACTTTGATTAGAACATTTGTTTGTCTATTATTTTCCCTGGGCCGAGTAAAAAATACCTGGGTAGACTATTCCCATCTCGGGTTAAGTACAATCAGTAGGAACGTAGAAACTTACTTTAATTTTCACAACTTTAAAAGACTCAAGATTCTGCGAGGCTAATTCCGAAAATATTCAATCAAGTCTCCGTTACCCCCATGAAGTCAGGTTATAGTAATGACAAGACATACCAATAATATATGTTAGTTAGCGGGTGTGTGGACTGTGGGGATAGTGGCAGCCCCCACTTTGGACACTAAGACTAAGTAAAGTTAGGTTAGGGTAAGTAAAATGCCCCAGAACGAGAAGCCCACCACAGAAGCCACGAACGAACACCACACAGAAACACCAAAGGAAAGGTCCACAGAACGAAAGGACATCAGACAGCCATAATTATATCTATGTATGTTCTTACATCCGAGAAGTAGATGTTATATATCTTAGAAGTTAAAACACCCACGTTTGTCCCTAGACCTCGTATATCATTTTCCATGACGAGTATAGATATATGTAACCCGTGCTCAGTCGCCCCTTGCATTGTTCCTCTAGTAACTAAGTCTATAATATTAACTGCCACCAGCATTGATACGACATAGCGGCACTGTCCTTGCTACAAAGATGATGAACAGGAATATACATTCATATTAAAAACACCCATGCCCTGTCCCGACGTTGAGCCAATGCCAACACATCAGACAGCCATAATTATATCTATGTATGTTCTTACATCCGAGAAGTAGTTGTTGTATATCTTAGAAGTTAAAACACCCACGCTTGTCCCTAGACCTCGTATATCATTTTCCATGACGAGTATAGATATATGTAACCCGTGCTCAGTCGCCCCTTGCATTGTTCCTCTAGTAACCAAGTCTATAATATTCCGAGCCTATAAATCTAACTCCCGCCCCCAGTCAAATCAGTTGAAAGCTAGACACCAACCAGGGGTCAATACCCTGCCGTTAACTTCTAGCTCTGCCCTTGTGTTGTTCCGGAGTGAGATCCCAGAGCCGGCAGACTCCGTGGCAGATTTGGATAGAAGGACCTGCCCACGTATTTAAGAACTTCACACATATGGGCCCCCTGGACGGCCGCGGAACCAGTCGTTAGCCCTCAACATCATGGACGCAAGATAACCAGGACCAGACCCATCAGATGCTACCCAAGATTCCCTTTAGCAGTACTACATATTACTGTGCTGTTTAGAGATTCACTAATTAATATTTCTACGAAGTGGCTAAGACCTTGCCCAGTGTAATTCATACTTAACCATTCCATTTGGGACGTACTAAGTGATCAGTGCTCTTTAATTAACAGGCGACCTTGACTCTCGTAATTACCTTATTCAGATATTAAAACTAGTGGTATCTAACGTTCGCCCACTGATTTGTGTTCTATGTATTTCTGAGACAAGGATATAAAACTTAGATCAGTACCCCCTGAGGTTACTAGAATTCCCGTGCTCTAAAATACGTGTGTCTAATCTAGTCTGTGAACTACTACTTGTGCACCAGAGCTACCAGTAATAAATCTAACAGTGAATATGAATCTATAAATAACATTGATGGTCTTCGGTATATAAACCTGTGAAATCAAAGCCAGTGATCAGAAGATTAATACCTGAACGTTGGAAGTGGGAGACTAGGCTCCATCCAGATCCACTTATGCTAGTGTTGTTCAATTCTATTATATTGTCTTACACAAGTATTCTGCAGTGGTATATCAATAAACGTGATCATGTAACTTGCTACCATGTGTTTCTTTGTGTTCTCTATTCCTCATATCTTGTATTGTGCATGCAGCCTTATATACCCAGTCAATTTAGAACTCACATTACCCAAGTTAAACCTGTAGAAAAACAGGGCATAACAGTAAGGTAATGCAAATTATCTACTCATAACATGATAAACAATTGAACAATAAACTACTGTACTATATTCCTTGAAGAAATAAAAACAAACAATTGTACATAAGGCTGCGGAAAGATTCTTTAGTGATACCCAAGTCATGGTCGGGATTCCGGGAAATCTATAAATGCACTGTAGGCGGTAGGCCTTGCTGCTGGCTGTACACTTATTAAATTGTACCGGTAATCTGGCTAAAAAGTTACCGGTACAAAATGAGAACATAGAGGCAGGGTGCAGATCCCACTTTGGACACTAAGTTTGGACTTTGGTTAGGGTAAGTTATTGCAAATCTTCCACTCATAATATAAACTACAATAAAATAAGATACCAGTAGATAAGATACTACTGTAGCCTATTCTACCTATAGCCTATACCTTGAAAACAAAAACAAACGGTAAGACTGCGAAAGTATTCTTCAGTGACAGGTCTACCCCTATAATCCCACGGCATGACGGCAAACTGTTATTGTCATAGGCTATAGCCTAGCCAGGGTGTCGAATGACGCTGTTTTTTTGAGTGATACAACTTTCTGTATAATGATAAAAAAAAAAAATCCTAGCCTACGTATTTTTATATTATTATTTTAAAAGTTAGACATCTAAAATAGGCCTAGGCTTAGGCCTACTGTGTTCCAAAACTCAAGAGTAGCCTAGGCTAGGTTAGCCTAGCCTAGCCTTACAAAAAACAAAAAAACAAAAAACAAAACAGGAATGTTGGTCTAGGCTAAGTTTAATATACACTTCCCAGGTCATTTTAACAGTTCTATTGCTTCTATATATCATATAATACACCATAGAGTAAGTTTTTAATAACTAGAAAAAAAGGTCATCTTCTAAATAATTACCATAATTGAGGACCTTCGCCGCCGTTCCCGGGTTAAGAGCCTAGCTAACCTTATTTTTTACTGTCTTTAACAAGTTTAACCTCAAATCTTCCTTGATCTTCATTAGCCTATCAATACATTATACATAGCCCCACTAGTGGGGGCAGTCCTAAGATTGTTGGATAATGGGTTATCCTAAGCCTAATACGCCTAGCCTCAGCCTAGGCTACTCATTTCTGCTTCAAATCATCATTATCATCATAGGCCTAGGCTAATACAAGTAGGCCTAGGCTTATCTGAAAAAAAAAATATGCTTGGCTACTTACAAAATCGCTGTTTGGTGCTTGCTAGAAGTCAGGTTTATCCAAAGTATCACCTTGAACTTATACCTTATATATAATGAGTTCCCCAAGATTAATATGCACAATTTTAGAATGTGTAGGGCACTCGCACTTCACATGAAGTCAATGTTAGCCTATATTCCAGCCCCTTAATTCACTCTATTTTTCCACAAATATATCGGTAAATAACAGCTAACACATTTCCAAGTGTTCCACAGTTGATTGGCGGCAAGCTAATTTGACGTCATCATTGGATTATTCTCGGAAACACCACAATGGAAAACATAGCTGATATTAGTTCGTTGTTTTCCATTGATCCAACCACATATATACCCCTGAAAAACCAATAATTCATCATAAAACGTACTAATTTATAGCTTACCTTATGCCTCAAGGTCTTGCGCTCTTTGTCAAACACATAAAATTTATATTCATTCACTATTTTTAAGAAATTAGAGACCCCATAAAATTAACACATACGAAAAAATATCGTGTATTTTGTGGGAGTCAGATCAGATCAGATGTTGTTCGGGAAGTAATGCCTTAACAACGCTGAGAGGTTCTTGTAATTTTCCTTTTGTGACGTGCTCTGTTACATTATATTGTATTTCTTTTTCTTTTTTCTATATGTTGCATTATAATCTATTTCTTCTTATTCCAGCTCCTTCATTTTCTTGGTTCTTGTTCTCCACATACCATATAACATCTTCTTCACTCGTTCCTGGTTTTCTTCTTTGAACAGTAGATTTCCTATCACTTGGTTTTCCTCCTCAACGTAAGGTTGTTGTAGCGCTGTTTCCTTTACTCTCTCCTCTATATATATAGGGCACCATAAAATAAAGTGTTTGATGTCCTCTATCTCAGCATTACATAGTAAGCATTTTATATCTCCTCCTACATGCCTGTTCCTGTCTCTTAAATTTAAATTATTCGTTCTACACCTATATAATATGACTGAAGCTTCTGTATTATCATAAAGTTCTTCTTCTCCCTTTATTTCTGATTTAAAGGCCCTGTATATTTCTAAACTGCTTTTCTCCCCTAGCTCTTCCTGCCATTTCCTTGTATCCCAATTTTTAACTTTCTTCTTAATTTCTTCCTTCAGTATACTCGCTAAATCTGTTTCTCCTAAATTTAAAATTTTTATATTTTCTAATTTCCATTGTCCATGGATCTTTTTTGTTGTTTAATTTTTCTTCTGTTATTCTTCTAAGTAAATCATTACTGTCTTCTCTTAAATATTTTAAATATTTTATACTTCCTTCCATAATTCTTGCTTCCTTTGTGGATGCTCCTATCTCCCCTCTCAGGGTCACTTTTTGTGCATATCTCGGTGCCCCTAATATTTGTCTAAATACCCTATTTTCAATATTTTGTAACTTGTTTATTTCTGTTTTTGTAAATCCTATTATGCTTGAGCCATACAGGACCGACGGGAGCACCACACTCTTCCAGTATGTTTTACCAATTAGAATTTTGTTGCAGCTTTGTGCTATTACCGGATAGGTCATATTAGCCATTCTATTCGCTTTTCCTATTGCCTCAGATTTCTGGTCTTTGAAACAATTTCTAGTATCATTTACTTTTATTCCTAAATACTTCATCTGCTTAACCCGGGAGCTGCCGGGAGACTCTTAAGAGTTCCCCCGGCGCACTGCGGGGAGACTCTTAAGAGTCAGAGAAAAAAAAAATCAACTTTTGACATCGAAAAAAAAAAAAAAATTTATTTTTTTATTTTTTTATTTTTTTTTGGCTCCTGGGCCATGCAAAATCTCAGTCCTCTACCTCCCCTCCTTCCCCACTTTCCTCCTCTCCTTCAGTTATCACCTATTTTCCCTGTTATTCCCTTATTCTGAGGTATATTTTCATGCTAACATTAGAAATCCGATTGGAGGGTGTGGTCATCACTGATAGCAAGCGAGTGCAAGAGAGAGAGAGAGTATCGATCGACTGTGTCTCAGTGGCCTTGGGGGAAATTGGCGGGAAAGCAGATTGCCTCACCCATACATTATACAACTCCCGGGCTATATCTCCGATTTTGACCATCCAAACGCTGTTTTCACTCGTTTTATTTTTGTTTCAGGTTAATACCTTTATAATCAACCCATAATAGGCGCATATGGATAAGTATTAATGCTATTAACCCGGGAGCTGCGGGGAGACTCTTAAGAGTTCCCCCGGCGCACTGCGGGGAGACTCTTGAGAGTCAGAGAAAATAAAAATCAACTTTTGACATCGAAAAAAAATTTTTTTTTTTTTTTTTTTTTGGCCCCTGGGCCATGCAAAATCTCAGTCCTCTACCTCCCCTCCTTCCCCACTTTCCTCCTCTCCTTCAGTTATCACCTATTTTCCCTGTTATTCCCTTATTCTGAGGTATATTTTCGTGCTAACATTAGAAATCCGATTGGAGGGTGTGGTCATCACTGATAGCAAGCGAGTGCAAGAGAGAGAGAGAGAGTATCGATCGACTGTGTCTCAGTGGCCTTGGGGGAAATTGGCGGGAAAGCAGATTGCCTCACCCATACATTATACAACTCGCGGGCTATATCTCCGATTTTGACCATCCAAACGCTGTTTTCACTCGTTTTATTGTTGTTTCAGGTTAATACCTTTATAATCAACCCATAATAGGCGCATATGGATAAGTATTAATGCTATTAATGGCACAATGAATATTTTAGTGGCGGAAACACCTCAAATACGTCAGCACAGGGGGACGTTTCCAATTACCCCCATGCGCACTTCAGAGGTTAATGGCACAATGAATATTTTAGTGACGGAAACACCTCAAATACGTCAGCACAGGGGGACGTTTCCAATTACCCCCATGCGCACTTCAGAGGTTAACTACTTCTATTTCTTTGATATTGTTTGGTTTCTCCTTCATATTAAATATTAATATATGACTTTTATTTTTATTTATGTTTAGCCCACATTCATTTCCTATTTTAATTAGATCTTCTATTGCTTTTTCAGCCTCTTTTATTGTATGTGCCATAAGTAGACCATCGTCAGCATAGAATAGCGCCTTTATTTTAAAAAACTCATCTGTGAATCCTTCTTTTTCCAAGTTTTTTTATAATTTCATAAGTTAAAAGTTTAAAAAGTGTGGTCGATCCCGTGCAGCCCTGTCTAATGCCACTAGTGACTTGAATCTGTGTTTCATTTTTATAGCCTTTATTTATAAAGGAGTTTAATTGGGATCAGATCAGATCAGAAGACTAACATTCAAACTTAAATTAATATTTTACATTATTCATTTCAGTGAAATTCAGTCAATATATTAAACACATAGAGTAGTTTAGTTAATATATACATAGTTTTAGATAAATACCTATTATTATCCTTTAATCTACATATTATTGAGCATTCGAGTGCCAATAAAATTACGGTAGTTGTGTTCGTCTTGACTCAGCCTTCGGCGCAATATAACATCGGAGTGTAGGGGTACATTGGTTGTTTGTTTGTTTTAGCGGACTCTCCCATCCAGGAGTTCGTTCTATGAACGATGGCTGTTTCCTTATTGTAATATATATTTGTTATATTGGTGCTAAAGTCAGTCACCTCATCCGAACCGAACAAGTTGTGTTTTCACAGTGTAAACAAATAGCTTTCATGACTCGAGCTCTGGATTTATCCGTCTATATTTACATTAGTAGCTGCATTTGGACTTCAATACAGGTGATATATAATAGTTCTAAGATCATAGCCAATGTAGAGTACAGTGTAGAGCAAAGCAACTATCGTTTGAGGAGTGTAATGTAGAAATAGAATGGCAGGTTTAGCGGGGCTCCCGGCCGCCCCGGGAGTCACAGGCTCTTAGCCAATTTCAGTATCAATATTTTTTCAGATGTTAGGTTCGGCATCACGAAGAAAATGGGCGAATTTTGGCACACTGTCCCCTCCCCCCCCATTCATTCACTCCTTGGCCACCTATTATCCTCCATCTCCTCCAACCTACTCTTGTACCTCAACTTTGCCTTCGCCACTCTTTCCTCAAACGTATCTCATCTCCCCTCTCACTGCTTCATTTGCTGTCCACCTTCTTGCTCCTAACCCCATTCTTCCTATTTTATTTTGTCCCGTCTCCAGTCTATTTATTTCTCCCCCTGTACTCCCTCTCACATCCATCCCGTACATTATTTTTGGCACTTCAGTCCTTCCACACCTCTCTTACTATTTTATATTTATTTACTCTGGTTTTTGTCACATTCCACAGTTTACCACTACACTGCTCCACCTTCATGATTTTCTCATTCATTGTCCTTTGTCGCCCTTCCCTCCCTATCCATACCTCTAAATACTTCACTTCCTCCCTTGTTTCTATTTTTTCCCCTCCTATCCTCATTTCTAGTTATTATAGTAATAATAATAATTATTATTATTATTATTATTACTGCCTCTGGTCCATTTTTTTTTTTTTTTTTTTTGTCTATATTCCAACTTACTTCCTCTCGGGCATAGGCTGAGAGCCTTAACATTCACCGCTTTACAATGAACAGTGAAGCCTGTGAGGTCTTGTTCCAGTCTAGGGAGTGAGACATGTGAAGCACATAGAGTACAATGAGCACCTGCCATCTTGCCTTCACATGAGGCACGGTGCTCACTCATGGCCCGAATCGACCCCATCTCTGAAGCCACCTCGTTCCCGAGCTTCACTGTCTCACCCCCTACACTCGGACTCTCACACTTACACACACACACAACGCCACCTGTTGAGCAGATAACTCACCAGGCATTGCACCCCTATAGCATATTTTGAATATGGGAATATTCATACAGTGCTATTTAATCAGGGAACAATGAGGGTATTTTATTGACATTTCGGTGGGCTTGTGGTAATGCACTGATACCAGGTACAGCACAAATTCCATCCCAATAATATCTTCCCATTGATACATCGGGATTTGAACCCGGGACCTTTGGATTACCAGGCCAGTGGCAAGACCACTCCACCACACCTCCCCTATACTACTATCATACTGCTTTTCTGTACACTGAACTTCATTTCTAGGTCTCTGCCAAACCTTTCCGCCTCCTGTAACATTCCCCCATATCTTCCTCTGTCTCTGCTATCAACACAACATCATCAGCAAACGTCAGAATTGCTAGCCTATACTGCCCTATTTTCACTCCTTGTCCTTACTCTTAATTCTCCTCACCAATTCCTCCATGCACCAATCAATCCCATAGCCGCGCGGCGCCATAGGGGCCCTAGGACCTAGGTCGTAGCAAAAAATAATTTATGTTTCAGGTCATAAATATAGTTTCCTAACTTGATTACCATTCCATTGACTAGGATACAACCACTGACCCTTAATGCGTTCACTAAGATAACAATAATATCTCTACTTACCTTAATAAGTGTAAAATATACGATTATGTTCTACAATACTGGACCAGGATTCCAGGAATTTGCAGGAGATAAGATTGTGTAGCTGTAGCAGACGCAGGATGTTAACTTTTGACATTCGGGCTATCGTACCAGACTACTAAAATTATCGTATTTCCCAGTAAATTACCGTATTTTCTAAGATAGGGTAAAAATAAAAATAGAATGATGCCCATTGCTGTGCATTTATTAGGTTCCAATAGTATAACACACATATATGAATGCATTTAAACATTAAACATAATATTTATCAATTATGATAAATTATTATAGCCTACTGGTTTCCCTGTTCACTCACCGGAACTCCTGGATGTGTGGGGCCTGTGGGATAGTAGGCCTATGCAAGGTGTGTCGAGACTGGGCCTGCTTGCTGCACTCAAATATGAAGTTTTTGTTTAAATCCTACTGAAGGAGGCGGCGCATGCGTATTGATAGCAGGCCACTACTTGAAGGCAAAGTTTGGTGGGCTACGGGCTCACTCTGTCACTCATGGCCCGGCAGTACATAACCGTCACCGTTTCTCTCTCTCTCTCCTATTATACAAATTTAAGGGGAAAAAATAACTGGAGACAAAATTATCGTATTTTAGCGTACGATACATAACTTTAAGAACATAAGAACATAAGAAAATGGGAGTCTGCAGAAAGCCGATTGGCCTAAGCAAGGCAGATCCCTGTCCCACACAACCCCAATTACAAAGCCCAATTATAGGCTCAACACTCTAATACCCTGAGGATCATCTTACCAAAACGGTTAGAGATTAACGCAGGATTACGGGGGTCTGCAGAGCGCTGATTGGCCCAACCCTGCTGATCCCCCTTCACACCCAACCCTTCTCGTCCATATGCTTATCCAATTTTATCTTAAAGCTCCCTATCGTTTTTAATCCCACTATAGCACTTGGTAGTCCATTCCACCCATCTACAACTCTGTTACCAAACCAATATTTGCCTATATCTTTTCTGAAACGAAATTTATCTAATTTGAAACCATTGGTACGAGTTCTTTCGCTATCACTGAGCTTTAGTACATTTGTCATGTCCCCTTTGTTAATCCCACTAACCCACTTGAACACCTCTATCATATCCCCTCTAACTCTGCGTCTCTCTAACGAATGTAAGCCTAATTTCTTCAACCTTTCTTTATACGGAAGATTTCTAATATTATGGATCATTTTTGTCATTCTACGTTGTACTCTCTCCAATGAATCTATGTCCATTCTGTAATAAGGACACCAAAATTGAACAGCATAATCCATATGGGGTCTCACTAATGACAAGTAAAGTTTTAAGATAACATCAGCAGTTCTGTTACTCACACTCCTTGAGATGAACCCGAGAATCCTGTTTGCCTTGTTTCGAACGCTTATACACTGTTGTCTAGGCTTCAAATCATTGCTAACAAACACACCTAGATCTTTCTCACAATTCGAGTTTTCTAATTCCACATTAGCTAGTTTATATTTAACATTTGTATGCATCTTCCCTATCTTTAATACCTTGCATTTGTCAATGTTAAACTTCATCTGCCAATTTACTGACCATTCGTGTAAGGTATCTAGATCCCTTTGGAGGCACTCTATATCTCTATCTGAATCAATTGTTCTCCCCATCTTGGTATCGTCTGCAAATTTACTTATCCTACTAGTTATACCTAAATCAAGGTCATTTATGTATATAACAAACAACAGAGGACCTAATACAGATCCCTGGGGGACACCACTTTTGACTGCTCCCCATTCTGACTTCGTACCATTTATGCTGACTCTCTGCTTCCTACCAATTAGCCATGACCTAATCCATCCCAACAACGCCCCACCTATTCCATGCGCCTCAACCTTTCTCATCAATCTCTCGTGGGGGACTCTGTCGAAAGCTTTACTGAAATCTAAATATATTATATCATATGACTTGTCATTATCTACTGCTTCATATACCTCTGAGAAAAAACTAAGCAAATTAGTAAGGCAAGAACGTCCCTGAGTGAATCCATGCTGAGAAGAATTTATTAAATTAAATGTATCTAAGTGGTTTCTAATTTTACTAGCAATAATTGACTCTAGTAGCTTTCCTATGATTGATGTAAGACTAATGGGACGGTAATTGGATGCTATTGATTTGTCACCTTTTTTGAAGATCGGAACTACGTTTGCAAGCTTCCAAGCTTCTGGAACTATACCTGTCTCCAATGACTTGTTAAATAAAAATGTTAATGGGTAACTTAACTCATCCCTACATTCTTTTAATACTCTAGCATATACCTCATCAGGACCAGGCGATTTATGAGGTTTCAGTCTGTCAATTTCCTTAAGCACATCATTTCTACTTATAGTAACCGTACTTAACCTATTTTCTATACTATCGCTATATACCTTACGGACTTCTGGAAACTGTGCCAAATTTTCATTAGTGAAAACGGAAAGAAATTGACCATTTAATGTACTGCACATTTCTAAATAATTTTCTGTCATTTCTCCTATCGAAGTTTTAAGGGGACCAATTACATCTCTAACCTTGGATTTATATAGTTGGTAAAAAGCTTTAGGATTATTTTTTGAGTCATTGGCAACCTTAATTTCATAATTTCTTTTTTCTTTCCTAATATCCTTTTTTACCTGTCTTGATAGATTCTGATAGTAAGCAAGTAGGTGAATTTCGCCTTTTCTAATTTTTCTATATATTCCTCTCTTTTGTCCTAGAAGATCTAATAGTCTATTATTCATCCATTTGGGTTGGTTCTGTGTTGATCTAAATTTTCTTTTGGGGATGTATTTATTTTGTGCATTGAATACTGACTTGATAAAATTATCGTATGTATCTACCAAGGTTGACGTCTCTTCCTGACTTAAGATGACAGGTGCCTGAGAAGGGGTACACTCATTTGGACACCTGGATCGACTTAATTTTTTGACCATAGGGTCCGCTAATAGGGCTCTTCTTAACCCACCATAATTGGCTTTTCTAAAGTCAGGTATTAATGTTGTATTCTCTCTGGTATTACCTTTCCATTGTATATTAAAATACACAGAATTGTGGTCACTATTTCCTAGGTGGTCCCCTATCTCTACATTATTTACCATATGTTCATTGTTACTGAAAACTAAATCGAGAATATTATTACCTCTAGTCGGCGTATCTATGAATTGAAATAAAAAACTATCTTGTACTACCTCTATAAACTCCTCAGAATCAGAGTCTCCTATTTGATGCTGCCAATCTATATTCGGAAAATTAAAATCCCCCATAATGCACACATTGCTAAACCTTGATGCCATTTTAATTTCCTCCCATAATGACGTTCCGTCATTTCTACTCATATTTGGCGGTCTATACATAACTCCAATAACTATGGTCTCACTACCTTCGTTAACCTCTACCCAAACACTTTCATTATCGTTATTTAGTCTAATACCTGATTTAATACAGCTTTTTAATGTACTCCTGACAAACACTGCTATACCGCCACCCCTCTTACTTGTTCGGTCATATTTAAACAAACTATATCCTGGTATATCAAATTCTGCTAAAAAATGCCTGGTTTCTGTATTAATCCACGTTTCAGTTAGCGCTATTATGTCTATATTTTCTTTGCTAACAAGGGCTCTAAGTTCGTTCATTTTGTTACATAGACTCCTACAGTTTGTGTAATATACTCTCAATTTACTTCTTTTCTTTATACCTAATTTACCTTTGTTTTTAGCGACATTTCCATCTTCTGTTGCACCATCACTACTATTATTTGCATTATAGTCATCATTTTTAGCATGAGACTGAATATCCTTATCGCTTTCGCCTGACGCTAAAATTGTTCCAATTAACCTCTCATTTACACTCTCAATATTTCTGTTCAAAACCCCACAACCACCCTATCTAAAGAACTAGCTAATGTAGAAACCCCTAACCGTGAAAGATGAACCCCATCCCTTGCGTACATCCCATCTCTCCCATAGAAACTATCCCAGTTATCAATGAATGGTATTGCTTTTTCTTTGCAATATTTCTCCAAACGGCAATTGACACCAATCGCCCTGGATGTCCATTCCTTGGGAACTCCTCTTCTGGGTAGGATACAATGTACTACAGGGATCCCTCCCTTCATCCTAACTTTATCTAACACATCCCGATACTGCTGCAGCAGTTCCTCACTTCTACCCTTACCAACATCGTTACTCCCGGCACTGAGACAGATAATGGGGTTATCTCCACTATCTTCCAAGATGTGGTCCATCTTCTCTCTTTGTATCGTACATCGTACACAGACCGAAAATATCGTACGGTTAACATCATTAATAATAATATTATTATTATTAGTCTGTTATTGCTGCAGACGGCTGTGTTTGGACTGATAAGAATCAGAGATTATTGGAACCTGAGCATCCAAGATGGCATCTATAATATATTATTATCTGTTCAACAACATAGGCTAGATGTGTCCAGTTACACATTTATAATTCGTGTAATAATAACATGCATAGCAAGGTAATGGTACAGATCTTTTTTTAACTAGTGAACATGGTAACATGGTCAAATATATTACTTTTTAAAGACTTAATTGTTGTACTAATAATAATAATAATAATAATGAATATTGCGGTCAGGCGGTAGCTTTGTTATTATTACACGAATTATAAATGTGTAACTTGACACATCTAGCCTATGTTGTTGAACAGATAATAATATATTATAGATGCCATCTTGGATGCTCAGGTTCCAATAATCTCTGATTCTTATCAGTCCAAACACAGCCGTCTGCAGCAATAACAGACTAATAATAATAATATTATTATTAATGATGTTAACCGTACGGTATTTTCGGTCTGTGTACGATGTACGATACAAAGTTATGTATCGTACGCTAAAATACGATAATTTTGTCTCCGGTGATTTTTTTCCCCTTAAATTTGTATAATAGGAGAGAGAGAGAGAGAGAGAGACGGTGACGGTTATGTACTGCCGGGCCATGAGTGAGCCCGTAGCCCACCAAACTTTGCCTTCAAGTGGTGGCCTGCTATCAATACGCATGCGCCGCCTCCTTCAGTAGGATTTAAAAAAAAACTATTCATATTTGAATTATATGTAGGCTTTAGACTAAAGTATATATCGGAGATTTCCAGAAATAATATGATAGGGCCATAAAAGAATACCCAAAAATTATATACAATGGTGTATAATACGGCATAATCATTAATAATATACATACAATTAAAGTATATTAAGATAGTAGGCCTAATTTAATACAAGACCTATCATTAGGGGAAGCCTATCCAGCCAACTGTTTGACTGGAAAGTTGCCCAAATGAAAATGATTTGGAGATACGAATTAGTACAGCAATTTTAATTATGCATTTATAATAGTCAATTAAATTTTGTAAGTATAGCCTACTAGGGAGTTTATATACTTCAAAATTGCAGCCTCTCATGCAGAAACTATAAGGTCAGACATTCCCGAAATCGAAATAGTCGAACAAGTTCCAATAGTTAAAGAAGCCTAATGTTCTTTTAATTTTCATTGTGGATGGGTGGATATATGCAGGTAGGAGAAGGATACTTTAACTGTAGGCTTATTTCTTACCGATTCTCCACCTTACTGATGCTGGAGCCTGGATAGCCTATTCGTTGCGATGAAAAATCTTCCTCTCCAGCGTTCTTCCTGGAATAATCTTGGCCATTTCATAATCACAAACAGTATGAATTCTCTCTTCTAGATTTCAATCAATTTCCCTTCGGAATTATTGTACTGTATAACTGTATTCCATAAGTTAGACAGTCATGAATGACTACTACCTATTCAAGAAGTGACAAGACCAAACATTAAATCTATATTTTTATTATTAATATTATTATTGTTGTTATTTTTATTGGCATCGAAGTATAAACATCATCTACGAGTATCTGTGAGAGAGATATGCCATTTCATTTTATGTGTCACACAATTTTTGGACTTATACCTCGGTCTTCGAAGGTATAATTGTAATGCCCTCGAAAATGTCCCACACCAACAATAATACTAACCCGAGTTGACGTCAGGTATAGCGTAAAATAGTCGTAGATGGTAAGTCCAATAAACTTATCACGTGATAACACCACGAGACTATCACCTGGTTCTTAAAAATCGGACTAAGGTTGCTATACTTTTAGTACGTCCGTGGTAGTACAGTGGGTTAGCGCGCGGGCCTGGTGGTGATGGTGGTGCGGCACTAACCAGGGTTCGAACCCCACCCAAGGCATCTCAAAACCTGTGGTGTTTTAGGGGGGTTAAATTCCCTTCAGAGGTTCGTACCCCGCGCCAGGTACCAGGAAAGGTTGATCCTAAAGGTAGCCTGGGGATATTTCCCTTCCTATTTAACCCTGGAAAAACCTAGCCCTACTCACCCTCCCACTCAGGCTATGAATATTCCCATACAAACCCCTAAGGACCTAAGCCCTCCAGCACCGAACCGACAAATCATTTCTCAACTAACCTCCACAAACCCCAAGCCCCCACTATCACACCCTCTTCCACCTCCACAATTGACCCATTGCAACATCTGCAAAACACCCTCCATACCGCCCAGATCTGTCAGGACACCAAAACTGATAACATCGATGACAAAAACCCTTTCGTTCTGTGGTGGCTGTGTAATTCTGTTGTGGTTGGGTGAGGGTGGAGCTGGCATACGCTATCACATGTTCCTTTCCGTCTCTGAATTGAGCTAAAATTGCACCCATGGCGTACAGAGATACGTCGGTATAAAGACGGAAAGGTTTCTGGTAGTCAGGGAAAACGACAATAGGAGCTTGGATTAGCTCTTGCTTCAAAGTGTTAAACGTGAGGTCTCTTTCAGGTGTCCAGGTGAACAGGGTGTCTTTGTGGGTAAGTTGGTGGAGGGGTCTGGCTATGGTGGCAAAGTGGGGGACGAAACGTCTGTAGTATGTGGCTAAACCTAGAAACGAACGTATTCCTTTAACCCGTGGAGCCCCGGCTAGTTTTGTAATGTTTGCGCACCAGAACCCGGCCGGTTTTCAAAAAATGGTTTTATTCCAGAAACAATAGCGAATGGGTTAGGAATGAAGGAAAAACCACGAAAAACCGCTCAAAAAGCTTAAAAAATGGTCCTACAGAGCCCCCGAAAACGGATTTTATAAGAGTAAAAAATTGAAGGCAATTATCCCAAAAAAACAGGTTATTGCGCGCTCGCGCGCACGCACGTGGACTTTGAGAGTTTTCAACCATCGGCACGGTTGCGTGGGATACGTACACAGTTCCCATACAAATCTGAGCCCTCTTGAGTGGCTACACCTGAGGTTACGGTCGGCGCAATTAGGGTGACGCGCCAGGCGCGTCTCTGGGGCTGTGCGTTACATACATCGCCGACGCGTCAGGTGCGTCGCTGGGGCTGTACGGGTTAACAGTGGTGGGTGGGGTTTGGTTTTGTATGGCTTTAAGTTTCTTTGGGTCTGGCGCAATACCATGTTCAGATATCACGTGTCCGAGAAAATCTACCTTATTCCGGGCAATCACGCACTTTGAGGGTTTTAATTTCAACCCGGCGGCTCGGATTCTTTGAAGGACTTGTCTCAACCTGAGGAGGTGTTCTTCCCAGGTTGGAGAGTACACAATAATATCGTCCAGATAGGCTAGGCAGGTTTCCCAGGTTAGGCCATGTAATACTGTTTCCATCAAACGGGAGAAAGTGGCGGGTCCGTTACAGAGGCCATAAGGTAGGACGTTAAATTCATAGTGATGGCCACCACTAGTGGAAAATGCGGGTTTCTTTTGGTCCTCGGCCTTGATAGGCACTTGCCAATACCCTGCTTGCAAGTCGAGGGTAGTGAAAAATAGTTTAAAACCTCCAGAAAACACACCCTGCTAACCAAGTTCCGTAGGGCTGCCAGACCACTACCCTCCTCCTCCTCCTCTTCGTCGAATTCTCCCCCACAAAGGGAAAGAAGACGAATAATCACCAGCAAATCACCAACCGACACACACGCCCCTACCCCCAACCCTCCAACTTAAATCTACACTCCTTACCCACCCGTCTAGCCCCCCGCATCCGCCCCTTTCCCCTCCACGATCCCCACCATCCCACCCACACACCGACCAACCTCCTCATCTCACTGAACCCCCAACCAACCAACCCCTAAGGAATCCCCCCCCAAAGTCACCCCTGAGAAAACCCCCACATGTCCTTTACCTGTAAAACGTTCTTCCCCTAAATATAAAACATCGTCGAGCGACTCAAGTCCCACGACAAACATCTACCTTCCCACCAGGACCGCCAGAGGTAGAATAATCAACAGACCCATCAGATTTAAAGACAGCGATACAAAAATAACACCCCATTCTGACACTCAAGAGCCAAGCCACACAACACACACACCCCCTCCTTCCCACACACCTCCTTCACCCACCTTACCTAAACCAATCTTGCGCATTGCCTCACTATATATTCCCAACCTACAACACCGCCCAAGAAAACCAAATAAAAAACCCAGACTCACATTCCCCCTTCATCCCCAGCTCTGTTGTCACGCGTGAATCCCCTTTCGGTTAGTAACCCATTCACCACACTAAACAGACCTCCTGTCAATCCCACACACCTCACTCCGACCTGTGGTGTTAATGAGTTACTAACCGAAAGGGGACAACAGTTCTTTGAGCCTTTCCCAGTAATTTAGGTGGTTGACTCCTGAAATTCTGCTTGTGAAAGTTCTCTGTAATGCCTCGATCTTTGCTATGTCTGTTGATTTGTGTGGGGACCACAACTGACAGCAATATTAGAGTTTGGGCTGCACCAGAGATTTCCACAAGGTCAGCATACACACCCTTTCTCTTGTGTTGAAGGTCCTAAGGCTCCATCCTGAAAGTTGTCGTGCTGCTCGAGTGATTTTGGAGTAATGGTAGGAGAAGGTGGCATCATTACTCATGTATACCCCAAGATCCTTAGTGTGGTCTTTGGCCGGTATTAATTGTTGATCACATTGGTAGTGGGTCGAGCTTTTGATAAGTTCTTTGCCCCCCATACCTTAAGTGTTCAAGCTTTTCTCCGTTGAGAGCCATGTTATTATTTTTTGCCCAGCTTACGACTCTTTCTAGGTCTTGTTGGAGTAGTCTGGTATCTTCCTCGGTCTCTATCTGCCTGATCTTTATCCTCGTGTCGTCGGCGAATGAAGTGGCTGATGAGTGTCTTAGGCCGGCATCGATGTCGCCAACCATTATGAGGAAGAGGAGAGGACCCAGTACAGTGCCTTGAGGTACACCGCTGACCACTTTACTAGGGTCTGATAGGGCCCACTGTACTGTCACTCTTTGGGTCCTGTCCTTAAGAAAACTGTGGATCCAGTGTCCTACCTTCCCAGATATCCCGTGAGATCTTAGCTTGTGGAGGAGGATCCCGTGATCTACCTTGTCGAATGCTTTCGCGAAGTCCAGGTAGATCACGTCAGCATTGTTCCCATCCTGCATTTCTTCTAGAATGGATTCATAATGGAGTAGTAATTGGTAGAGGCAGGATCGCACCCTCCTAAATCCATGCTGTCCCTCGTTGAAAGCACCGGTTTTTTCTAGGTGTTCAGTCATTCTGTCACGCAGGACCCGTTCGAAGATTTTTATCAGGTGGGAAGTTAACACCACTGGTCTATACTGTTTGGGTGACCCTTTGCTGCCTCCTTTATGTATAGGGGTAATTATTCCCACTTTGAGTGCTGATGGTATCAAGCCAGAATTTAAGGATTCTGACCACAGTAGTTGTAGGGGTGTTGCTAGTTGGTCTTTGCAGTTTTTCAAGAAAAGTGTGTGGAATCCATCAGGTCCGGCTGCCGAGTTTGATGCTATGCAGTCAATGGCTGTTGTGATGTCTTTCCTCGAAATTTCTACAGATGGGATTTGTTCTTGTCGGGCTGTTGGGGTGGGCTTCGAGAAAAATTGGTTGGGTTTTCCACTATTTTGTTCTTGTCCGGTTGGCTGAAAGTGTCCTCATATTGCTTGCTTAGTATTTGTGGGGTAGGGTGGGGGGGAATCGCCGTGGGGTGAAGTCTCCACGGCGATTCAAACGCTCAAATCTCCGAAACTAGTGAATGGATTCGGCTGCTGTTGGGCTTAGGTTTTAGAGGAATGCCGACCTAACATTAAGTCATTATGAGATTTTTATCCATTGTGCAAAATAGCTTGAGAAATTGAATTGTTTACCACGGTAATTGATTTAACGGTCACGGAGATAAAATCGGCGGTTTGGTTTTCTCATAATAAAATAAAGTTAGTCACCACATCCTCCTAGGCGAACCAATTAACGTAGAGACTTCTAGTTTTCACCATTCTCAAGAGGAAGATTAGAGCTTGATTAATTATTATTAAAATAGGGATTCGCACCAAGCCTAAAAAGACTATGTGGCACCAAAAGAAACTTTGTGGGAGAAAAAAAAAAAAACATCGGAGGTGTTGTGGGGCTGGGCGCAATACGGAGTAGAGGAGAAGAAGACTAGGAAACACTAATTAAAGAAGCTGAAGGAGACGGGTATGGAGGAGAAACCGCATAAGATGTGGGAGGGAGAAAGAGGGGGACTCTCCAAGCAGATCGGCTAAGACAAGGGGGCGATTAAGGGAGGATATGAAGGGGAATGCCTGCCGTCGGGCATTGGAGAAACGCGGACAGTCGATCAGGAGATGCTGGACAGACACTGGAATATGGCAGCAAGGACAGAGCGTGGGGACATCACAGGACATCAAATGACCATGCGTGAGCCTGGTATGGCCGAGCCGAAGACGGGCTAGAGCGGTCTCCCATCGACGATTGCGATGAGAGGAAGACTTCCAAGGTAAGACGGAAGGTTTGACAGAACGCAGTTTGACATCAGACACCCTCATGGAGGTCCATTCGTCCTGCCAGCGCTGATGTAGTAATTGAGTAACACGCGGGAAGTAATCAGATGCAGGAATACGTCGTGGCACGAGGCGGTGAGAGGTAATAGCAGAGCGGGCGAAAAAATTAACCCGCTCATTGCCAGGCACTCCAACATGACTCGGGACCCAACAGAAAGACAGGGACTTCAATTTAGTAGCGATGCGGAACAACCATTCTTGAATCTCCAGCACTAAGGGGTTAACAGCGGGAAGAGACTGAATACTCTGAAGAGCACTAAGGGAGTCACTAAAAATTACAAAGGTATGCAGGTGTGAACAAAAAATAGTACGTAGGGCAAATAAAATAGCAAATAACTCAGCCGTAAAGACACTAGCACATGATTGGATGTGACGTTGGAAGGTCCGGTCCGGGAACACAACCGCAAACCCTGTACCGGCGGAGGTCTTGGAACCATCAGTGTACACTGGAACGGCTGAAGAGTGGCGTAGCATATGTTCCGCAAACTGAGCATAAAGCAACTGTGGGGTTGAAGAGGCCTTAGAGGGGGGGAGGGCAGCTGTACAAACGGTAGGGCGAGGGAGTAGCCATGGGGGGAACTCAGACTGTCGGAGGGGTAGCACCGATGGAATGGGAAAAGAGAAGGAGGCTAGCAAAGCAGAGATCCGACCGGGGAACGAAGTAGCAGACACTGATGGGGCTAAGCCGGAAGCCGTGGGAGGAAAACCAGCCGAACTGTGTTGCAGAAGGCGAAGATGACATCGAAGGGTCAGTTTATCCCGCCTGGATGACAGCGGTGGGACACCTGATTCAGCATAAAGGCTAATAACCGGAGTAGAGCGAAAAGCCCCTAGCGACAAGCGCAGACCGTGATGGTGAAGGGAGTCTAGGCGCTTAAGGTTTGTACGCGCAGCGGAGGCATATACCTGGCAGCCATAATCGATCTTGGAGAGAATAAGCGTTGTATGGAGGCGCAGAAGAGTCGTCCGGTCCGCACCCCAAGACAAGTGGCTAAGGGTTTGTAAGAGTTGAAGCCGTCGGGTGGTGGAGGTCAGTAACGAAGTAATGTGCGGGTACCATGTCAACCGAGTATCGAAAATGAGACCTAAGAATGGAGCTGAGGACCTGTAAGGCAGAGGGCGGTTATACAACGTAAGAAGAGGATGCGGGACTGTATGGCGTTTTGTGAAGATGACGGCACAAGATTTCGAGGGCGAAAACCGAAAACCATGGGCCGTAGCCCACTGCGCAGCTGCATCAATGGCCTTCTGCACGAGATTTTGTAGGGCAGCGATATCCAAACCCACAGCGTAAATAGCGAAGTCGTCCACATACAAAGAAGCACGGACACCAAGAGGGAGAGAAGAAAGAATACCATTAATAGCTAGGATAAAAAGGATGGTACTAAGAACACAACCCTGTGGGACACCGTCGTGTTGGGGGTATGTTCGTGAGAATGTATTCTGAAGCTTGACTCGGAAAGTACGATCACGGAGAAAGTTCCTCAAGAATACCGCCATGTTGCCAGACACACCAGAACGTAAAAGGGTATGAAGGATGTTGTATTTCCAGGCAGTATCATACGCTTTTTCAAGATCGAAGAATACAGCTAAAACCGACTTCGTGTCCGAAAAGGCATCGCGGATAGAAGTCGCCAATCTCAATAATGGGTCCAAAGTACTACAGCCCTTGCGAAAGCCATATTGAAAAGGTGACAGGATGCCTCTTGATTCCAGGAGCCACATTAAGCGGGAGTGAACCATGCGTTCTAATAATTTGCCTACACAACTGACCAGGGCAATGGGACGGTAATCTGCTGGTGCATGGCCCGACTTACCCGGCTTAAGGAATGGGAGAAGGATGGCATGTCTCCACTCAGCCAGAAAAAAGCCTGTGGACCACAGACGGTTGTAGATGGATAAGAGAAAGCCAAGCGCAGGTGGAGATAAGTGCTTCAGCATCAAGTAATGGACACCGTCAGGGCCTTCACATGTATCCTTACAGGCTCCCAGGCTAGACTCAAGCTCAGCCCGGGAGAAGGGGGCATTGAAAAACTGATCAGATGATAAGGCGAAGTCAAGTCGCTTAAGTTCAGAACGGCGTTTATGCATCTGGAAGGAGGGCGGGAGATGGGAGCCAGTGCTAACATCACTGAAATGTTGTCCCAACATATTGGCCACCAGAGACGGATCGCCCACAATGCCAGTGTTGGTATGGAGGACTGGGGCCGGTGTAGGCGCATGCTTCCCTGCAATCTTCCTGACGCGAGCCCAGACTTGCGGAACAGGCGTATCTGCGGTGATAGTAGAGGCATACGACATCCAGCTAGATTTTTTTTGCAGAGCGGATTGTACGACGGAAGACGGCATTAGCCTGTTTGAAAAGAGTATATGCATCCCGCTCATATGGAGAGCCTTTTTTCCGACGGAAACTCTTCCACTTGGCTCTTTTATTGCGTAAAGCCGAAGTGCACTGAGCAGTCCACCACGGTACACACTTAGAAGACATACTCCGAGTGGTGCGTGGAATACAAGTATAGGCAGCATGGAGCACAAACATCAGGAAACTGGTAAGCATGGCATCAGGGTCCGGGAAAGCAGGGGCCGGATTAGGCGGAACGGCGAGATCAGCGAAAGATGACCAGTCGGCACGATCGAAACACCAACGGGGAGGGCGCGGCACTGGGGAGTAAGACGTAGGGGAGAGGACAATCGGGAAGTGGTCAGTCGCACAGTAATCATTAAAGACCTTCCAAGTAAAATCCAAGGATAGTATAGGGGAACAGAGAGACAAGTCAATACAGGAGAAGGTACGGGTGCCGCTATCAAAATGCGTAGAAGAACCAGTGTTTAAAAGAAATAAATCGTGTGTACGAATCAGAGCCTCAAGGGAACGACCTCGTGCATTAATGGTAGAGTCACCCCACAGGGAATGCCTGCAATTAAAATCCCCTAAAAGGAGGAAAGGTGGAGGTAATAGAGAAAGGATCCTGTTTAATTCTGGAACATCGATCGGGATCGAGGGGGAAAGGTATATGGAAACTACTGTAAGCCAGCGTGAAAGGAACACTCTGGCAAGCGTGCATTTAAGAGAGGTACGGATAGTTAACGGAGACACTGGGACATCATGATGTACGAGGAGGCAAGTAGCATACTGGGATTGGGGAGAACTTATATAGGAGTAAAAAGGTATTGGGGAGGGGGCATTAGATAAACGCGATTCTTGTAAACTAATAACAAGTGGGCTAAACCTAGAGATAAGGTAACGAAGATCAACACGATGCGCTGCAAAACTACGAATGTTCCATTGTAAAATGGACATTAACCCTTATTTAGCGGCGAGCAACATAAGTCGAGTTAAATAAAGCTGGACTATGTGGCGGCGCTCGACATAACTCGAGTGGCAATTTCAGCACGTAATGTGGCTGAGAGAGAGAGACAAGTGGTGGCAGGAGACTAGCGAGCGTATGACTGCTCCAGACCACCGCGGCGAACCTACTGACACAAATCTCAGCTCCCTCCTCCCTCTCTCACTCGCTACATACTCAATTATGTACTGAAAGTACCGAATTACCTGCTTTTTGCACTCGCGTTGCACGGTTATTGCAAGAAAACTATCCATCATACAAGGATCGTTATGGTGTCATTCGAAAGCTCTGTTTATGCCCTTTCAGGGATAGGTACTTGTTTTACGTTCTGGGTCTTATTTAGGCATGAAAATGATCACGTAAACAGCCCTATTTTGGCTAAAAACACCCCGCTGTGCGGTACACATAAATAAACCGCATAGGCCGCTCGTAAGGTGTTAAAAAGACAAAAAATAATAAAAAGAAGACGCGTACAAGAGGGAAGAAAAGACGTACACTATATACAACATATTTACAAAATACAGTTAACACCGTGGGTGGAAAATATAGCCAAGAGAGGCTAACGATGGGAAATAATAGCAGGAATTGGAGAAGACGTTGAAGGGGAAGACTGGAAACCGGGGGGCATAGGGAGGTCTAACAGAGAAAGAGGAGAGGAAGGAGGAGGGCCGGAAGAGGTAGGAAGGACGGACGGCGGGTGGGAAGAGAAGGAGGGGGTAAGGGCAGGAGAAGGAAGAGGGGGAGGGTCAGGAGGAGGAAGAGGAGGGGGGCCCGGAGGAAGGCCAGAGGGGGGAGTGGAGGAAGAGGACGGGGCAGGGAAAGGCGGGAGAGGGGTTGGGGGGAGAGAAGAGGGGGTAGGATGAACTTCGGCATGAACAGTGGAAGGTGGTGGGTGGGAAGAACGGATAAATTCATCAATCTTAGGTAGGGTTTCGTAGGAGAAATCTAGGGATGCAGTGACGGGAGGAGGAGGAGACTGGACGGAGAGAGGAGAAAGGGAAACAGAAGGAGGAGGCGACTTCTTCTTCTTCTCGCAGGGACTTGAGCTCCGCACATCACGGAGACCACCCTTACGTTTAAAAGAGGAAGCGGGCGAGGAAGAACGGAGCACAGGAGCCCGTTTGGTAGAGGAGAAGGGAAGTTTAGAGCGAGTAGGAGATTTGGGGCGACTAGAAGAGGAAGATGACGGAGAACAGGGGGGAGGCTTGGAACGGTGAGAGCGTTGAGGGAGACTAGAAGAGGAGGAACAAGGAAGAGAGCAAGATGAAGGGGCAGAAGTAGGAGAAGGACTGAGAACAGAGAAAGTGTTAGACAGCGTTGCACTCAACATGGTTGTGTGTAACACAAAGTTCAAGAAAAGACAGAGCCACCTGATCACATATAACTCTGGGGTCTCCAGTAGCCAGATAGATTACTTCTTGGTTAACAGGAAAGACTGGAAACTAGTTCGAGATGTAAAGGTCATCCCGAGCGAAGAATGTATCCCCCAGCATAAGCTACTTGTGTGCGACATGAGATTATACAGAGATCCTAAGCGCAAGAAGGTTTACATACCCAAAAGGAAAGTGTGGCTGCTGAAGGACAAGGAAGTTAGGGATAGGTTTCATAATGAACTGGAGGAAATGAATAGAAATAAGGAAGCTAGGCCTAACGATGTAAATAGCCAATGGAACTTTCTTAAGCATAGCCTTATCGCTGCCACTGACAAAGTCTGTGGGAAAACAAAGGGTCACCCCAGGAATAAGACCTCTTGGTGGTGGAACGATGAGGTAGAACATGCTGTGAAACAGAAAAGGAGATGCTTCAAAGCATGGAAGAAAGGAGGCAGCAGGGAGGAATACCAGGCAGCTAAACGAACTGCCAAAAGAGTTATTTACAATGCTAAAAATCGCATTAAGGACCTGGTCCTCGAACAAGTGTGTAACACTGACAATCCCAATGGGATCTTCAACCTAGCTAGGCGAGTTAAAAATGACAGTAGGGATATTATAGGTGAACAGTGTGTTAGAGATGATAATGGGAAGATTGTGTATGCAGAAAATGAAATCAGAGAAGCATGGAAGGTACACTATGAACGATTGCTAAATGTAGAGTTTGAATGGGATAAGGAACAGCTTAGTATCGAAAAACCAATATCTGGGCCCCCTCCTTTGATAGCACCAGCTGTAGTGAGCGACGCAATCAATAAAATGAAGGACGGTAAAGCTCCAGGTTGCTCCGACATTGTCGCTGAGATGATAAAAGCCTCAGGGGAGATTGGTGTAAACTTAGTCACTGAGTTGATAAACACCATTATTAAAGATGAGAAAATCCCAGAGGATTGGCTCAAAAGTGTAATAGTAAATATATACAAAGGAAAAGGGGATGCGCTGGATAGAGGAAATTATAGGGGCCTGAAAATGCTTGACCAAATCATGAAGGTCTGTGAGAGAGTCCTTGAGGGTTTGATCAGGCAAAGCATCTCTATTGATGATATGCAGTTTGGTTTTATGCCAGGACGTGGTACAACCGATGCTATCTTCATAGTCAGGCAGATACAGGAAAGATACCTATTAAAGGCAGGGATCTTTACTTTGTGTTTGTAGACCTGGAGAAGGCCTTTGATAGGGTACCTAGAGATGTTGTACAGTGGGCTATGAGGAAACTTGGTGTGGAAGAGTGGCTGGTGCGTGTGATAATGAAGATGTATGAGGATTCGCGAAGTTCGGTGAGGGTGAAAGGTGTACTGAGTGATGAATTCGCAGTCCGTGTTGGAGTCCATCAGGGTTCAGTGTTAAGCCCCCTCCTCTTTATTATGGTCTTGGAGGCGCTGTCTAGAGTTTTTAGAGGCGGACTCCCGTTGGAACTGTTTTATGCAGACGATTTAGTCCTAATAGCTGACAGTATGCAGGATGCTGAGGCCAAATTCAGAAAGTGGAGAGAGGGCATGGCGAGCAAGGGTTTAAGAGTCAATATTAACAAAACCAAGGTTATGCATTGTAGTTTGAGACGAGGCAATGTGGAAAAGAGCGGTGCATACCCATGTGCAGTGTGTGGAAAGGGAGTGGGCGTTAACTCAATTCAATGTAGCATCTGTCGATGTTGGGTACACCATGGGAGTAAGCGCTGTAGTAGAATAAAGGGGCCCCTGCCGAAGGATAAGTCAGAAATAGAGAAATTTGAGTGCGTAGTGTGCAAAGGCGAGCTTGTGTTAAGTGATGATCCTGTGGCTGTGAATTTTGGAAATGAGTCTTTGGAGCTGGTGAACAAGTTTTGTTACCTAGGAGATACCATCTCTGCCGGTGGTGGGGCCGAGGCTGCCACTGTTGCTAGAATTAGGTGTGGCTGGGGGAAGTTCAGAGAATTGATGCCAATCCTGACCATGAAAAGAATGCCTCTCCCCCTGAAGGGAAAGGTGTATGCCTCATGTGTTAGAAGTGCAATGACGTATGCCTCAGAAACATGGGCCGTTAAAGTAGAGGATGTCAACAGAATGGAGCGTAATGAGATGAGAATGGTGAGATGGATGTGTGGGGCCAGGCTACAGGATAGAATAACAAATGTTGAGCTGAGGAGACGTTTAGGTATAAAGAGTATTAGCGAGGTGATGCGTACAAGTAGACTGGGATGGTATGGACATGTGGAGAGAATGGATGAACAAAATTGGGTGACAAAATGCAGGTCTGTGATTGTGGAGGGAGCTGCACCAAGGGGTGGACCGAGGAAGACCTGGGATCGGACTATACGCGCCGATCTCAAATCCAAGAACTTGACAAGTGAAGCAGCCCTTAACAGGGTTGCCTGGAACGCCGCCATTAGGACAAGAGACTGAAACTGCAAGTGTTATGACAAAGGGACAGAAAAGGAAGAGACGGAAGGACGAACGGAGGAGACAGAAGAGGAGGAAGGAGAAAATCCGGGAGAAGCACCGGTAGAAGGAAGGGAGGCAGATGACGAAACTGGTGCGACCGGGGGGACGGAGGGAGCGGAGGCGGTGGAAGGAACCGAGGAACCAGAAAAAGGGGGGGGCGTGGTAGAGGGAGGCGAAGAAGAGGAGGGAGGAGACAGAGTCTTGGAAAATGACTGAGGGGTGAAGCCCAAGCGACGAGCCTCTTGGCGGGCTGCGGTGAGCGTAAGGCCGTGTCTCGCTTTGAGGACAGCAACCTCAGACTCAAACAGATGAACGGGGCAAATCTTAGAGTCGGCCGAATGAGACCCGCGGCAATTAAGGCAGAACTGGGACGTTGACTGGCATTCACCAACGGCATGTCCGGACTGCGCACAGCGCGGGCAGAGCGGGCTCTCAGCGGCTGTACGGCAGAACTTCGCCGGGTGGCCGAAACGCCAGCAGCTGCGACACTGGAGTGGACGGGGAAGAGACGCAGTCACAGGGAGGCGAGTACCACTGACAATAACATGGGCAGGAAGGGAAAGTCCATCAAAAGAGATCTTGGCAATGTTAGCGGGATGGCGGCGAAGGTCGCGAGGAGGGATAGTGTAGCATACCACACTAACCACCTTGTGGTCTTGAGCGACAACGATGTCCTTGACGAGGTCGGCGCAATCCGCGAATGGACGACCCCCGAGACGGATGGAAGCGGGGATCAGGACAGTCCCTGTACAGGAGTTGAGTCGTTGATCTTTTTGAGCCGGGATGGGGGTGCCAGAACAATCGACGAAAGAGGACATAGCAGTAGCCTGAAGTTCGTTTTGGACGGCAACAAGACGGGAGGCATCATGGCGGGAGTGGAAGGTGACGTCCTTTCCCACCTGTTGAAGGAGACGCAGGTGGAAGAGGAGGTCATCACCGGCTAGAGGCACAGAAGCAGGGATGGAGAAAAACTTAGTAAAGGAAGGAGGTGCAAAGAGAGAGGACAGAGGGAGGACCGAAGAGCGAGGACGAGAAGAGGACGAAACTGGAGAAGAAGAGGAAAGAGAACGAGGGAGGAAGGGCAAAAAAGGGTCGAGGGTGACAAGACTAGAGGGAGAAGAGGAAGACGCAGAAATAACTACAGGAGAGGAGATGAAATCCTGGGTAGCGGAGGGTGGAGAAAGACGTGACGAAGACGGAAGGGTAGTAGAAGGATCCGGAACGGTAATGGACGAGAGGGACGAGCGACGACCGAGGGATATTTCAGCGGGCCGGTCGAGAGCACCCAAAACCATCCCCGACTCACCGTGCTCCCGCGGTGAACCGGACGGACAGCCAGACAACAGACCCCCAAGTGCCAGGCTGCATGGCACAAGGGGCTCACTCACCGGAACCACTAAAGCAGAAGCCATAAACAGGGAAGAACAGGGAAAAAAGCATAAGTCGTCACCATAGCAAGAGAAAAGGGGGTAAAGCATGGAAGAAGATACTGCGGTTACCAGGTGCCCCTGGCAACGAAAGGGAGAAAGACCTCCGCAGGGCCACGAAACCCAGAATGCGGCCAATTGAGATGGGACAGGTCTCGGCTTTGAGCTAGGGACCTTGTACAACCCGGGCATTTGTCCTGCAGCTTTGTCCCACAGAGAACGGGGCCGGCGTAGTCACCCGACACACACACTGGGAAGAGAGAAGAGAGTCAGAAACCCCAAAGCAACCCTATAGTGCCTATCCTCCAGCAACGAGCCTTGGCCGGCAGCACCTGTCGCCAGGTGGACTCTGCCAACTCAGCAGTGATCAGAGACACCAAGGCGAAGCCCTAAGGAAACTAGAACCTCCGAAGCAGTTAAAGAGAAAGGAAGGAAGCAAACAGGGAAGTCAACCGGAAGGGAAGGGAGGGACGGGACCACAAAAGTTCAAGGGTGGGAGACCGACCTCTGATGGCAGCCCCAGGAGAAAGCGGAAGAGGGAAAAACGAAAACTAGAAAGGAGGAGAAAGAAAAGGACATGACAAAATTAGTTGGAGGTGATAGTAAGAGCGGTAAAGAGCCTTGGCCGCTCCACCTACAAGCCCGGAAGCCCCCAAACGGCGGCAACGAGTCATGTGGCAAGGGGGAGAGCTTGATTAAGAAATTTAGTTGATGTCTGTAACCCTTTCCATTTCGGAATACGATCGAGTTCAAATTAGTGCGTAATATGCGGTGATCTCACCCCTCCGGGCGGGGTGAAATCGCCGCGCCGTAGGTATGTTTATTAAAATCTGTGGCGTGGCCTATATAATTTTATGAAAAAAAAAACTATTATAGGTATCTCTAGAAGAGGACCAGAATGTATCGATAAAGCAAAGAAAAAAAATTATATTCCATATGTGGCAGTTTTTATTGAGCGAAAACCACCGTTGGCGGCGGATTCACCCCGCCCTACCCTGCCATGTTTTTTGGATCTCCGTAAAGTTCTCCATTGGTCTTTTCGAGTGGGCCAATTGTTGACATATTTCTTAGTTTATTTTTTGCATAGCTAAAAAAGAACTTTGAGTTTGTTTTGATATGTGACACCGCTTTTTGTTCATCTCTTGTTCGCTGAGTGTCATGGGAACGGAGAAGTTTGGTTTCAATGTCACAGATTTGTTCTTTTATTCTTTCACTCGCTGGTGCAAAACTAGCTCTATGTAACCTTTTGTTTAGGTTGCTCCTCTTTATCAGTAGGATTTTTCTGTCCCGGGGGATCGGTCTCTTCCTTCTTTCATGTCTTGGGATTTTCTTTGGTATATTTCTGCTGCAGATCTGTTGGCAAGCGCTTAGAAAAATATTGAATATTTCTTCAGCATTTTTTCCCCTAAAAGTACTGTACCAGTCGTGTCGCCACAGTTCTTCTTTAATGGTGTCCCAGTTTATATCTGAGCTATGGAAGTTCAGGTTGGTGAGGGAAATTTCCGGTACCAGTAGTGCATCAGGTGGTGGGAGCACACTTGGGGAGATGTTGGTATTTATGTTGGCCTTTGATAGGATCAGTTTGTGGTCGGACATTATCGTGCTCTCTAGTTCGTATGAATGTATAAGGTTGAAATTATTACCAAGTATAAGATCTAGGATATTGTTTCCTCTGGTGGGTTCGGTTACAAATTGGGTTAGGAAGTTGTTTTCAATAAAGTAGATGCACTCTTCTGCCTGGTGTTTGTCGTCCATTGTTGGGATGCTGCTGATGTTCATTGTTGGCCATGATATGGATAGAAAATTTAGGTCACCTGTGATCAGTACCTCAGTGGTTAGATTTGGGGGGGTTGTCCAGGGTATTTTGCAACTTTCCTAGAATTTCTCTTAAGAGATCTAGATTGGTGTTGGGTGGCCTATATATGGTGATAAGGATTAGATTTAGCTTTGTCACATAAACAGAGAGCAATTCCGTGGTGCCGTTGGAGAAGGAATGTAGTGTTTTGGCACCTTCGGCTATGTCCTCCCTGATGTATGCTGCTACTCCACCATGGCTCCTCTCTTGTCTATCACTTCTGAATAGGGTATAGTTTTGCATATTAATCTCTGCATCTAGATGGTTTTCATTTAAGTGGGTTTCTGTTAAGGCGAGAAAGGACACATTTTCTTTTAACCCGGGAACTGCGGGGAGACTCTTAAGAGTTCCCCCGGCGGACTGTGGGGAGACTCTTATGAGTGAGTGAGAAAAAAAAATAAACTTTTGACATCGAAAAAAAAAAAAAAAAAAAAAATTGGCCCCTGGGCCATGCAAAATCTCAGTCCTCTACCTCCTCTCCTTCAGTTATCACCTATTTTCCCTGTTATTCCCTTATTCTGAGGTATATTTTCGTGCTAACATTAGCGAGTTGCAAGCAGGGTGTTGTCATCACTGATGGCAAGCGAGTGCAAGAGAGAGAGAGAGTATCGATCGACTGTGTCTCAGTGGCCTTGGGGGAAATTGGCGGGAAAGCAGGTTGCCTCACCCATACATTATACAACTCGCGGGCTGTATCTCCGATTTTGACCATCCAAACGCTGTTTTCACTCGTTTTATTGTTGTTTCAGGTTAATACCTTTATAATCAACCCATAATAGGCGCATATGGATAAGTATTAATGCTATTAATGGCACAATGAATATTTTAGTGACGGAAACACCTCAAATACGTCAGCACAGGGGGACGTTTCCAATTACCCCCATGCGCACTTCAGAGGTTAATGCCATTTCTTTTAACATAGGGACCCTTGATTGGTTATTTCTTGGGTATAGGCCCCTGATGTTCCCTGTGTAGAAATTGGTTAGTGGAATCCAAAGATGCCTTTGTTCCTCATCTCCAGTCTGTCTGTCCGCTCCATGAGTTGGCGCATCATGGACTGGGATTGGTTCTCCATTACCAGGAGCTTTTCTAGAAGATTCTCTAAAAAAAGTAGTTTTTTTCAGCTTGTCCTGGGGTTTGGTTTTCAGTGACTGGGGTCCAATCTAGATATGAGGAGTAGGAGTAGCGCGGAGCAGAGTAGATGTGTGCCGCCTGAGCTCTGCCTCCCATGTTACAAAGACTGTTCTATCGAAACCTTTAATTGCTATTGGGATGGCTCCTGACGTAAAGTGTTATAAATGCGATAAAACTGATGGGGAGAGAGAGAAGTTAAAGTGGATTGGATGCTCAACTTGCAAAAACTGGGCCCATATCAAATGTGAACACTTGATTGGCATAAAGACTGAAAACATAGCGCACATAAACTATGTCTGTGATCCATGTAAGACAAAGCTTGGAGTGTTAATTTCATTTAAGAATGAAATGGAAAACATAAAGAAAGAAATGATGAAAGAATTGATTGAATTCAAAGAAACGATGACCCAAGGTTTTGATGTAATGAGCGATAAACTAAAAAACATCAGGAGTGAATTAAATGATAAGATGACCCAAGGACTAGACGGTATAACTCAAGAACTTTCAACTCAATTGAAAGTAGTAAAGATGGAGATGCAAGGAGTCACTAGTGGTATGGGAAATGTTGTTGATGCTATAAGCGCTGACCCCGCGCAAACGTCAGCGGTTTCTGACTCGCCTGGGTGGTCGGATGTGGTGGCGGGGAGAAGAAAGAAGAAAGAAAAGAAGAATCTACTCGTTCTGAAGGCGACGGATGAGAATGAAAAGGCAACTGACAAGAGAGGAGAAATTTCTCAGGCGCTAGAGGGGATTCAAATTCAGGATACGAAGTTTACCCCTAAAGGGAACATGGTGATGAATTTTGGCACTGTGGATATGCTGAATGATGCAGTTAAAAAGTTGGTAGAGGTGCCGGCTGTTACTACAAGGAGTGTGAAAAAATTAAAACCAAAAGTGATGATTTGCAATGTTCATCCTGAATAGTCCAAGAGTGAGATAATGGATACATTAATTGCAAGGAATGATTTTCTTGATTCGATTGATGATATTAAAGGAAAGATTGCCATGATTTTTGATAAACCAGCAGCTGGAGGTACAGTCCATTATATCCTGAAATGTGAGCCTGAAGTCTGTGCGGCTCTACAAATATAAAGACAAGGTGCAACTTCAATGGGGAATATATAATATAAGAGACAGGTACCGTGCATTGGCTTGTTTCTATTGCCAGAGATTTGGGCATGCAGAAAATAAGTGTGCTGCTAAACTAAACAGTGATGTGCCTGTTTGTTTTAAAGGGGTGCTGGAACACATAGGTCGAAGGATTGTAAGGTGACTGTGAGAAAGTGCATAAATTGTATGAGATACGGGAAACAAGACGTGTATCATTCATCATCAGATACCCGGTGCCCGGTCTTTTCGAGTGAGATAGTCAAGGTGAGAGACCTAACTGATCATGGAATCTAGTGCTTTAATAAAGATAAAGGGGGGACTGATAAACATTCAATCAGTGGGAAATAAAACCTTTGAAATTAGAGACTTAATTAATGAGGCAAAATATGATGTACTAGCGGTAACTGAAACATGGCTGAGTGAATACGATACTGCTAAAATACTTGAAATGACTCCTTTAACGCATACCTTCTTGCACAATCCACGAAAAGGGAAGGGAGGTGGTGGTGTGGGAATTTTTCGGAATTTTTTTATTTTAATACCACAAATTTTCCGAGTGTTTTTTATAAACAAAATTGGTCATTTGCATCAATATATAGTGTTTGTAATTAATTAGGAATCTCGGGAAAACCTATTTTCCCCATTAGGCCTATCGATCGATGTTGAGACACGCTCCCCGATAGTGATTTGAAAAGACATTAGCCTAACCTAACCTAGTATTATGGGTGGGGGCTGCCGCCCCCACACCCCCGCTGGTTGAGTACTAATCCCTTAATAAAAAATAAAACAAATTGGCTGTCGATTATACGAAGGTGAAAGAAAGTCGATGAAGTCTATGGTGTTTACTCTGCAATCTTCAGCTTGATTGTACATTGATAACGGGAAAGTACGGTATTAACAACCTTGTTACGAAAATTAAATTTTAGTACCATACTTTTATATTAGGTTTTTCCGAGGGTTTAACACATTTTCATTTCATATGATCTTTAGAGCTATCGATGACTGAAAGTACCGTATTGACAACCTTGTTACGAAAAAGACATTTTAGTACCATACATTTGTATTAAGTTTTGCCGAGGGTTAAAACAAGTTTTCTTATGATCTTTAGAGCATATAGATTCAATATTTAGCTTCAAATATATCAACAAAATTTGTGGTATTAAAATAACATTGAACCAATTTTTCTTACAAATACGTTTAAGAAGACGAAAATATGTAAATCTGCAAGGTTCGGTAGTTTTGAACATATACAGGTGGGCTGTGAGATTGGAGGCTGGAAATGTACTTTTATTGTTGTTTATAGACCCCCAAATTTAAGTGCCAGTACATTTATTGATGATTTTAGATTATACTTGGAAACAATTGATATGGTTAGTACGAATAAATTCGTCTTTGGTGACTTTAATCTGTGGGTGGATGTTCCGAATGATTACTATGCTACTATCTTTATAGAATTGATGGAGTCTTTCCACTTGATAAATAAAGTGCATACTGCAACTTCAAGAGGTGGTCATGCATTAGACTTGGTTTTTACGAATAGAGAAAGCGATATGATAAATGAGCTGTATGTTGAAGATGAGTGTTGTATTTCGCCGGTCCGTAAAATAGTTACTTTTAACATGCCGTTTGTAAGTAAACCTAGACAATCTAAGACAATAAAGTGTAGGTCAAAAAGAAAATTTGAGCCACAACTACTAATATCGACTGTTGCGAATGAAATACTAATTAAGAAAAGAGAACACTGTGCTCACGGTGAATTAATAGATGACTGTACGTCATGTTTCACTAATCTGTATAACAGCATTGCTAGAGAAAAATACGAAGATATGTGCCCCATTATTGAAAAGGAAATAGTAATACAGTAGTTGATAGTGCACCGTGGTTTAATGCTGATATTCAAAGAGCAAAAAAGGCCAAGAAGAAATATGAGAGGCTATGGAGACGTCTACGAACCGAAGAGGCAAGAGATAACTATAAGAGCTCGGAATATAGAAAACAGGCTCATTGTGCTTAGAAAACGTGAATACTATATGAATAAAGCAAAAGAAGCTAGATCTGACATGAATAAGCTGTATGTGGTACTTGACAACTTGACGGGAAACAAGAAGAAAAATAAGTTACCAGAAGGGATTCCAGATATGACATTGGCGAATGATTTTTCTGACTTTTTTTTGTGATAAAATTAATGCCATTGTTGGAAATTTTGGAGTAGTCGAGACTCAAGACGTTGTTGTAGCCGAGCCTACTGTGACTAAGTTAACAGAATTTACTATGACGGATCTGAATACAGTTAAATCCATAGTTACGAAAGCAAAACTTACCCATTGTAGTAATGATCCTAGTGCACGTGAAATAGTGCACAGTAAAAAAATTAACAGTTTTCTGGACATATATGTTGACATAATAAACTGTAGCATTGCAAATAATGTATTTCCATCGTCTGAAAAGAATGCGATTGTGAAGCCTATTATTAAAGGGAGCCTTGATTATCAATGCTTGAGCTCTTTTAGGCCTGTTTCCAATTTAACATTTCTATCAAAAATTACTGAAAATGTAATTCTGGGTCAGTTATGGGATCACTTGAGTTTAGTGAAGGCTCTCCCAGACAACCAGTCCGCATATAGAAGACTTTACTCTACGGAAACCACGATGTGCTCTGTGATTAATGATTTACTCGTGCAAATGGACAATGCGAAGTGTGGAATCTTAATTTTGTTGGACTTGAGTGCTGCGTTCGATACAGTGGTGCATAGCTTACTAATAGAAGACTGTAAAGCTATTGGTATTGATGGTAATACGCTGGAATATCTTCAAAGTTACCTTACTAACAGAACTTATTGTGCAAATAGGTAATAAATTCTCAGAGATGAAGCATCTAGAGAGGGGCGTCCCTCAAGGGAGTGTTCTTGGACCAATTCTATTCTGTATATATACAATTGCACTATCTAGCATATTAATGAACCATGGAGTGAAATTCAAGCTGTTTGCGGATGACACCCAATTCTATCTGGCACTAAGTGACGTGGTGAATGTTGAGAAGATTAGTGGTTTACTAAAAGACATTGGGAAGTGGATGGAGTCAAAGCAACTGAAATTAAATAAAAATAAAACTGAATGCCTATTAGTAGGCAGACGGGTGGACCTTGAGAGATTGGGCGTGCAAAGCCTCAATATCAATGATAGTGTGATGATTGTGAGTAGTGTGGTGAAGGATTTGGGAGTCTTGGTTGATAGTGAACTGTCATTTAAAAACCAGATTAATCAAACAGTGCGAATCTCTGCCTATCATCTGAGGAATATTGCTTTTGTGAGAAAATATCTGGATATTAATACAACCAAAATGTTGATCCACAATCATGTAATTAGTAAATTAGACTATTGTAATTCTCTATATTATCGACTACCAAATTACTTGCTACGAAAACTACAACTTATAATGAATAGAGCAGCAAGACTAATAAAGAGTTTACCATTCCGTGTGAGTATAACGCCGGCATTAATTGACCTGCATTGGCTGCCGGTGAAAGCGAGGATCATATTCAAACTGTGTGTTATAGTGTATCAAGCTTTGAACTTTGGAAAGCCAGAATATGTGCGAGACTTATTGGAAGACTTCAATGTTGGCACTGATATGATGCTGAGACATGGCAACGTGCTGCATCAATTGAATGAGCCATGGTGCAATCATGAATTTGGATTTAGGGCCTTCGAAAAGAGTGCACCGAGACTTTATAATAATCTACCAGTTAATGTGAAAAGGTGTGCGAACATAAAGGCCTTTAAAAAGTCACTTAAAACACATTTGTTCAGGGAGTGTTATGACTTAGAAGATGGCACTGTGAGACAAGACTACAAGTGCTAGATGGTTTAAAGGGCAGCTGCGACGAGCGTCACATCTAGTGACAGAGCGCGGCTGATAAACTCCACACCAAGTAACCAGTAACAAGTTGGGGGTGGTGGTTGTGGGGTTGAGGTTACCGTTGAGGTTAGGTGGTTTGGTTAGGGTAATGTATTTTTGTATCCAAAGGCAGTCAAAATAGACGGGAACATGATGCGTAGTGTAAACAAGACGGGCGGTACACCCGGTAACTACATGCTTGCCTTGTTTGATTGTATTTGTACATATTATATAGCAATTATAAGAGAATTACCCTTTACTGACTAGGCTAGTAGGCTAGCCTACAATTGCCTACATAGTATTATTATGTTTACATTTTATATCATATAGCCTATATAGGCCTAGCCTATACTATATCAGTGTTTCAATGCAATTTTATAAAACAATTTTTTTTTATTCAATTGGCCTTTACCGACTTTTATATAGTAGTCTCACCCCTGGGGTATCATCGACATAAGTGGGTCATGAGAGAGGGTTTTTTTTCTATTTACCCAGGGGTGGGCGCCTTCCCTCTCCTCGCCAGTTATATCTAACTCATTACTTTACCAGCCTCCTGCTTCATACATTTTGCCTTCTCTTCGCCTCTTCTGCTAGGTTTCTTGCTCTCTTTGTGTTACGGTCTTCTCTCCTATCCAGTCGTGATTTCCTCGGTAATTCGCCTTTCTTGTCGGCCTTGTCTCTCACCATCTTTCCAATGGGGCCTATATAAGTGCCTGTGAAATAAAATTTGCCCAAATTGAATTGGGTTATACCTTTGGCCACAAGGTACTGTATTCGGTTTCTGTGGTAGAATATGGTTTTTGATGCCTTCGACCACATCACCTGGTTGACACATTCATTGGCATTTTGAGTATGGCCATTACATTGTTTCAACAGAGTATCACTTGCCAAAGTTGCCAGTCTCTCGTACAATTGCACCAAGTCATTTTTCGTGTTTTTTCGTATAGGGTGCCTTATGTTCTTTTCGTGAGTGCCTTTCACTTCCTTTCCTTCTGCCAACAGCCTCTTGTAAAAACACCAAGAAGTAACTCCGTCAGGGCACAGATCGTGGTTTGGATCTTCGTCGGTACTTGCACAATGTTCTAATGTTGCAAAAATTGCCTTCCTCATCTTCTCAACATTGCCCTGGTTATTGATTATGGCAAAACGGTAATACTCTTGGAATTTCCGAATGACTGTCCGTCCTTTAACTTCCTTGTTTGTTGATTGTACATAGTCACGCAACAGTTTTCCCACCCTCTTCGCTACATGACTTATGCACTCCTCCTTCTTCATCGTCACATCCTCTCCATACACATTATCCTTCACAATAGCACTAAAGGCTTTTGAATCTCCATCGGATATTATGGTGACATACCGGAACTTGCACTTTTCGATTGATCTTTTCCATAATCTCTGCCATCCTTCGGTTTCCATGGCCAGGGAGCTGCCTTCAAAATTCTTGTTACACTCGTTCTCATGACTTGCGTACCAATCTCCCTTGTCGTTTTTGTGTTGTTCACAGTATGCACAATACTTGGACAGCAATTCATAGTCAACTACCATGCCTGTTTCTAGATGGATGACTGTCACTACTCCATACTTAGCTACAAATCCACGTTGTGACCAAGTGCTATCACAGGTAACAGTGATATCTTTTATTTCAGGTGTTTCAGGGTTTCCACTTTCTATCTCATGAATTATATCTCTTGCCTTTTTCAATAATCTCTCGCATTCTTCGATTACTTCGCTCTCGATCGTCTTTGCAATATCGTAGAATCTTGATTCTGCCACAAATTTGGTTTCCAATGCTACTTCCAAGTCTTGGAGAGTTTTATAGCCTGAATTCGCCAATGCAAACTCCACGAGCTTGGAATTTACATGAAACCTTCCCGTTGGTAAAGTACGAACCGAGGTCCAATCTCCTCTTTCGTCGCCACATACTCCACACGTCGATGTGACCTTGTACGCAGCACCTTGCCGCACTGCAAGTTCAGGGGGTTCCAAGGCATTGTTCCCACAGCTGTCACATAGGCCTAACTTTGTGTAGTTACGGAAATAGTGTTTCCTGCTCACTATTATACATTCTGGTCTCGCTGTATCAGCTCCCATCTCCAAGTTCTCTCTTAATAGTTCTCTTTTCTTCATTAAAGGTGTAATTTCATTGTTTTCTGGCTGTGGTTTGCTATGGGAACTACCAGAGGTTCCAGGTTGTGGTGTGGTGGGAAATGAGGCAGGTCCTGGGGTAAATCCTGATGGGCCTGGATGGGGTTCCCCCTGCTTTCCTGCGGTTTCAGCCTGCACAGGTCCTGCTTGTTGACCGACCTTTTCTGCTCTCTTCCGAACACTCTTCCGTCTAAGTGCTTGCATACGTATCTTCAGTTTACTAGGTGGCGGCATTCTGGTCGAGTGTGGTGGGCGCTGAGAGATATGAACCTACCCTCTCTGACGGTCTGAGGGTTTCTGAGCTACAGTGCGACTGCCGACTGACGACTGTGGCTGTGCGCACCTCGCAGTGCTTCCACTCCTCAAATACCGATATCCTTGCCGGAGTTGTCAATATTTCCTTAAATTTCCTTAAACATTAAATTCAATTTCCTTGGAAATTTCCTTCTACATTTTTCCAATTTTAGCAGGTGTTTTATGTTATTTTTAGTGGAAACAAAGTATATAATTGTTTTATTAAAGACATTAATCTAATGCTGCATTTTGTGTTACCACCACTGATAAGCCATTGGGGTTTTGGCAGAAAATACCAAAAATTATCAGTGATATCCCAGACATGTTTGCATACAGTGTTCTCATCGTCCAGCATATTACTGCTTCATATTCATCAGCCAACTTAAAATAGCCCTATATAATATTTAATTATCACTAGAACAATACATTATACCATGTAGGAAGTCTTCTGGAGAAATAGGCCAATTTAGACAAAAATGCAAGATAAACTAAATCACAAATGTATGCTAGAATAGCATTGACAAATCGCTAGATAGTCACCAGACACTACAAACTTGTATGTCACTAGAAAACATATGTTGAAGTATCTAGAATAATCTTTAACAATCGAAATATCTCTCCAATTCCTTAAAATAGGGAAACTAACTTGAATATCGCTAGAATTCATCACATCTTGATGTCGCTAGATGGAAGTGATGTAAGTGATTCGCTGGATTTAGCGGTAGAAGCTACATTGGCAACATCGTACCAAGAACCTTCATTCCGTTATAATGAACAAGGTCAGATTTCGAAACTATTACAATTATTTCAAAGTTCAGAGATCATCAGATTGGTTTGGAAGTCGAAGTACACAATTTCAGTTCCATTAGTTTAACAAACATTTACATAATAAATGATAATATGCTACTTAGAGGGTTTAATAAAGAAGGATATTACTTTCCCGATATCGTATAAGCGTACGCAAGCTGTTGTTCTTTTGTTTTGTTTTAAGAACGTCAACAAACGCTTCGTATATTTGGGGTTCTATGTTATACATTAGAACATAATATGTTCTAATGTTCTAATAATATGTTCCTCATATTATGAGGACCCTGGAGGACAAGGGGCGAATGCGCCAATACCTTACTTTCGAGTTATGAGTGTTTAAAGTCTGGAATAGGTGGCATACATAGAATATTACAGAATAGCATGTTATTATATACCATTAGAATCCTCTGGAAGAGACAAATTGATAGAAAATTAAAAAAAAAAACGCAAAATAGGCCTAGATTTTTTTTTTTTTCAGCCTAGCCTATAGTAATTATTGTTCAATCTGCTTGAAATTTAATCCTGTATTAGATGTCCATGAAGCTAAGATACTGTTAAATTTTCAGCCAAAAAAACATGCAAACGCGCGTGTCATTGGCCGGGAGGCGGGCCTTTAATCCGGGGAATGCTAGCCGGCCGCTCATTGGCTTGAGCGTGCGGGAACATTCGCCCCTCCACCTCCTACAATCCATACCTCCTCCGCCGCTACACAAGGTCGAAACAAGGGATTTAGAACGTAGGGTACTGAGCCCGCATGGGTGGGAATCGCAAAACGCTCTTCACATGCTCTTCACCACGTGATTTTCAGTGCTTCCATCTATCGGGAACCAGTCCTACCTCAATTTTGCTCATGGTGGCACATTCGCCCCATGTCCTCCAGGGTCCTCATATTTATAGTTTGCACACTCTTATAAGTATAGGCCTAGGCCTAAACACTTACTTGTTAACCTAACAAGTGCGCATGGGGGTAATTGGAAACGTCCCCCTGTGCTGACGTATTTGAGGTGTTTCCGTCACTAAAATATTCATTGTACCATTAATAGCATTAATACTTATCCATATGTACCTATTATGGGTTGATTATAAAGGTATTAACCTGAAACAACAATAAAACGAGTGAAAACAGCGTTTGGATGGTCAAAATCGGAGATATAGCCCGCGAGTTGTATAATGTATGGGTGAGGCAAGCTGCGGAAAAACTCCATTTATTGGTCACCAATTTTCCCATGGATTTTTTTATTTTTCCCTGTTAGTTTTCATCAATATATAGTGTTTAGAAATAATTAGAACCCTCGGCGAAACCGTTTTCCCCATTATACAACGATCTTAAGATACGCCGCCCGATAGTGGGGAGGGCTATGAAGTACAGGGAAAATGAGGGGTTAAATGCGTAAAACGGCGATACATACGTATTCAAGCAAAACTTGGCTCGGGTTTGAAGGTATTTCAAAGGCCTAAAACCCAATATTTCGAAAACCCGAGCCAAGTTTTGGCCAAAGCTGGCTCGGATTTTGCGAGTTTGTAGACAACAAAATGACAGTAACCTCATTTAGAAATTTGGCTCAGGTTTCCCAAAATTGCAAACCCATAAAACCCGAAATTTGGAAAACCCGAGCCAGCTTTTGGCCAAAGCTGGCTCGGATTTTGCGAGTTTGTAGACAAAGAAATGACAGTAACCTCATTTAGAAATGTGGCTCAGGTTTCCCGAAATTGCAAAGCCATAAAACCCGAATTTTGGAAAACCCGAGCCAAGTTTTGGGAAAAGTTGGCTCTGATTTTGCGAGTTTTAAGAGTAAACAAATTACACTAACCTAATTTCGATTTTTGGCTCATGTTAAGCTATCATAGTGTTTACAAGCCTATACCCCTTTGAAAGGACATTAGCCTAACCTAACAACCTTACCTAACCTATCCTAGTATTATGGGTGGGGGCTGCCGGCCCCACACCCCCGCTATTTGCATCTTTGACCGATTGTTTGTGTATTTGTCTGTGAAAAGGGGGTAATTGTTTAGTGTATGGCCTGCTAAAGAAAATGGATTTTTGAGCACAGACTAAACTAAATGTTCACTACTGTATTTACATAGCTGGTCATTACCTAACCTAACCTAACCTAACCTAACCTAACCTAACCTAACCTAACCTAACCTGGGCATCTTGGGGGCTGCTGCCCCCAGACCCCCGCTGGTCTTGGGATGAAAAGTGATAAAAAACACATATCTCTTATCTCATTATTCAAAGTTTTGTATTTGGTTTAATATACACTTCCCAGGTCATTTGAACAGTTCTATTGCTTCTATATATCATATAATACACCATAGAATACGTTTTTAATAACTAGAAAAAAAGAGACTTCGATTAAACAATTACGGAAATACCTTAAAACACGAGCCAAGTTTTGCTTAAATAATTTAGTTTTCGCCGTTTTTAAACCCGCGAAAATATGAAAGCGTATTTGCATACCTTATTGAGATGTGGAGGGAGTAGGTGGGGAAGAGATGCGTCCACGTTTTCGACGAGGAGTTACGACGAGTAGTGGTTTTATTTAAAAACCAATAATGACCGCATCGCCACTGGTCTGCCGGTTCATAATAGTAACATTCGTTTGAGCAAGAGTTTGCAGGAAACAGAGGTAGGCAAACAACCATGGTCAGTAAAAACCTTAAGGGCTGCACTATTGTTCCTTGTAGTGTCAATAATCACTGAATGTGGGAGGGGTGAACAACCATTACAAGCGGCGTCCATGACTAAAGTGAGGAGAGACTTAAATGAAGGTGTGTATCTGTGATTGGTTCAGTGCAATGACGTAATCAAGGTCAATAAACTCACCTGATAGGTTGCTGGTTGTATGCGTGACGGAATCTATGAGTTTAATGACGTGTCAGAAAAAAAACCCAATAAGAATCCAGAAGTGTCTCGTGACGTATTGCCAAGGAGTTAGGAAATGAAACTCAGTATTTCCAATGAGGATTGGCAGATGGCGTGATAGTATTACAAAAGTTGAAGGATAGAGCTCTCCAGTTCACGAAAAAATGGCGTCGCTGAAGCCGCGCCGTCTATAAGAGAGTATTGACAACCGTTTTACGGTAGGTAGACATGTTGTTACCGGTTTTTTTAATAGGTTTTGCCGAGGGTTGAAACTAATTTTAATATGATACTTAGAGCATATAGATTCCATATCTGTCTTCAAATATGTCAAAATAATTGGTGACCAATAAATGGAGTTATACTCAAGCTGCTTTCCCGCCAATTTCCCCCAAGGCCGCTTGCCATCAGTGATGACAACACCCTGCTTGCAACTCGCTAATGTAATGTTAATGTATACCTCAGAATAAGGGAATAACAGGGAAAATAGGTGATAACTGAAGGAGACGAGGAAAGTGGGGAAGGAGGGGAGGTAGAGGACTGAGATTTTGCATGGCCCAGGGGCCAAAAAAAAAAAAAAAATCGATGTCAAAAGTTGATTTTTGTTTTCTCTGACTCTTAAGAGTCTCCCCGCAGTCCGCCGGGGGAACTCTTAAGAGTCTCCCCGTAGTTCCCGGGTTAAAGAGGAAATACACAAAAGCCCAATTTTGAATGATCGTGAATATCTTTATTTTGGCGTATGTTTGGGCTAATTTAAGACTACATTTAGATGGTTGCTAGACTACTCGGCCCACGGGACAGCTCGGCCAGGACAACTCGGCCATCGGCGAGACAGCTCGGCCTCGGCCCAGTAAAAACTAGACAGCTCGGCCCAGTAAAACCGTAAACCAGTAAAGTCCTACAACTGATCATTCAAATCCAGAAAGTACCGGTCTAGAAATGGCTAACAACAAATGATTCGGTAGGTCAATAATATTAATGAGAATACTAATGGATGACTTAGAGGATAAATGTTTCCTAGAACGAATAAATAAAAAAGGGGGTCAATATACAGGAGGCGCTACAATATAGGTAGCAAAATTCGAATGGTAGTTTTGGGTTCCTATCATCATATGCTTCATTTCTATATACTTTTTATCCCCGGGGGGAAAAAAAAAAATATCTTGGGTTTTTTATCTTCTTGTAGGCCTATTTTTTTTATTTTTTTTATTAACCTAACCAAAAAACCTAACTTAACCTAAATGTATTTGGGGGCTATTAGGTTAGGTTAGGGTAAATCTACAGTTATACTACCCCTCCCCCACTATCCCCCCCGACCTCCCCCCGTCAAACCACCCCTTTGAGCGTGTTTTTGGATGGTTCAGTATAGGCCTACGCGGAAGGTGGAAAAAATACGTGTTATTTTTTATTAATGTAAACAAAATAATTAAAGTATTTATACAGTACCCAAGTTTTCAATGTTAATTTTGATCAATATTTAGTGTTTGGAAGTAATTAGAAGCCTCTGGAAATGCGTTTTCCCCGTTATCCAAGGATCTTAAGACACGCCGCCCGATAGTGGGGAGGGCTATGAAGACCAGGGAAAATGAGGGGTTAAATGCATAAAACGGCGATCCCCGCGTTTGTTATGAAAACTTGTCTCGGGTTTTAATGAATTTTCAATGCATAAATCCCAAAATTTCGAAAACCCGAGCCAAGTTTTGGCAAAAGTTGGCTCAGATTTTGCGAGTTTGTACATGAAAAAAAGACAGTGATGTAATTTAGAAATTTGGCTCGGGTTTCCCGTAATTCCAAACCCATAAAACCCCCTTTTTGGAAAACCCGAGCCAACTTTTGCCCAAAGTTGGCTCGGATTTAGCGAGTTTGTACATGAAAAAAAGACAGTGACGTAATTTAGAAATTTGGCTCGGGTTTCCCGTAATTCCAAACCCATAAAACCCCCTTTTTGGAAAACCCGAGCCAAGTTTTGGCAAAAGTTGGCTCGGATTTAGCGAGTCTGTAGATACAAAAAAGACAGTGACGTAATTTAGAAATTTGGCTCGGGTTTCCCGTAATTGCAACTCCCTAAAACCCCATTTTTGGAAAACCCGAGCCAAGTTTTGCCAAAAGTTGGCTCGGATTTACCGAGTCTGTAGATTCACTTACACTTTGTTACACTTTGTTACACTTTGTTGTATTCCGTCCGTTAGTGACACAGTTGAGCTGGGGCTCCACTGCGACCAGGCAGCTCCCTTTCTTCCACTCTCCATTCCAGAAGTCGGTTGGAGTTGGTGCTGGGGCGGCCCTTCTCTGGCCCCCGGTGGGTCATTATTGGAGTGGCTGGCCCACCTAAAACTCAAAGCAGCCTTCCTCCAGCCACACATAGCGGCTCGCTTGGTGTAGTGACTAGCGTCTCGGACTTCCACCCAGAAGGCCCGGGTTCGCGCCCACGCTCGGCGCATTAAAGATTTTTCACAAGCACTGAGTCGTTACCATCCCTCATGAGCAAAGGGATGGGGTAGTAGTACAGGACCCCAATGGAAATACGCCTAATCCTGGTGTTGGTGGCCGGTCCGGTATTTTGGCCAGCCACATGTCCAAGTGTTTCTTGAAGGTGTCTGGAGACACCTCGGTCATGTTCCTGAGAGGGGCTGGTATACAGTTGAACAGTCTGGTTCCATTGTATGTAAAGCTGTGATGGATCAGGGATTTGATTTTTTTTGTTGATCCCGGCGTAGTCCTCACATAGCACAGCCTCCCTCGCCTTTGGTGTTGAGTCTCTTGGATGTTTGGATTTGGTACCTTTTTTTCCAAAATCTTCCAGACGTAGATGATGATGTATCTCTCCCTACGTCTTTGAAGTGAGTACAGCTGCAGCTCCTTGAGTCTCTCCCAGTAGTTAAAGCGTTGAAACCCATGGATTTTACTGGTGAATGTCCTCTGGGTGGCTTCAATTTCTGTTATTTCTCCTACTTTTTGGGGAGACCAGAGCTGAGAGCAGTACTCCAGTCGTGGTAGGACCAGTGACTTCCACAGTGTTAACATACACCTCTCATTTCTTGTGTGGAAGGTTCTCAGGATCCAGCCTGCTATTTGTTTTGCTGTTGTTGTGGCTTTGGTAATATGCTGGGAAAAAGTGGCGTCACTGCTCATATTTACTCCCAAGTCCTTCACTGTGTCCTTGGCGGTAATTTCTTGCTGTCCACTTTTGTAGTTGGTGTCGTTTTGTAGTGCTCTCTTGTTCCCGTACCTTAGAAGCTCGAACTTGTCTCCGTTTAGGGCCATGTTGTTTTCTTCTGCCCACTTCAGGATTTTGTCCAAGTCTTGTTGTAGTAGCTGAGCATCATGTTGTGAGGTGATTTTCTTCATGAGTCTGGTGTCGTCTGCAAACGATGAGGCTGTTGAGTGTTCCAGGTCCCTGTCGATGTCTCCTATCATGATGAGGAATAGGAGAGGTCCCAGTACTGATCCTTGTGGTACTCCGCTGATGACCCCACCTGCTTCTGATAGGCTTCCTTGAACCGTGACTCTTTGTTTTCTGTTTTCTGTTTTCAGAAAAGAGAAGGACGTAATTTAGAAATTTTGCTGGGGTTTCCCGTAATTGCAACCCCCTAAAACCCCATTTATTTTGTCTCTTTTGAGTGGAGTGAAAAAACAAAAATGGAGCATTAAAGATTTGTTTTGTTTTTTGAGCACAGACTAAACAAAAAATACATTATGCATCTAAATTGACATAGCTGGTCATTAACCTAACCTAACAACCTAACCTAACCTGGGGGCTGCCGCCCCCAGACCCCCGCTGCGGTAAGATCATTAACCTAACCTAACCTGGGGGCTGCCGCCCCCAGATCCCCGCTGCTGTAAGATCATTAACCTAACCTAACAACCTAACCTAACCTGGGGGCTGCCGCCCCCAGACCCCCGCTGCTGTAAGATCATTAACCTAACCTAACAACCTAACCTAACCTGGGGGCTGCTGTAAGATCATTAACCTAACCTAACCTGGGGGCTGCCGCCCCCAGACCCCCGCTGCTGTAAGATCATTAACCTAACCTAACAACCTAACCTAACCTGGGGGCTGCCGCCCCCAGGCCCCTGCTGCTGTTTAGGGTAATTTGTTTAGGGTAATATCCACTTCCCGGGTCATTTGAACAGTTGTATTGCTTCTATATTATATATCATATAATACACGATACAATATGTTTGTAATAACTATAATAAAAGGCCTTCTTACCTGGTATTCTTACCTGGTGGTACCTGATTTTGAAGTAAAAACAAATGTGATGGAGTCAAAGAATAAGCGCTATGTAGTTGGGGGCCTGGCAGGGTTATACAATTTTGCAGCAGCCAGCAGGAACTCGTGCAGTCGCTGATTAGCATTTTTGATGGCCATCAAAAACATACTTCTCGCTAAATATCCCACAAAGTGCTTCTTCCTGCGGCCGTACAGTGGAACCCTGCCCTTGACGTCCCTCCACAGACGTTCAATGTTGTTGGTGTGGGCCTTTGTTATAGGGTCTACGAAGTTGACCGAATGGTTGACGGTCAAATGGGTGTAGCCTTCATCTCCCAGGCAATGGTAGGCTCGCCAACAATCGGAGATTATGGTGGTGCCGGGCAGAATATGAGTTTTTATAATTTCCAGGAGAGTGTCTTTGGACCTATCCTCGACGGGAACCATGAAAAATTCCCGAGTTCCACGACACACTCCACCAAAAACCCACTGTCCCTCCACCATCCGGCCAACATGATATTTCCTTCTCCCGAATTTACTTTCGTCTATTTCTACAATCATATTGTCGCCCCAAATTTTCTGTGATTTGTCCAGACACCATTCAATTAAGACCTCCCGTGTAAAACTACACCAATCATTAACAGTTGCATATGAGAATTGAAATTCGTAACGGGCAGGTTCAATCATGAAGTTGTTGCGCAGATAGAAATTAATGAATGATAGCAAGTCTATCTTAGGGACAAGAGTTTGTTAAAAAAAAGTATGTTTCCAAACACTCACTGATGTTTCGCACTTCTTCGGTTTTTGTTTTCTGACACTTGTTTTCTTGCGACAACGCCATAAGTTTCTGGGTAAATCTAATACCATGTTGGCCCCGCACTTTGGACATTGCTGAGCCTCCAAAACAATCCCATGGCTGGCCAACACTTTAAATAAAGGCTCTGGTGAGGACTTAAAGCGACAATAAAATGCAATGCACCCACCATCACAATCAGCACACGGCATGGCTACTTTCCGGTATGAATATCAGACTTCAAATGAAGTCACCCTTGCGGCTGATATTGAAAGGTGGCGCCACCTAAGATAAAAGCATTTTGACGACAAGATGAACATCATAAATCTAATGAAATATCAATAATTAAGATAACCTAACCTCACATAACATCACATATCGTAACAATAATCTTATGTAACGTAGATTATACGTCCATTCAATAATGAGATTATTAAATATTAATGAATCAAAGATCGAGGGTACAGCAACAAGATACACTGGCCAACTAGTGGCAGGTCGGTGAACTACTCATTCGAGAGCCGGGCCGACACGCGGGGCAACACTCATGTAAACAAACCGTGTAAGAAGAAACCGCGGCGGACGAGTCTCAATTTGCCGAAGGTTTGTAATACTTCAATTTATCTTTTTCAAGTCAAATTTACATTTCCGCGCATCATCAAACCATACTAAGTCTACTACTAATAATATTAACCTACTCGTACTAACAGAAAAGCGTCAAATTAGGGGTAGTATAACTGTAGATTTATCTAGAATTTTGCTACCTATAGGCCTATTGTAGCGCCTCCTGTATATTGACCGAAAAATGGATGGACAAAATTGGGTGAAAAAAAGGTCTGTGATTGTGGAGGGAGCTGCACCAAGGGGTTGACCGAGGAAGACCTGAGATCGGAGTTCATCGGACTATACGTGCCGATCTCAAATCCAAAAACTTGACAAGTGAAGCAGCCCTTAACCCTTTCTCTGTGGGCTTATTTATGCTATTTAGGGCATATTCAGGCAAACCTGAATGATTAATCAAGTATCTGCATTAAATGAACTGTATTCTGCCAAAAACTAGGCGAAAATAGCTTCAAAATTACACCAGAACGAGCTTCGTAAGTGGCGGGGTTCACCCGCAGTGTTGCCATAAACATTCGGGAAAACTCGCTAATTATTAGCTCTCGCTCGCTCGGCAACACTGTCGAGAGAGTCTCGCGAGACCACAGTCTCCCTCAGTGAGCGGCTGGCTGCTCTGAGGGTCGGACGGAGGTCCCTCACGCTCCCGCCCACTGACACTCGATTTCTATGGCTTTTACAGGCTTTTAAAGCCTGGAAATTGCTGTAAATTTCCTAAGCATTCCAGAACGTCACCCGCAGGGAAAGGGTTAACAGGGTTGCCTGGAACGCCGCCATTAGGACAAGAGATTGAAACTGCATGTATGTGTGGAGCAGTGAGCACTCAATCTTAAAATTTTATGTAGGCTATGTACCGGTATGTATTGAGTTTTTACTAGTGCTAGTGAATTTCTGTGGAATTAAGTGGCCCTTGGGCAAGCAAATATATTGAATACTGTACAATATTTATATTTCCCCAGCTGACGCCTCACTGTTGAACTACACCCGAGTGGCGTTGATCTTTGAGGGTTTGGACACGGTGGCAGAAGTACTGTACAGGTCAATGCTCAGACGGTGGGACGCTCCGACAACATGTTCGTCAGATATGTCTTTGATGTCAAGAACCAACTTGCAGGTTAGTTGGTTTTATTTATGTAGTCAACACATGGTGATTTTTTTTTTTTTTTTTTTTTTTCTATATTCCAACTACTCCCTCTCGGGCATAGGCTGATAGCCTTTACACTCTACCGCTGAACACGGTGAGGCCCGTGAGGTCTTGTTCCAGTTTAGGGAGTGAGACATGCGAAGCACCTATTCACGGCTCGAGCCCAACTCCATCTCCGAAGCTGCTTCGCCTCTGCGCTTCACAGTCTCACTCCCCAGGCTCGGACCCTCACTCTCAGAACGCCACCTAATGAGCAATTAACTCACTAGGCATTGCCCCCCTGTAGCATAGTTTGAATATGAATATTCATACAGTGCTATTTAATCAGGGAACAATGAGGGTATTTTGTTTTGGCATTTCGGTGTGCTGTGGTAATGCACTGAAACTAGGTACAGCACAAATTCCATCCCAATAATATCTTCCCATTGACATATTGGGATTCGAACCCGGGTCCATTGGATTACCAGTCCAGTAGCAAGACCACTGTTTGTTAATGTTGCTAACTAAAGAAACATGTGAGATTGGGACATCTTTCATGCCACGATAGAGAGCATTAAGATACAATTAGATTGGCATATGGAGGAGATGGGTTGGGTGTGAGGGGGATCTGCCGGATGTGGGCCAATCGGCGCTCTGCAGTCCGCCGTTTTCTTGTGTTGACCTCTGACTGTTTTGGTGAGGTCGGTCCTCATGGTGTTAGTGAGCTGTGCCTATAATTAGGCCTTATAATTGGAGTTGGGTGTGAGAGGGATCTGCCTTGTGTGGGCCAATCGGCTTTATGCAGACTCCCATTTTCTTATGTTCTTATGTACTGCCCCCTAGGAAGGTACCAGCAACACCCTAGATGTGAAGTTTGAGTCCCCCGTCAACTACTCCGCCCGGGAATACGAGGCCCAGGCAGCGGACTATGTGGTGCCCCCCAAGTGTGTGGACCTGGCCTTCAAGGGGGAGTGTCACGCCAACCACATACGCAAAATGCAAGCCTCGTTCAGCTGGGACTGGGGGCCGGCCTTTCCCAATATTGGCATTTGGTTAGTTCAATTCTTCTTGTTCTTCTACTGATCTATCTACCCATATACATCCATCTAACCATACACATCTATCCCTCCACTTCTTTGGGATATATATTGTATACAGCTGAGTCCCGTGCAGAAACACACGGGACACCAAAGCCCCACCCAAGGCCCTGTTCCCCTCAACAATTATGAAGGGAAAGTTGAGGGTTTAGAGTTATGGATGTTAGCTTATTTCTACAGGTCTATAACAACTGATTATGGTTTTGTGGGTATTTTATATTTCATGATATTGTTTTGCTAAATCTTCAATACGTTATTTCCACATAGTGATTTTGATAAGTTCTTTTGTCTATATATTGTGCCGTTCCTGTTTTGGTTTGTTTGTTTTGCAAGTTTTATATATTAATTAATACTGTTGTGTTATAACCAGGAAGGGTTGAAAGCTCGTGGGTTGGAATTCGCTGCTGGTGACGGATATTTACTTCGCAGCCTTCCCGACCTCGCCCCTTCCATCAAAACCCGATTCATCCTTCAAACCAGGCTGGGAGGTCAGTTTTGGTTAGATTTACTGTATATACAAACACTACAATATTATAGACCGAGAGATACATACCGGTAGTGGTTATGGTTTCTGTCTATGGTAAGTATAGATTAATTTATTTAAACTAAGTGGCAAATTAAGCTTAACTATCAAGTTAGATGAAGAGATGCAAGTCTGTGAATGTGGAGGGAGCTGCACCAAGGGGCAGACCAAGAAAGACGGGGGATCAGACCTTATGGTCTGATCTCAAATTTAAAAACCTGACAAGTGAGGCAGCTCTGAACATGGCTGCCTGGAGCGCCGCCATTAGGACATGAGATCAGAACCACACGTGTGAAGCACATGGTTATAAAATGTATGCATGTAGTTTCGTATGTTTACTGTATATGTATGTACACTTGGTCAAAGAAGTATCTGCACCCCTATGCTGATCATCTGGTGTGTACAGCTCGGTAGGTTTGGCAACTCTGCCTGCAACTATATCCATGTGTCAGAGAGGATCGTCTCTGACACATGGACATAGTTGCAGGCAGAGATGCCAACCCTATCAAGCTGTACACACCAGATGATCAGTGTAGGGATGCAGATACATTTTTGACCGAGTGTACAGTAGGTAGAATTGAAGTAGAATAAGAAGTGTCAAGTCACCTTTAGCCTTTTAAGGGAGGTGTGGTGGAGTGGTCTTGCCACTGGCCTGGTAATCCAAAGGTCCCGGGTTCAAATCCCGATGTATCAATGGGAAGATATTATTGGGATGGAATTTGTGCTGTACCTGGTATCAGTGCATTACCACAAGCCCACCGAAACGTCAATAAAATACCCTCATTGTTCCCTGATTAAATAGCACTGTATGAATATTCCCATATTCAAAATATGCTATAGGGGTGCAATGCCTGGTGAGTTATCTGCTCAACAGGTGGCGTTGTGTGTGTGTAAGTGTGAGAGTCCGAGTGTAGGGGGTGAGACAGTGAAGCACGGGAATGAGGTGGCTTCAGAGATGGGGTCGTTTCGGGCCATGAGTGAGCACCGTGCCTCATGTGAAGGCAAGATGGCAGGTGCTCGTTGTGCTCTACGTGCTTCACATGTCTCACTCCCTATACTGGAACAAGACCTTACGGGCTTCACTGTTCATTGTAAAGCGGTGAATGTTAAGGCTATCAGCCTATGCCCGAGAGGAAGTAAGTTGGAATATAGAAAAAAAAAACAAAAAAAAAACAAAAAAAACATCAAGTTTCAAATAGATAGAGTTAAAGTAATTACAAGTTATGTTGGTCATCATATTTTAAGTACGTAGGATTCAATTACTGTTCTTTATGCTAATCAAGTTTTAATCCCAATTAATTTGATTTTAGTAAGCGTTGTTTCCACATAGCGATTTTGATATGTTGTTTTGACTTTATATTGTCTTTATCCCAATTTTGGTTTGACTTTGTTTGCAAGTTTTACATTTTAATACATGTTATACTTTCCCTTGTCCTACTGTAGGTGTGGTGTGATGCATCCATAGAATCCGGTGAGATAGCCTCACTATATCCTTGGGCAACATATTCTCCCATAAGAAGGGAGTCACCGCCACCGTCCAGGATTATCAGGCCGTGCTGGTGGCAAGCTACACTGTCTATAGATGAGGTAAAGTCATAGAGTAAAGTGGATACTGTAAACAGGTCTCTCTCGATTTACGATTTCGTTACGTTCTTGAAAACTCGATCATATAGAAAAATCATATAGCGAACTCTAAAATATATGGGGTGAATGGGGATGCATTTTGGGACCAGCCAAAACCCAAACCCAAACACCAGGGTTATCAGGCAGTTCTGGTGGCGACCTACTCTATAGATGAGGTAAAGGCAGGGTCGCGCCACATCAGGGTGACAAACGAAAGCAGAATTCTTTCTTTGTAGTCTATATTATTGTGTATGTATTATGTAATATGTATTATCGCAAGCCGTGTCAGCTAGGGAATAGGTTTGGAAATTTACAGCTTATTTGCTCTAGTCCTTTTTTAGTTATAGAGTTATTGATAATTTATTATTTATCATTATTATTATTATAGAACGAGGTAGACATGTGGTGGCCCAACGGTTACGGTGAGCAGCCCCTGTACCAACTGACGGCCTTGTGGACCGACACCAACCAGGTCGAGGAATCCACCAAGTCCGTCCGAGTGGGCTTCAGGACCGTCGAACTCAACCAAGACTTTATTGACCCCAGTAATGAAGCTAAGGGTAAGGAGAGAGAAAGGGAGTGTGAGAGAGAGGGTGAGAGTGAGTGAGTGAGACAGAAAGAGTGTGTGTGAAAGAGAGAGTCCAAAGAGGAATCCATTAAGTGCGAGTGGGCTTCAGGACCGTCGAACTCAACCAAGGCTTTATCAACCCCAGAAAATAAACTAAGGGTAAGGAGAGAGAGAGTGAGAGTGAAAGAGTGCGTGTAAGAGAGAGAGAGACAGAGTGATTGAGAGAGATAGAGAGATAGAAACCAAGCAGTTAAGCAAGTCAGTCGAGCTGAACCAAGACTCTATTGACCCCAGTATGAAGACACAAGTAGGAAAGAGAGAGTGTGAGAGTGAAATTGCAGTGAGAGAGGGATGGGGATTGCAGTGTTCGTTCCTGTCATGGCCTTTACAGGAATGCCCCCAGGTTACTTTGTCAAGACACACTTCCTTTGCCTATGCCACAATGCCAGAATTGATTTTTGTTTTATAAAAGTATAATCCAGAAGTGGCCAGATTAGAGTTGCAGACTTGCAGAAGAATGTAAATACTTTATTTGAGTAACTCGACAACTTAGCTGAAATGCCTGCCAAACACAGCAAACCAAACAATGTCTATAATCACAACATAAATATTAACAGTCTACGCAGTCCTCAGTTTTATGTTATGTTGTACCCAGGTCGCCACTACCGGGTAATTGTAAACAAAATACAGTAATGTGAAGGACTCGTCTTTCGTTTGACACCCTGTTCAGTCTTTATATCCATGTTCTATTGTTCCCAGGTCTGTTAATTGCCCTTTAAAAAGGAGGCCCTTTTTAAACTGAATACAATTGTCTATTATATCCGTTCATTCTAGGTTGGCCAAAAATCCTAACCTCTAACCTCTGTAACTCACAAAGGGCTAGAGCAAATGAGCTGTCAATTTATTGGGAGGTTTGACGTACCTCCCAACCTACCAAATAGGAAAACCTACTATTTGGTAGTAGTCTTGGAAAATCCAACGTCAAGGCTATTAACCTAATTGCAATGACGACTTGTCTATTTTGACTGCTATGTCGTCATTCCAACCGCGGTTAAAAAGAAAACGTCTAGAGTCTACTCCTTATCTTGCTCTAGGAGACGTTGTACATTAACCAAAACTACCACCGAAGGTGAAAAAAGCATAGAAGAGAAGAAAAAGGGGTTTACCTTAGTTACCGCTTAAGGCCCATCCTGTGTTCCGTCATGTGCAGATCCCTGTCGAACGTGCGCATGAGCGACCCTCTCTTGTCATCACATCTCACGTCAGCAGAAGAACGCGGATGGGCAGGGGTCCGGCGTGAGGGAGGGTATTATGTACGTTGGATTTTCCAAGACTACTACCAAATAGTAGGTTTTCCTATTTGGTAGGTTGGGAGGTACGTCAAACCTCCCAATTTGTTAGTAGTCTTGGCAAATCCAACGTCAAGGCTGCATAACAAATAGGAGGAGGACATCCAAGCCCAACCTACCAAAAAAAACAATGCATAAAACAAAATTACGAATGACAAAGACACAATTTAAACAAGAGAGTTTAATAAAAGAGTGAAAAACTGAGGAGTAGCTAAAAAGAACAGTTTTAACACATGCCCGTCATTCATAGTAATGCAAAAACATAGACTTGTCTGAAACCAAAAAGGTACTGTACCCAAAATCCCTTTTCTTCAAAAACCAACAAAAACACTGAACACAAGAACAAAACACAATTTTCAATGTGGCAAAAACACTTATGTACTGGAACAATACATAATCCCAAACTTGCAATCCAGTGTTGCAAACCCATACACCCCCCCCCCCCCCCTTTGTCAAAAAACAAAGGAAAAGAACGAGGGACAAGGGGGGAAGACCAGGGATCTTCGCCAGAGCACCAGGAAACACGACCCCCGAGAGCAATCACCGGCCGAGGGGGTCGAACACTGGACACGGAGAGGTAGGAGGAGATGAAGGAATTGATAGAAGACCACAAAACCGCCGAGGCGAAGGCAGGGAAGGATCGACGTGGCAGGAACCGGAAGGAGGCAGCAAAGGATCTGACATCGCGCGCAGAACCCCTACAAACAGGGTGACGGGCACGAACGGTCCGACAAACGTGGCGGCCCAGCTGCACCTGCTAGAGCCTCCCACCTGTCCGAGGAGACACCCACACAGCAGTACCCGAAGGCGGCGCCACAGACGCAACAGAGGAGTGCAAGGCTGACACCGGGCACAACACATGGCGAGGATGCCCACGCCGTAAAGCCTGGACAGCGAAAGGCTGGAAAACGGGGGCCTCCCTCCCATGCGTGGTAACAAAAGGTGGGAAGGAGGCGAACGAGACGCCATGCAAGGACGGGGAGAATCGCACGCAGTCCCGGGGCCGTGACAATGCCGCTAGTGCAGACACCCGATCCCCAGTGGCCAGAGCGACAAGGAAGAGTGGACGCCCGAGCAACGGAACCGGCGTAGCGGCCCTTGTATACGTGGGGGAAGCCAGAAGGACCAGAGCCCGCCCCAGATCCCACAGCGGAGGGACCTGGCGCGGAGGCGGTCGAACCCGGAAGGCAGCCGTCAGGAAGGAATCCAGCACCTGTGGTGGAACGACCAGCCCAGCGACGGACCCAAAGAACCCCCCCGGACGGCAGACAAGTGGGTACGTATAGCGTCGACTGGAAAGCGACGTGTACGGAAGAGGTGAAACAAGGAGCGTAGGACGAGGGAAGGAGAGCCAACTGGCAGGCGAGTGGCCTGTAGCCACCTAGTAAAAGACCTCCAGCGGGACCCGTAAGTCCCCCAAGGAGAAGACGGCCAGGAACGCTGCAGGAAGTCAGTCAGGGCCCGGCCGGGACCGGGAGCCACCGTGCCTCATGAACAAGCACGATGCGAAGGCCAAAGAGGTCCGCAGGACCCCAACCTAGCCCAAGTGGAAGCCGGAGACAGGTAGAGGGACCGGACTCGGGCACCACCGCCGCAACCGGGCGGACCAAGTCCGTGCCGGCCACAGAGGCGCGAGGAGCCAGACGCAGCCGTGGTACAGCCGCAGCTTCGCGAAGACTGGGCACATCAACAGCGCGTCTGGTGGCGGAAAGATGGATATCGACCGCCACCTGTACCAGGCGACCATGAAAGCGTCCGGACCCCCCCCGGAGCGCGAGGCCGGAGGGAGAGGTCCAGAGGCAACTGGCGCGGCACCCCCGATGCGAACAAGGCGACCTCCGGAACACCTCAGGAAGCCGCGAGGTCGGCGAACACAGTCCGTTTCATCGCCCATTCTACAAGAACGCCCTGCCCTCTCGACAGGGCGGCCGCCCAAAGGGTGGCAGGCCCGGGCAGGGAGGAGGCATGCAAGGAGAAGGGGTGTCGGTCCGCGAGGAAGAACAACTCCACCGAGACCCCCAATAGAGTCAACGACCTGGAGGACCCCCGCATAAGGAAACAGGGGACAGCTTGTCTGAGTGTCCAATCCGAAGGCCACCGACTTACCCCGAAGGGCCAGCGCGTGGTCCCGCAGGAAGAACAAAGGAACCAACAATCCGAGGGCATAGACAGGTAAGAGGAGGGAGACCCACCCATCTGCCGGGAAGTGGACGTCCCAGGTTCGATGGGGAACCTCACCCAACCTCGCTCGACGTATCTGTGGTTACCCAGACCGTCGGCGGGGGGGGGGGCAGTCCAGGGCACAGTCGCAGAGAGCGAGCCCCGAGCAACCCAGCGACCGAAGCGTCAGCGAACGGTACGCGGGAGTGGCAGGAGCCGATCCATAGGGGCAACGGAAACACCGCGGTGCCCATGAGGAGGAGGCGGCGTAGCCAGAGGCTCCCTAAGGGAAGGGGCAGAGCGGCCCAATGCAGCGAACCCACGAACGAGTCCCAGAGCCACCCCGGGAGGGAGACCGAGTGCAACACGGCGAAGACCGTCCACCGAAGGTGCACCGCGGCCGGCAGACCCCGGGGCACCGTAGCGCCGGACAAAACCCATGCGAGACCGACCCATGGCACGACATGCGACGGGGTCAAGCGCGACTTGGGAACATCGAAGGGGAACCCTAACCGTGCGATGTTGCGAACGACGGTGAGGGCGTCGCCAATGCACAGTCCTAGGGCGTCGGAAACTACCAACCAATCGGCCAAGGAAAACAGGATCTGGAGCCCGCTCCTGAGGAGAGGACCCAGAGCCTGCCCCACCAGTGCGGAGAAGATCTGCGGCGCGATGCGGAGACCGAAGGGAAGGCCGTCGAACAGGAACACACGATCGGAAGTCCGAACGGCCAAGAAGCGCTGGAAGCGAGGATGGAGAGGAACGAGCCAAGACGCATCCTGGAGGGCCAGCGACACTACCCACGACAGAGGGCACAGGGCCAGGCGTACCAGGGGTACCGGCAGCATCCGAAACCGGGTGTGCACGATGTGCCCGTTGAGGGCCGACAGATCCACCACCGGTCGCATCGAGTCGCAGTTCGTCGACGGTACCAGAAAGACACGGGAGAGGAAAACCGGGTGACCGGCGGTCAACTCCCTCGACGCTACCCAGCTCGGGCATGGAAGTGAACACGTGGGCCACCTCTGAAGAGATGGGCCGGCGTCGGTGACAAGAGCGGAGTGGGGGTCTGGACGTCCACCTCCAGGTGAGACCCCTCCGCGCAACCCGCCGCCCCCAACGTCCCTCGCGGCTACCGAGGGGCGCAAGGGCGAAAACAACCCGAGGGAGCACCCGAGAGGAGGGGAGCGACCCGGTACGCCCAGGCGAGAAGGAGAACAAGGAGGCCGACCCAGAGAACTACACATTGTGTTGACGTGGAGGTACCCCCGGTACGGGCCGTGCGGGCATGAGCGCCACGTTGACCTCCTCTACCCCTGCCCCCCCCAACCTCGTCGAAAAGGGCGGGCCACCCCAACCCCAGGCCGGCGCGGGGCTGACCCCTTCGAAGGGCGGCCGGAAGCGGAAGGCCGGCCAGCCCCGACACAGAGGGGATGAAAGGGGCAAGAACAGAAGTGCGAGGCGGAACCGACGCACAGGCCAGCAACGTCCCAGTCCTGCGCCCGTGCAAGGCGGCAGCACTTGCAGCAGCACCCCGAAGAGGACCGGCAGAAGGACGGGACTGAGAAGACCCCAAGCGCGGCACAGCGCGTCGGTGCGTGACGTAAGCAGGGGCCGTAACGACACAGCGCGGCGTCGCGTGTCGGAAGCAGGGGCCGCCGACAGAGAAGCGTAGCATTCCCAAGCATCCTGCTTAAAACACCCCGACGTATATAGCGCAGAGTACAACAAACCCTGACGAATAACCAAGGGGGCCGGCCGGCAGAACGAAGACCGTACCGTCGTGCGGTGCCGAGTTGCCGCGCACAAAACCGCCTTCAGCTCGGGAACCAAAGACACCGCGAGCCGAAGGTGGACCCGCTGAACGCGGTCCAAACCCTCGCGAAGATCGCCTGGCGCAGACGCCTCGAAAAGCCGCAGGTGGTGAACAGACGTCTGGAGGGAACCTAAAGACAAGACAATAAGTCCGTCACCCTCCGTCGCAAGGGAAAAACCTTGGCGACAGAGGGCTGATCCGGGTGAGAGAAGAACGGGGTAGCAATAGAACAAAGTTCAAGAACGGGCGCGCTCATCCAGGACCAGAACGCGCCGTCCAACCCGCCGACAGACACAAGAGGAGGCAAAATCGGGGACGACTCCGGGGGAGGGACGGAAGGAGAGCCGTCGACGGATCGGTGTGTGAAGTCGAAGGCCTCAGCAAACCAGGCCTCCAATGGGAGAGGGTGACCGAGCATGATGGCTAAGCCAGGCGTACCGGCGTCGCACAAACCTGTCCCATAGGAGGACAGACCCGTCAACACAGCCAGGGACTGAACAGCCGGAAGGATGTCAGGGCGGCTGAAGTCTGACCAGAGCGTAGGCCTGCAGAAGGGAGGGGGACCGTAGCAGGGGTAGGTAGGGTGAGGTGCTGAGGGTGAGGCACCGCCAAGAAGGGCGAGAAGAGGGAGTCTTCCATCGACTCCAAGCGCCCGTCGAAGCGTGACACAACCCAGCCCTGCATAGCCGACAATTGATCCGAGAGAGGCTACCCCCCCCCAGATTGGTCGGCCCGCAGGGGCGAGCGTGAGCGGGAGCGAGACCCACGACACGAACCAGCAGCATCGTGGCCCAAGGAAGGCGAGCGACGACGGTTGTGTCGCCGTTGAGGGACTCGTCCCCGATCACGAACGGCCGAGGGGGAAACAGCACCATTCCCCTCTTCCAGCGACACATCAGCTCCTGAGAAAGGGGACCCCGAAACCTCGCGAAACCCCACCGAGGCAAGAGGAGGGGTACCCCCCTGGCGAGACGGTAAGTGAAGGTCAGGAAGAGAAGAATGAGGAGGAGCAGGACGACGGGAGTGGGAAGGCTGGCCGGGTGAAAGGAAGCCAGGAGCCGCGGGGGGAAACAGAGCAAGGATCCCCAGGGCTGAGATAACAGGGCGGCCCGACACCGAGGCGGAGGAGGGAGGGACCACCACCGTGGGACGAGACCGTGAAGGAAGAATAGGCACTTAAGCAGGTGAAGTAGGAGAAGCAACGACATCCAGGCGGACCCTCCTGGACAGTGTAGGAGGAGGGAGCAGAGGGCCAGCTACAGCATGAACAACCGCGCGCGGAGAGGACAACGTAAGAGGAAGTCGTCTGGGCTGGGGAAGCGGGCGGAAGGGAGTAGAGCCCCTATCCGTAGAGGCCAGGGGAGGGCGCACAGGGGCAGAGCCGCTAACCCCGGCCTCAGGGCGAGAACCATGACGAGGGCGATGGGCGTCGTCAAGGCGATCAGGAGGACGACGAGGCGAGCGAGAGCGTGGACGGAGCCGGGGAACCCCCCGACGATGGGACGACCGGCTGCGGGACCCAGGGGAGAGGGCCCGAGCAGGGAGAGGACCAGGTGAACGGCCTTCAGTCGGGTCAGGGATACCCAGGGCGACGCGGATCCGGTCGGCAACAAAGGCCGGGGAACGGTGGCCCACAGTCCTAATGTGGCGGGAGACCATCGTCCACACCGACGGAAGGGAAGCAGGAGGCCACAGCCGCCGCCGAGGAACCAGGGCCATGGAGCAGCACAACCACCAGGGCCAGACACGTGCCACACAGAGCAGGGAGGTAGGCCGTAGAGGACACACAGAGCGAGTGGCGCAAGCAGGACTTGTGGCTCTCCAAGCACGGGGAGCGACAACCAAGGCGAAAGCAAGGCAGCCTACCTGCACTACAAGAACACACACCATAATCAGCACGTCGAAGGAGTAAGTGGAGAGAATGTCCAAGAAGAACCAGGGAAGGAGCATGGGGAAACAGGAACACACATGCAAACAGGTATCCGTACTCACCCTAAACTGGGAGCACAGAGGTAGGTGAGGAGGGCGGCCGAGGCGGAAGAGCACTAGCAGAACCTGCAAAGATGGAGAAAGTGTTAACCACCACTCAACATCTTACATGCAGGGCCTATAACACCAGTAAAGTGCATACACCAATATAGTATCAGGCAACAAGATGATATAAAAAAAGTCAATAGTGAAAGCCAACTATTACCGCAAATTTGCGGGCCAATGGAGGCATAACCGTACCGACACCACCCTCCTGCAATTTCGCGGGACCCCCCAACGATCTCCGCAAATTTGCGGGGAGCCGAAATGTCCCAGAGGACCGAATCGAGCACCCCGCAAATTTGCGGGACCGGCCGAGATGGTCCGGCGCCGAAAAAGCGAGTGGAGCGTCTAGGGAATACCAAAAGAGGCCCAGAAAAAAGCGTCATCTCCTTATGAACTCCAAGCGACGATGGCCATCAAGCTGAGCAGTGTCTTCCTTGATAATATCCTGACTCAACCGGTCAAGGGAGAGGCAAGGAAGACACACCAGGGGAGAGGAGGCACATCCCCTAGGAACCACCCAACCCACAGAGATAGAGCAAAGCCCATGAGGAGAAGTGGCAGGAAGGGTGGTTTGGCACAAACAGGGGCCCCCGTAGGGTACCCCAGGATTGGGCAAAAGGGTATGAAAGGATGGAGGTGAAAACAGTAAGGGAACACAAAAACCAGTAAATGAAACTGGCGAGAAAAAGGGTGGCCTAGCCGTGAGGAGAGAATGTGTCAGGGGCGAAAAACCCTGTGGTGTGAGGGAGGGGCCCCCGTGGGGTACCCCAGGATATCACGAACCACCAAGCGCCCAGGCCCTTGAGACACAGTGAAGGCTCGAAAGGGGGGACTCGGGAATAACGCTAATAATGCGGCCGACACAAACCCTACAAACAGCACCGCCACCACGAAATCGCAGATCGTGAACCAACTGTACACCTAGGCTATGAAAATATGAAAACTCATAGGGGCATAGCAATTCCTGAATGAGAAACAAGCTAGGCTAAAATAAGCTAAAAGCTAAACTATGCCCAGACTAACAGGAAAAAAGAATATGAAAAGAGAAAGGAATGAAAAACACACACGAGGAACGCCAGGCGCCCCCGTACCTTCGGTAGCTATTTCCACACGCGTCTCCATTAAACACACTTAGGAGCCCATTTACGTGTGCCCTAGATCACGTAACATCTGTCTAACAAAAAGAAGGCCAGATAAGCCGAAACGAACCTAAACAGGGTGAATTAAAGGAGCACAACAAAAGCGACTTCATTCAATGGAGCGCTTGAAAAAATGATGACAAGAGAGGGTCGCTCATGCGCACGTTAGACAGGGATCTGCACATGACGGAACACAGGATGGGCCTTAAGCGGCAACTAAGGTAAACCCCTTTTTCTTCTCTTCTATGCTTTTTTCACCTTCGGTGGTAGTTTTGGTTAATGTACAACGTCTCCTAGAGCAAGATAAGGAGTAGACTCTAGACGTTTTCTTTTTAACCGCGGTTGGAATGACGACATAGCAGTCAAAATAGACAAGTCGTCATTGCAATTAGGTTAATAGCCTTGACGTTAGATTTGCCAAGACTACTAACAAATACACATATTCCTTCGCCATTTTCCTATTTGGTAGAAATATTAGCTCAATATTATTACTCTAGTCCTTTTTGAGTTATGAGAGGTTAGGGGTTACGATTTCTGCCCAACCTAGAATGAACGGACTATAATAGCCAGTATAAAATGAAAAGGACGGAACTGGTACTGAACGGGTTAAGAACGATGGTAAAAAAATCATAAATTCATTCAACTCCTCACATAATATTGCTCCTGTTTGACACTGTATTGTTGTCCCCAGGTCGCTACTACCGGGTAATCGTAAACAACGTGCCGATGTTCATGAAGGGGAACAACTGGATTCCAGTCCTGGCCTTTCTTCAAGTATGTCTCTCCTTTAACCGTCTTGGTGATGTAATGGTTAGAGTGTTTATAAATCTGTGTGTGATAATACAGGTTCGAATCCCGGTGGATCACATTTATGCTTTCATTTCATTGGAGGTGTTTGGTGTTGCCGTGAAATTAATAAAAAAAAAAAATAATATTGATGAAATCGTTATTTCCACATAGCGATATTGGTAAGTTATTTTTCCTTTATATTGTATTGTCCCCGTTTTGGTTTGTTTATTTTGCAAGTTTTACATTATATTTTCACCTGCTTTTATAACCTCATAATGTCTTGATGGTGTAATGGTTAGAGCGTATAAGTTCTGTATGTGATCTCCTAATTTCAAATCCTGGGAGAATCACATGCTTTCATTAATTTCATTTGGGGGTTACTGGTGTTAAGAACGATGTTAAAAATAAAAAGTAATAAAAATAATATAATATAATATAAATTTTATTTTCTTAAGCGTTATTTCCACATAGCGATTTTGATTAGTCCCTTTGCGTTTATCTTGTGTCGTCCCAGTTTTGGTTTGTTTATTCTTACACAGTTTCTTACAGTAGATCCTCTGGAAAAAGGCAAACTATGCCTGTGTATCCAGCTCAGTACCAGTACTTGCACTGCTGCGGTCGTTCACGGTGTTGGCGGCGGCGGTAGCAGACGCAAAATTTTTACTATTCTGTATTTTTGTTTTATAATCAAACTTCAAATCTTGTCTTCCCCATGCTTTATCAAGATTACTTTCAAACTCCCTTATTGATTCGGAATCGACTACATACTGGGGCAGTGCGTTCCACTCATTTACCACTCTATCACAAAATGAGTTCTTTGCCTTCTCAAGCCTATTTCTTTCTTTGTAAATTTTCTTAGAGTGTCCTCTCGTTCTTGTTCCCTCCCGCATCAAGAAGATACCTTCACACACATCCTCATCGTACTTTCCTGACACTATCTTAAAAGTCTCTATCATATCCCCTCTCTTTCTCCTATATGCCAGTGTCGGAAGCCCCAGTGTCCTCAACCTCTGCTCATAGCCCGCGTTCTTCAACGTTGGTACCAGCTTGCTAGCTCTCCTCTGCACTTTCTCCACTGCTTCTATATCCTTTACCATATATGGAGCCCACACCTGGTTCGCATATTCCAGGTGCGGCCTAACCAGTGCTGTATAGAGATTCCTGAAGATTTCTTCGTCAAGTGACACAAATGTCCTTATCAGCCCTACAATTCTATTGGCTTTGTTTATCTTTTCCGCTAAATGTTCTGAGAAATTTAACTTATTGTCTATCACTACTCCTATATCCTTTTCTGCATTCACTTCCTCCATCGCTTCATACATACTGTATCCTACCTTGTCTATCTTGCTGGTCCCAATCCGCATGTACTTGCATTTTTTTGGATGAAAAGGCATTAACCAATGCTCAGACCATCCCTTCATGCCCTCCACATCTCCTTGAAGCAAACCCATATCTAACTTACTCCTCACTCTTCTATACAGCTTAGTGTCATCCGCATACAGGTATACCTCACTTCCATTAGTTATAACTTCAGGTAAGTCGTTGATAAATATAACGAACAGCAGTGGTCCCAACACAGATCCCTGAGGTACCCCACTTGTAATTTCCCTCCACCCCGAGCCTATTCCATTCACCAGTAATAATAATAATAATAATAATAATAATAATAATAATAATAATAATACTTTATTTCAGACTCACACAGTACAGAGGGGACCATACTGGGGTCCATATATACCTTACAGTAACATAAATATATATAAGCTACTGTACATAGGCTACATAAAATAAAAAGAAATTAAATAATACCCAGCTTGCTATCATGTAGTTCACAGCACTGCCTCAACCAAAAACAGTGGTCATCAAACTACTGTGTTACCAAAACCACTGTCCTAATTGTGTACAGTACCATGCCTCACATCATTTAGCTTCCGGTACAGTATGTTGCTACAGTACAGTATAGGAATATCGGTACTGTACTGCACTATGAGGTTCAGTACCGGTATGCTAATTCTGTAGAGTAGCAGACCTGAAATCATTACTTAAGGTTAAATATAGAGCAACTTCCTCCAGTGTGCCTGGATCCTAGAGGTGTACACTATGCTTGGAGTTTGTAGCATTTTAATGATACTGTTCTCAGAAGTGTTAAGGCGCTGAATGAATTTATATGTTAGCTTTCTAATGAGTGATTGGTAACAGTGTAAGTTCATATAGGCACATAGCGTACTTGTACTCTCATATTTTGAGAGCCCCAGAAACATTTTCATGATATTGTGATATGAGATACTTAGTCTATTCACTGTCATTTTCTTATAGTTCCACCATAGTTGTGCTGTATACATTGGTGAGCAGTAGGAGTTGAACAATGTTATTTTTGTATCCCATGTGCACATATGAAATTTTCTTAATATTGAATTTCCCTGCATGTAAAGTTGCCTTCGCTGACGACCCATATCCTCATCATCTGAGCGATCACTTGAAATATAGTGTCCTAGATACTTTACTTTACTTACTTCTTCTATAATTTCTTCATACAAATGGAATTTAGGTAGCTTTGATTTCAATAGAAGGTTAGATTTAAATATTATGATATTGCTCTTTATAGGATTAAATTTGACTGAATGTTCAATTCCAAATTTTTCACATACTCTTAATAATTTATCCAGTCCTGCTCCAGAGGGCGCGATTAAGGCTAGGTCATCAGCATCCATGAGATGATTTACAATGGTGCTGCCAATACAGCACCCAGTGCGAGTCTTGTTCAGCTCCAGACTAAGATCATCCATGTAGACGATGAAAAGATATGGAGACAATATCCCCCCCCTGCCTAACACCATTGGTTACGGCGAAAGAGCCTGACAGGATGTTGCCCCATCTTACACACATTTTTTGATTAGCATACCAGAAAATAAGTATCCTAACAATATAGCTAGGCACTCCCCTGTTAACTAATTTTTCAAATAAGGTTTTGTGACACACCCTATCAAAAGCCTTACTTGCATCAAGAAAACAAGAGAAAATTGAGCTATTTAGTTTGTTGTATGTATCAATCACTTCTTTCAGCACATATATGCATTGGTCTGTGCCGTGATTTTTCTTAAAGCCAAACTGATTGCTGCTGGTGACAATATATGCAGACATTCTTTCTAGCATTATCATTTCAACTACCTTACTCACCACACTAGCAAGTGCTACTGGGCGGTAGTTGTCTTTAGCTGTAATTTTACCTGATTTATCTTTAATTAAAATGTAAAACTTGCAAACTAAACAAACCAAAATTGGGACAAGGACAATATAAAGTCAAATTAAATTATCAAAATCGCTATGTGGAAACAACGTTTACTATGAATGAAAATTATTAAATAAAAGAACACAATCCACCACATAGGGTGTACATTACTACATGAGCAAGTTAATCTGTTTCCCAAGCAAACTAATCGCACATATAACAACGCACTATCGTCACGTTAAAGGAAGTAGTCAAGTTTGGGAAGTCCGGGACGTTCTGGCAAATTTTACTAAACTCTGCATGAATAAAGAAACTATATGTTAAATGTCAAAATATTATTTAAAATCAAATTTGCAACATGACAAGACATTAAAATAGTACAAAATACAAATATTTATAAGATATCTATACTATTACAAAATAATATATAAAATACAGTACAGCACTCACTAACGATAGTGCTATCGGGTAGGTACCTGTAAGCATAGCATGCCTCAAGTGACCCCTATCAATAACTACCCTACAAATAACCTACATTTATAGCACAAATAAACTAAGGAAATCGCAAAAGTAAGCAATTAATACTATCGACAATGAATACATATAATATAAAGACAAATAATTACAAAATATGAAGTAACAACAGATTTAAACAAAGAGTACTCTTTTAACAAGAACAATAAATTTTAAAATTCATCAATATTAATATTAATAATAATAACATATAGAAAAAGAAAAAGATAAACAATAAATACAGACAAAAAGTAAGCAGAGGTTATACAAGAAACTTCAAGTTAAAAATGCTTGATTAAAATTATTGATGTCAAATTTTAGAATACAGTCACAATAATTGACCCTAAAAAGATTAAATTTATGGAACAATTTACTTGCCTCAAAACCTCTGTCCACTAAGAGTCTGTATAGTAACCTAGCTCTAGCCCAAAAGTCATCTACTTTAGTGCAGATTTTACAAAATCTTATTAATTGGGAATAAAAACAATTATAAGTTATTTTACTATCGATATTACTACTAGGGAAAGGAAAGTTTATTACGTTAAAATTAAAATCATCAACTTTGTGATATACTTTAAGTATGCACTGTTCATTAACAATCTCTATATTTATATCAAGAAAATTTTCAACTTTATAATTTACGTTACATTGTGTGAGGGGAATAGAATTAGGGTAAATAAGTTTAGCAACTTGATTAAAATTTAACAAATTGCAAACAAGAATATCATCAATATATCTACTATTATTACTTAACAGTTTAGCAAGTGCTAATTTTTCTGGAATTTTATTTTTCTTGCTACTGTCAACTAAGTCTTTTATATATTTAAATTCTAAAGCAAGCAAGAATAAGTCTGCAATTAAAGGGCTAGCATTTCCACCCATAGGAATTCCTAATATTTGTTTGAAAATGTACGGCCCGAATCTAACATAAGTATTGAAAAGGAGGAATTTAAGGGCATCTTTAAGTTTAGTTCTATCAAAATATACAGAACTAGTGGGAGTAGAGCTAAGTGATGCATTATTAAAATATGTATAAACATTTATGAAATAATTACCATTCCTAACGAACCTGTCAAAGTGCAAATCTATAATAAAGCAAAGCTCTGAATTTACTAAATCTAAAGGCAAATTGGTATACAAAGTTGAAAAGTCGAAGCTATGTACCGAGGTAACTTTCGGCATGGTATTTATTTTATCAATAACTTCTAACGAATTGTCAACACTCAAATAATAGTTAATGCAAGTATTACGGATATCATAGACTCCGGCAGGACACCATGCGTAAATAGACTGGTGATGCACGAACTAAGTTTATCTATTAACAACTTATCTGCATATTTAAGATGTTCTGCATATATACCATCCAGCCCACAAGCTTTGTTTAGGTTAAGTTTTCTTATGGCATTCTCAAGATCACTTTCAGTCACTTTAATGTCTTCATAATTACTATCTTTCACATATTGAATTGCACCATTAGTAGATCTTTGGTTTACACTGTTAAGTAGTTCCTTAAAATGAGTTTTCCATAAGTCAGCAATGTTCTCTTCACCCGTAACCCCCTCAACACTGACAGGTAATGGTGTGTTACAATTTTGCATGGATCTGATGTCCTTCCAAAAACAGTTAGTATCCTTTTCTGCCAGACTCTTTGCAAGGGCTTCTTTCCTTAATTGGTTTTCATTTTGCTTAATAAATCTAATGGCATATTTGGTCCTAGCCTTTGCTCTTTTGTGAAGTTCAAATATAGGCCCCTGTCTGGGCTGACCTACTTCAAGCCAATGAGACCTAGCATCTCTGGAGGCCTGATACAGGTCAGCCACATAGTCTTGCCAACCTGGCTTATTGAATGAGGACTTATATTTATGGCTATTAAAAATACTTTCCCCCTCTGTCTCCGATCTTTCAGGAAGGCTTCTATCCATTTCACACATTTCTCCTCTATATTATAGCTTCTAACTTTTTCTATTAACCTTTTATGTGGGACCTTATCGAAGGCCTTCATAAAATCGCAATATACCACGTCTATTACATCACCATCTTCTAGAATTTGCATCCAATCATCTACCACCTTAATTAGCTGTAGTACCGTCGACCTCCCCGGCAAGAATCCGAACTGTCTCCCACTGAAAAGTTGGTTTGACTTCATATGATCCATTATTCCTTCTCTAATTACCATTTCCATTAGTTTACACACAACACTTGTCAAACTGACTGGTCTATAATTCCCTGGGTCATTTCTCTTTCCCTTCTTAAATATAGCTGTTATGTTCGCCTCTCGCCAGTCCATCGGGATTTGTCCTGTATTAAACGATACCTCAAATAATATTTTCAATGGCTCTACTAACATCTCACCTCCTTCCTTTATGATTCTTGGGTGTATCCCATCCGGTCCCGGTAACTTACTTCTGTTCATTTTTTCTATAGCCCTTCTTATTCTAGCATGGGACTCTATTAGTTCTAGTGCCGGTGCCTGTTTGATGGGAATAGTAGGCACTGCATCATCCGACTCCACTGTTAGTACCCCCCCAAAGTATTTCCCCAGCACCTCTGCTTTCTCCTTATCAGTCTCCGCTCTACTCCCATCATTCAACCCCCCTACCAGCTCTGGGATCCCTACTCTTCTTGTTAACTTTTCCTGAATGTACTTCCAGAATATTTTTGGATTATCCTTCACATTTCTAGCTATCTCTCTCTCCCTCCTTCACCCCCTCCTTGTTTCCCACCTTATTTTATTGTTTATTTGTCTGCGTTCCAGATCCACTTCTTTAGCTTCTATACTAGACCCCCTGTTCTTTTTTAACAATTTTAATCTTTCCCACAATCGTTTCTTTTTTCTAATCAATATCCAAAGCTTTCTTTTCATTGGCAATTCTGGGTTTGTTCTTTTCCTCAATTTTGTTTTATCCTTATAGTCCCTTACTGGTACACTTTTGGATACAGCATTCTCCAGTTTGACTCTAATTTTCCTCCACATTCCTTCAGCGTCTTCACCGTTCAAGTATTCCCCCCAGTCAATGTCCAAACACCGTCTCAGCAGCTCATAATCTGCTCTATCATACATGTATATTTTTCTATTGCTTCAATTATCCCTCTCTGATTTAATGTTACAACTAAAGCTTATACAGGCATGGTCACTACGACCTATAGGGCTATCCACATTAACATGTTCCACTATATCCTCTTCATTGCTAAAAATCAAATCAAGTACAGTACACTCCCCTGCGTCCCATCTCTATATCTTGTCATCTCTATAATATGTTGCGTTAAAAAACAATCTCTCACTTTCTCTATAAACTTATTTTCCAGGCTACCCTGTCCCGCTGGAGTAGTACAATTTGCCCAGTTGATCCTTGGCAAATTGAAATCTCCAATCAAAATTTTATATTTGTTCTCTCTATTATCTATTTCCTCCATTGCTATCAGTAGGTTATCATCCTCTCCCCTGCTATTATTTGGGCTTCTATATATAGAGGCAATTAGAATTGATCCTCTTGCACATTTTACTTCAATACATGTACACAAATACTCACAATACTGCTGTCTCATATCCACCTCATTAACCTTGAGCTCTTTTCTTACATAAATAAACAGTCCTCTTCCGACCTCTGCTCTAATAGCATTTCTCTCATATAACTCAAAACCCTCCAAACTATATTCCACCAGTTCCCTTTCAATTCTAGCATTTTTTGGTCTTACTTCCTGTAGGGCTATGACATCAGGTTTTTCCTCTTCATCCTGCAACCTACATATCAGTTCAAAGGCTGTATTTTGCAAGTTTTACATTATAATTCTTGTGTATGTGTGCAGGTCCATGAGTGAGGTCACTATTGAGCAGGACTGGGGCAGGAGTTCGGCCATATCTTACCACCGCCAACACCATCCACTCGGACAACAGGAACTGGAGATGCAGATAGGGCTTCATATGGTCATGCCACCGGACGACGGACAGACGATGACTTACCAATACTACCTCTATCTTTCACAGGTACAGATGATTAGTTTGTTGTTCTTGATAGCGTAATGCATAAGTGCGCGGGATTTTGGTGAGAGTGTCCTAGGTTCAAGTCCTTGGAGTGCCACATGTATTTGTTGATTTCATTAATTGAGTTTAGAAGTGAAGTTGGTTTGGTGAAGAAAATATAATAATATAGGTCTCTCTCACTATCCGATGCCCCAATTTACGATATTATTATAGGTTTTTAGGTGTTTGTGTTTGGGTTTTGGCTGGTCCCAGAACGCATCCCCATTCACCCCATTAATTTTAGGGTTTGCTATACGATTTTTCTATTTAAGATTGTGTTTTAAGGAACGTAACCCAATCGTAAATCGAGGGAGACCTGTATAATATTTCTTTGTTTTTTCTCTCACGTTTTGAACGGAATTTGTGACACTCCACAGTTTTGATGTCATCCTACCTCCTTTAAATGTTTTACTAAAGATGGCCATTATATATTTTGCTTGCTCATATATTCTTCCACCACTAAGTTTTTCACTCATGTATTGTTAAACCATTGGCATTAGTTTGCATCACCATCTTAGCCTGATTTAGTCTCTCTCAGTTCTTGCATTCTCATCCCTAACAGTCTCTAGTCTCATCTTACCCTAATCCTTCGGTCCAGCCCTATGAGAGTTTTGTTTTGAAACTCAGTGGTCTGGTTAACCCTTTCACGCATATGACGCGATTTTGAGCCTATTGGGGATACTTTAAAGCCTTTGTTACCATCAGGGGTATTTAGAAACCTTTAGTTTAGTTACTTCAACCTCTGCAGTTGTCTTTGAGTTAGCTGTGGGCAGAAAACTAATTTTGGAGAGGTACCGTAATTATAAGAGTGAAAGAACTCTATTTCTTATTGCTAATCTGGCAACCTCTGCGTCATAAATGCGTGAAAGGGTTAAACTATCACATAAAACAAATATAAATATAAAAAAGTTTGCAAGTGTAAGTGCTTCAGAGGGGGGGGGGGACTTTGTTGAGTCTTGCTGAGACACTGTTAGCACTATACTGTATCAACATTGGCCACTGTGATGACATGATGGGTCTGTGTTGTGGCAAGTCTTTATTTTACTGTACTGAAGTACTGAAACCACGCTCTCTGTGGATGAAGCAGTCTTTAACCCTTGTCTAGCGGGGTGTTTTGGGCTCATTTGGGCATATTCAGGCCCTCGTGAATGATCAATCAAGTATCTGCATGAAAAGAAATGTATTCACCAAAAAACTAGGCGCTAAAAGCTTCAAAATGAGACCAGAACGAGCTACGTAGCACTCGTGGTTCTCTTGCAGTGGTGCCACGAACATGGGAGTTTAGCGTATAGCCAGAGGTGGGCGTGCTCCGGTGGGACCGGTAATGCGGCAGCGCTCCGCGCTCATCAGACATAAGGTAATGCGGCAGCGCTCACACGCTCCTTTTGTCAGCAGACCCGATGCGCTTCCCGCTCCTGCGCTCTGCGCTCCCAAAAATACGTATATAAAAAACAAAACAAACAAAACAGCTTCTAGAAGTTATTTAATTATTTACCTTTATCCTTCACTTTGTCCTTTGTCTTTCACTTCACTAAATTCCAAGAATTCAAAACATTCAAAAAACCTCAAGTCATGGTGTCTTTCTAAAGTTTCACTGTTTAAGTTTCTCACTTTCTCAGTTTCTGTTATTCTTTATGTCATATCAATGAATCAAATGTCAATGATATGATATGATTGATATCATTGCAAATGTCAATGATATGATATGATTGATATAATTTTGAGTTTGTGACATTGTGACTGTCCGTTTGTGACATTGTGACTGTCCATTGATATCTATGATATGACATAAAGAATTACAGAAAGTGTCCAAACTGAGAAACTAGGTCCGAAACTGCCAGGTCCGACGGTATATAATTTATAATAATTATATATATACGGCCGGGACTAGGGTCTTGTCAGATGTCAGTTGTCACGCCCAGTGCCAGGTCCGTATATACAGTAAACTTCCGTTAATCCGAAGGGCAGCGGACCGGCTCTCGTTCGGATTAGTGGATTTTTCGGATTATCGGACTTTACCCCTATGAACCTGTGTATGACGAAAATATTGAGACATTAGGCCACCCAAATGACACAATGGTGCACACACACATATCATATGTTCATGAAATCACTTCAAAAGTTTACCATTGTCATTGTAGCCTATTAACTACTTCAAAACATTCAGATTAATGGTCAAAGGAATCTGCTGATATAAACGTCTTCTTCTTCTTCCGTCTACTAGCGAGTTTGTCTTGCTCTTGAAGATCAGATGTGGTTCGGGAAGTAATGCCTTAACAACGGCACTTCCCTGAGAGGTTCTTGTAATTTTCCTTTTGTGACGTGCTCTGTTATATTATATTATATTGAAAGCACCCTTGTCTTGTTGTCTTGAAAGCACCCTTGGGATGCTCCGATCACTGAACTATAAATAGTAGCGTATCGGAACATCCAAAGGTGCGTTTTCAAGCTCAAGACTAATACGTCCAAAGGTGCGTTTTCAAGCTCAAGACTGAATGCGCTTGCAGAAAATGCGGTGCAAGCCAGTAGCGCATCGGAGCGTCCCAAGGATGCGTTCAAGAGCAAAACAAACTCTCTAGCAGACGATGTGGAAGAAGAAGAAGACGAAGGTGTTTACGATTATATCAGTAGCTTCCTTTGACCATTAATCTGAATGTTTTGAAGTAGATAATAGGCTACAATGACAATGGTAACTTTTAAAGTGAATTCATGAACATATGATATGTGTGTGCTCCATTATGTGTCATTTGAGTGGCCTGCCTCAAAAAGGGGACTTTGGGACTTCTTTAAAGGTGCGTTTTCAAGCTCAAGACTGAATGCGCTTGCAGAAAATGCGGTGCAAGCCAGTAGCGCATCGGAGCGTCCCAAGGATGCGTTCAAGAGCAAAACAAACTCTCTAGCAGACGATGTGGAAGAAGAAGAAGACGAAGGTGTTTACGATTATATCAGTAGCTTCCTTTGCCCAGTTATTCGAATGTTTTGAAGTAGATAATAGGCTACAATGACAATGGTAAACTTTTAAAGTGAATTCATGAACATATGATGTGTGTGCTCCATTATGTGTCATTTGAGTGGCCTAATGCCTCAAAAAGGGGACTTTGGGACTTCTTGAAATTCGGACCATCGGGTGAATTCGGATTTGGCCTCAAATTGACTATTCGAATCATCGGTCGTCGGATTAACGGACTTTTACTGTAATTATATACCGACTCGCCGAAAAAAAATCGTAGCAGCGAAACGACTGCACCTATGGCTTTCATATTTTTATTTTTTTACCACATGTACCTTACCCTTCTGCATACCCACCACGGCACCACCACTACCCCAAACCCCTCCTCCCACCCACTCTCTGACCAATTAGCTTAACCTCAGTTGTATGTAAAATGCTAGAAACGGTCATACGAGACAGACTCGTAAATCACTTAGAGGAAAATAACATACTTAAAGATACTCAACACGGCTTTCGTAAAAAACGTTCCTGTTTAACAAACCTCTTAGACTTCTTCCACGATATCCTCAACCTCTACGATGAGAGTAAAGCTGTAGATATTATATACCTTGATTTTCAAAAGGCCTTTGACAAAGTTCCCCACAAACGTTTACTGCTAAAGCTAAAAGCGCATGGAATACAAGACGGTGTGTTGAAATGGATTGAAAATTGGCTCAGCAACAGAAAGCAAAGAGTAGTCATAAACGGTAAGGCATCTAAGTGGACCAATGTAAGTAGCGGGGTACCCCAGGGATCGGTACTAGGACCAATTCTCTTTCTAATTTACATCAACGACATAGATGAGGGTCTCACCTGTACAATCTCAAAATTTGCTGACGATACAAAAATTGCAAATAGCGTACTCTCAAAAGAACAAGTTGACGATATGCAACACAATCTAGATAAATTGTCTTGTTGGGCCCAAATTTGGCAAATGAGTTTCAATGCGGATAAATGTAAAGTACTACATATCGGATACCTAAATGAGAAAGCAAACTATTCGATGAATGGCACTCAGCTTAAGAATGTAAACAGAGAAACTGATCTGGGAGTAACAATATCGAGTAACCTAAAACCGAGTCAACAATGTTCAGAAGTTGTTAAGAAGGCAAACAAAATAATTGGCTTTATAGGCAGGTCATTTGAGCATAAATCCAAAGAAGTTATCCTAACCCTTTACAATTCCTTAGTCCGCCCTCTTCTGGAATACTGCGTTCAATCCTGGTGCCCTTATTACCAAAAAGATATAAACAAGCTAGAACGAGTTCAACGTAGAGTTACCAAAATGATACCTAGCCTAAAGAACAAACCACACGAAGAGCGTCTTAGAGAATTAAATCTATTTCCTTAACCCAGCGCAGATTAAGAGGTGACTTAATGGCATCGACAATATGAACTGTAGTAAGTACTTCACTATCGACCAATCTAATTACACGCGGGGAAACGGTTGCAAAATTATTGGTAAATCTTTTAACTCACACGAATCTAAGAATTTCTTCTTCAATCGAGTTGTCAACTTGGTTAATGGGCTTCCCCGAAACGTAATAGACTGCATCACCGTTGATTCATTTAAACTCCGCCTAGACAAATATCTCGCATCAAACCCGCGACTGACTGCGTTTGTAAATGAATAACTTTATTTTATCCCCCCATCAGTTACTAACCCATCTGTCCCCTACTAACTTCCTAATCCTGCCACGGACATTAGTTCCAGGGCAGTAATTCCCTTTGCAATGTTCCCTTACCCACTCTAAACCACTGTTTGGACACTTGATCCTCAGTGTTTTGGAGGACAAGCAACCTAGAAGGGTCACTAGATCTGTTGTTGCTTGATTTCCTTTGTACTCCTTTGTACTTTGTACTATCGGTCGCCTCACAAGGAAAAAAAAAGAAAATCTGTGGCGGCGAAACGATTGCACCAATCGGTTCCATATTTGTGTCACAAGTGACAAGTGCCTTACCCTTATGCCTTCCCTCCACCACACCCCCAACTGCCTCCCACAACCCACTTCCAGCGTATCCGTACGAAGAAAAGGAAAACAAATAAAATCTGTGGTTGCGAAACTACCTCACCAATCGGCTTCATATTTGTAACACGAGTCAATTACGCTTCTACCTTCCCCCCACCATCCTCCAAACCACCCTCCCACCCATACATTCAAGTAACATTCCGATAGTATCGATACCATAAAATGATAAAAGTCTTTGAAGTCTATAGTGTCTTTTGACTATCAGACAGTCAGACAGGCTCGGGCTATACCACTGCCAGACTTACCCTTAGGCCCCTTCGTAAGCCGTAAATTGCCTGTAAGGTTTACTTTGCGTTAGCAAAAGCAAAAAAAACAAAAAACAAACAAGTTAACAACTGTAACACTGTCAGTCTGTCACTATCATAGTATCACTGTATCACAGTTCACTAACACCGTGAGTAACACCGTACGAACGGTACGATGACTGTACACGATAATGACGTTCTTGTACCTGTTGTTGACAGGAAAAATTGCCTCCGGAGCGCCAGAAAGGAGCGCGAATTTCTAGCTGCGCTCCCCGCCTGCACTCCGATTTCAGAATTTTGCCGCTCCTCGCTCCGCGCTCCTCTATATTGGTAATGCGCACAGGATCGCAGAGCGCAGAGCGCCAAATGGCGCGCACCTGCCCACCTCTGCGTATAGCGGTATATTTTTCCCAGCTATGCTCACTACTGGCTATACTGCCGGCCTCTCGAGAACACAGGGAACATGAGTTAATGGGCGGCGGTAAGCCCTGGGAGTCGGCTGTCTGGCCCGCTGCGCTCCCGGCCATTTGCACTCGATTTTAACCCTTTAAAAGCCTTAATAATGCTCCTAACTTGCTGCAAATTGATGCACGACTTAAGTCGAGCACCGCCAATAAGGGGTTAAACTTGTATGTGTATATATGTATGTTCACAAACTTTTCTGAGTGACTGTGTACTTGTATTGTATAGGTTCACCAAGCCATGGCAGTCAAGGCGGAGACAGAGTTCTACCGGCGGTGGAGGAGTACAGTGACGGACGAGGGTGAAGGGTACAGCATGGGAGCGCTATACTGGCAACTCAACGACATATGACAGGGAGCATCATGGGCATCTATTGGTTAGATCTACAATTGACCACTTGCGAGTTTCAAGCTATAAGGAAGTTGGAGCTGTAGACATCGATAGTTAGTAGAATTACCAGCTAAAATACGGTTGTACCTGTAGTACATTTATCAATACATAAAACCCAATTTTACATACTTTTTAGCCATCAGAAACCTACATTATTATTGCATTTCTATTTACTATCGATGTCTACAGCTCCATGTGGTGATAGGCTGGTCTATCAGAGTGAGAGTTGAGCGGTCTCTGCCATACCCATAGCTTACTCTGACTGTTCCTTTTACTTATATATTTTCTAGATCTCAAGTGACGGCGTCTCTTCCGTGGATTGACCTCCCAGTCTGCCAATCTAGAGGTTGGCAGACTGGGAGCCAAAGCGTCACATTTTTCCTTTGCCCCTCAACTAATCCTTCATAATTGCTGAGGGGCACAGGGCCTTGGATGGGTCTTCGGTGTCCCGGGCGTTTCCGCACCCTCCTCAGCTCTTCGCCTGGGAGGGGCTTCGGTCACCTGGGCTTTCTTAGTGGTAAGCAGGGAGGGTTCTGTGGGGGCAATCGGTCATAGCCTTGGCCTTGCTCGGGACCTTAGGGCTGTTCGGTCAGACAGCCTGGGGAACAACAACAACAATTTTACAGAACCTATTGTATCCTAATGTTTTTATATTTCGTAGTATTGTTTTGCTAAATGTTCAATGTCTTATTTCCACATAGTGATATTGCTAAGTTCTTTTGTCTTATATATTGTGTCATCCCTATTATGGTTTGTTTATTTTGCAAGTTTACATTATAATCCAGGCTGGAGCTTAAGCAGTCCTGCACCTCCAACAGTTAACACAAAATTAACAATAATTGGAACATAAAAGTTAGTTTCATTATTCATTAGTTTCATTGATTTCATTAATTAGGATGTATTTGTACGTTAATTGGTGGCTTGGTGAAAATATGAATTAACTGTGTTGGTGGTGTAATGGTTTAGTTGCTTATGTTCTGGGTGTGGTGTCCCGAGTTGGAATCCCGGGAGGACCATATGCTTTCATTAGTTTATTCAAGTGCATTGGGGTTTGTAATTGATGATTAATGTTAAGAACGGGGTGTTACTTAGCTTAACAGAGATAACTGTGTTGCCAGGAAATTATTGAGCTTATAAAATTGACCGTAAAAGTTCCCATATGATACCCTCCCTAATACATGACAAATATTACAGAGTACAAAGGGCAGTGGAAGATGCTGCACTACTGTACTACGTCAAGAATTTCTTTGCTCCGGTTATTACTTCCGTATACATGGATTTAGAAAATGTAAGTCCAGCATTAATTTTATCTTGGATACACTTTAGTCTATTTATTTCTAGCCGACGGTAATTTAAAAGTACAAAATATGTTTTGAAAGATACTGTACAGCGTTGTTTCCACATAGCGATTTTTATTAGTTCCTTTGCGTTTATCTTGTGTCATCCCAATTTTGGTTTGTTTATTTTGCAAGTTTTATATTATAATTTGCTACTGTACATAGAAGTAATTTGTTAAAACCTACTTTTGATAATGGAAGTCAAGTTTTTTCTTAATCCTCTCGCTATCCTGTGGACTCGGGCGTTGCAGATTAGCATTCAGAAATAGAGTTCTCTCAATCTCATAATTACCTCTACAAAATTAGTTATTTGCCCACAACTAACTCTAAGACAACTGCAGAGGTTGAAGTAACTAAACTAAAGGTTTCTAAACCACCCTGATGTCACAAAGGCTTTTAAGTATCCAAGAAAGGGCACAAATCGTGTCCTGTGCTTGAAAGGGTTAAATTACAAAGTAAAGAGAGTTAGTTTGGAAGGTATTATACCTTAGATAAATTGTGTTCTATTCTAACTTCTGTAAAAGTGTAAAACTGTCTTGATGGTGTAATGGTTAGAGTGTGTAAGTTCTGTATGTGATATCCTAGGTTTGAATCCTGGGAGAATCACATCCATCTATCTATTGCCATATTGCCACAAACGAAACACCCCCATGCACCTCTGTCCCCAGTCAGTCGACGCCCATCCTCACTTGCTTGCATTAGTTTCATTTGGGGGTTAAGAACGATGTTAAAAATATAATCGTATAGCAGTAACAAAAAAATAATTAAGTCCTCATTATATGTGGTTGATTGTGTTCTTTTATTTATAAATTATTATTTTGCTTAAGCGTTGTTTTCACATAGCGATTTTGATAAGTTGTTTTGTCTTTTTACTGTGTTCGTCTAAGTTTTGGTTTGTTTATTTTGCAAGTTTTACATTACTGTATACTGTAATATTATATTTTGCAAGTTTTACATTACTGTATACTGTAATTTAAATTAAAATGTAAAACTTGCAAACTAAACAAACCAAAATTGGGACAAGGACAATATAAAGTCAAATTAAATTATCAAAATCGCTATGTGGAAACAACGCTTACTAAAATGAAAATTATTAAATAAAAGAACACAATCCACCACATAGGGTGTACATCACTACATGAGCAAGTTAATCTGTTTCCCAAGCAAACCAATCGCACATATAACAACGCACTATCGTCACGTTAAAGGAAGTAGTCAAGTTTGGGAAGTCCGGGACGTTCTGGCAAATTTTACTAAACTCTGCATGAATAAAGAAACTACATGTTAAATGTCAAAATATTATTTAAAATTAAATTTGCAACATGACAAGACATTAACAATAGTAAAAAATACAAATATTGATAAGATATCTATACTATTACAAAATAATATATAAAATACAGTACAGCACTCACTAACGATAGTGCTATCGGGTAGGTACCTGTAAGCATAGCATGCCTCAAGTGACCCCTATCAATAACTACCCTACAAATAACCTACATTTATAGCACAAATAAACTAAGGAAATCGCAAAAGTAAGCAATTGATACTATCGACAATGAATACATATAATATAAAGAGAAATAATTGCAAAATATGAAGTAACAACAGATTTAAACAAAGAGTACTCTTTTAACAAGAACAATAAATTTAAAAAAATCATCAATATTAATAATAATAATAATAATAGAAAAAGAAAAAGATAAACAATAAATACAGACAAAAAGTAAGCAGAGGTTATACAAGAAACTTCAAGTTAAAAATGCTTGATTAAAATTATTGATGTCAAATTTTAGAATACAGTCACAATAATTGACCCTAAAAAGATTAAATTTATGGAACAATTTACTTGCCTCAAAACCTCTGTCCACTAAGAGTCTGTATAGTAACCTAGCTCTAGCCCAAAAGTCATCTACTTTAGTGCAGATTTTACAAAATCTTATTAATTGGGAATAAAAACAATTATAAGTGATTTTACTATCGATATTACTACTAGGGAAAGGAAAGTTTATTACGTTAAAATTAAAATCATCAACTTTGTGATATACTTTAAGTATGCACTGTTCATTAACAATCTCTATATTTATATCAAGAAAATTTTCAACTTTATAATTTACGTTACATTGTGTGAGGGGAATAGAATTAGGGTAAATAAGTTTAGCAACTTGATTAAAATTTAACAAATTGCAAACAAGAATATCATCAATATATCTACTATTATTACTTAACAGTTTAGCAAGTGCTAATTTTTCTGGAATTTTATTTTTCTTGCTACTGTCAACTAAGTCTTTTATATATTTAAATTCTAAAGCAAGCAAGAATAAGTCTGCAATTAAAGGGCTAGCATTTCCACCCATAGGAATTCCTAATATTTGTTTGAAAATGTACGGCCCGAATCTAACATAAGTATTGAAAAGGAGGAATTTAAGGGCATCTTTAAGTTTAGTTCTATCAAAATATACAGAACTAGTGGGAGTAGAGCTAAGTGATGCATTATTAAAATATGTATAAACATTTATGAAATAATTACCATTCCTAACGAACCTGTCAAAGTGCAAATCTATAATAAAGCAAAGCTCTGAATATACTAAATCTAAAGGCAAATTGGTATACAAAGTTGAAAAGTCGAAGCTATGTACCGAGGTAACTTTCGGCATGGTATTTATTTTATCAATAACTTCTAACGAATTGTCAACACTCCAATAATAGTTAATGCCAGTTCTTCTCATGATGGTATTACAATATCTTTTATGAGTACTTTTAATGTATTTTAAGCAATTTACTACTTGTTCTGATAGAGTTTTAGTGGTAGCAAATTTTGCTCCGGCAATAAAGCGATATTTATAAGGTCTTTTATGAAATTTAGGTAACATGTATAATTTTGCAATGCACTTGTTCTTATCAGAAAGTTTAATATCAAATATTATATTTTTCTTGGTATGTTCATCGATTAAGTTATCAATATTCAGATTATTTTGAATTTCATAAACAGAATTACCGCAAATATTTTTACGTAATATGTTACCCTTAATACCTAATTCTTTTTTCATATTTTCAAGATAAAATTTCTTACATGTGAAGCTATAATTATTGCTGGCTTTATCTACTGTAGTGATTACAAAATGTTTATGTAAATTTATTAAATCAGCTTTAAGCTTATTATAATTATAGTCTATAAAATCTGAAAGATTAAATTCATTTTTAAGCGAGAAAATTTTATTTCTAATTAACTTAATTAATAATTTAGACCATGCTTCTAGTTCCCTCGCATTGCGGCACGCAATTTTTAACAATTTATCTTTTAATTTATTGACTGAAAAAACAATATCTTTTAAAATTATGTCCCATGTTACTTTATTACTCCCTATTCTAAATTTAAACCCTTTACGACATAGCTCCGCTAATTTGTCGTTTGCAAAATGTTTAACTAGTTCTACATCACCTGTTAATATGTGACATATCGGACTATAAATGAACTTTGCTAGTGCATCACGTCTGCTAGCTGGCATATCCATGACTCTTTCACACACGCATTTATTATTATTGAAAATATCATTATCTGAAAGATTTCCTAAAACTTTATTATAATTACAAATAATAGACCCAACAGGTCGTTCATATGAATACACTATTAATGGTTTGAAATCTTTACAACCATCTGGTAATATGGACTTAACTTTCTTTGAATTAATAAGACTGTTAACATTAATTTTGTCTAAAATTTTAGAGGAATAATTTAAAGTGGACAGGACTTTATCTTTAATACGGTTATCTTTGGATTTCTTAGAATTAGCTCTAATATATCCCATAAAAGCAAAGACTATATTCTTAAATTTATTTGTGAAATTATGTTTATTATTTAGAATATTTTCTATAAAAGGAGCAAAATTTTTTTTTTTTTTTTTTTTTTTTTTGTAGGCCTTTCAATGAATCTTTTAATTTTTTAATTCCGAAATTTCGATATAATGAATATAAATTATTAACAATAATTATAATATCAGACCTGCTTTTCTTTTTATTAAATGTATTTAGTCTTCTATTACCGTGTCTACCAGGTCTTCTGTTTAAAACAGGGAAGTTAAAATATGGGTTATTAAAATCGTTTTTTAATAAATCTTTATACAAAATGTTGCCTACATTTTTTATTTGATTGTTAAGTCCAAATGGATAGATGGTCATTAATTTTCCAATCCAATAATTTTCTCTATCTAAAACATTTTGATTACTTTGAACAATTTCTATAATTTTGTATTTACAATCAAATTTAGTACAATCTGTGTTAAAATGCTTATATAGAAGAATCTTGGAGTCGATGCCGTTCTTAATTCCTGATCTATGCCCGTAGGCTCTTTCTCTTAAACATTGCTCCGTCTTTCCAACATATTGTATACCACATTTCTCACAGGTTATTAAATAGATAACATTCTTTACTTTACATGGAGATGTTACATTAACAGAAGAATTTAGAAACAAAAATTTTGTATTGGTAATGTAACTTTTAAAAAATGTTTGATGTTCAAAATCAAATTCATTCACACAGAGTTTACATTTACAGTTATCAACGAAAAGACGCCGGTTATTTTCATTTTTATTTTTCATTATTTAAGTTTTTATAATTTTGCAAGTTTTACGTTACTGTATACTGTAATATTATATTTTGCAAGTTTTACGTTACTGTATACTGTAATATTATATTTTGCAAGTTTTACATTACAGTACTGTATACTGTAATATTATATTTTTTCAATTTATTCTGACTTACATTAGGCAATATTACCTCTAGTAAAAGCCTATAGCAGTAATATTAATAAAGTCTCAAGTCCTCATTGTACTATAGGTGTTAATTATTTTATCCTTCAGGTGAAAGTGTACGTGGTGAGTTGATCTGATGGATGACGTTGAAGGAGCAACTCTCACCATCAACCTCCATCGCTATGACCAATTGGTTCCTGTGTCATCATCCAACACTACTATCACTGTGGTTAGTAGAATAATAGCTCTCACAATACAACCTGTACTTCTTTATTCTCTAAAAAAAAAAAATCTCTGTGGTTAGTATATTAATAGCTCCAACATCACTACTCTTATGTGTCATCAGAAAACAAAATTATCACTGTGGTTAATATATTAATAGCTCTAACAATGTTGCCTCTTCTCTATTCTCTACCAACATTACCTCTTATCTATTTTCTACCAACAAAACTATCACTGTGGTCTGTGGATAGTACATTAATAGCTCTAGCAACACTACCTCTATATTCTCTAACAACATAACTATCACTGAGGTTAGTACTGTTCAATAATAACTCTAACAACACTACCTCTGTATTCTCTAACAACATAACCACAGGCCGTAGCTCAATTGGTAGAGCGTTCGCCTGCTAACCGTGAGGTTGACGGTTCGAGCCTCGGGCCAGCCAGTGAGTTATTGGCAGATGTCAGTGCTGTTGGTGAACGGTGCGGTTTAGCAATCTGTGGCAACTATTCACTAAGTCCCTGATTCATCAGGGCACCCACCCTAGCCTTGCTATTCAGCAGGGAGTGTATGGTGGTAAAAACTGCATCATCATCATCATCATAACTATCACTGGGGCTTGTACATTAATAGCTTTACCAACAAACACTACTCGTATGTTTTCTGTATCAGCAAAATTATCATTATGGTTAGTACAATAATAGTTTTACAAACATTATCTCACTACCACTGTTGACAGTGGTCTGAACTGATGACATGGCAAGAAATGTCTGCGTGTCTTCACCTTCCTAGTTTGTTCACCTCCTGCCCTTCCCTATCTATTTTGACTTGATTAGATGTCCATCTTGATCTAATCCTTCGGGCCAGCCCTATCAGAGTTCTTTTGGGGAACTCAGTGGTCTGGTTAAACTATTTTATAAAAAAAAAAAAAAAAAAAAAAAAAAAAAAATTGATATACTATACCTGTACCTGGATCCAGTGAATTTGACAATTGATCTATACACCCTCTCGGAGCACTTGCCAGGATAAAATCAGGAGGATGGGCTGTGAGGCCTTGTAAACAAACTGTTAAGTTCGTTGACGCGGTGTGTAGTACATGTACAGTCAATACAGTCATATACCGGTATGTATGTATATACTCAGGCACATACACACATAAATACACATAAATACACATAAATAGCCAGACCTATGAGAGTTCCGTATGGAGCTCAGTGGTCTGGTTAATCTGCTCTACATAACTAACTAACATACCCCATTGCTAGGGGTGGCTGAATCGAGACAGAGCCCAAACAGAAACCTTTAAAGGTCCAATTTTTAGGGTTCAGGACCAGTTTCGCGTTCCCTCGCCCTTTTTTCTGTCTCGTTAAGTAGGAGCATTTTACAAGGGGAGGAGGATTCCTAGGCTCCTGCCCCCCACTATACTACCGTATATAATTATTATATTCCAATAATTTCACTAGATTTTACATTGCAGGGCAGGCAAACAGAAAGTGAAGAGTTGAGCTTGAATTGTACTAAAAGTATTAAAATAAACATAGCATAGGTCATTTTCATATTCCATTTGTTTAATTTGCTGGTGTTGTATTCCAGAGTGGACAAGCAGCAAATGAAGCGTTGAGCCTGAACATCTGGTCGGACCTTGAGCTAGACACCCACTCTCAGGACGGACTATACGATGCTGTAGACATGTGTTTCCTAACCTCACACCTCACACTACCCGAGGGCAACACACAGCAGGTCCCTCGTAACTTCTACCTCATGGGCCGACCAAAGGACGCCCCTCTCGTACATGCTCAGCTACAGGTGGGTCGTTATTTTAGCAATGGGGTATGTGACTGGGATCAGACTTTATCTTGAATCAAAGAACCTGACAAGTGAGGCAGCTCTTAACAGGGCTGCCTGAAGCGCCACCATTAGGATGTGAGACCGGAACCGCGCTTTGTGTGGAGCACTCGGTCTTTAAATTTGTGTACTGTATGTATGTATATACAGTACAGTATATACATACATTTATTTATTTACTATCTTTATAGCGTAATGGTTGGTGTGCGGAATTTCAGTGTGAGTATCCTAGATTCAAATCCTTGGAGTACCACATGTATTCATTAGTTTCATTGATTTTATCAATTATGTATATTTGTAAGCTAATTAGTGGGTTGGTGAGAACATTAATTAAGCTTAGGAACAAAAAGTACTGAAAGCTTAGCCCCTTGGGGATTATGATGCATTTTGACAGTAAACTCTGGCTGAATTAATTAACTGTATTAGAAACGTAAGTAGGACCGTGGAAGCCACATGCAACATAGCCCTGACTTAGCCCCTTCTGTACCGGCGACGTTTTCTTAATTTTATTGTAGCTATATTTTGAAGATTTTTTGCTGTTTAAGAAGGATCTGTGGTAGTGAAAGGGGTTGTTGTTGTTGCTGTTCCCCAGGCTGCCTGGCCGAACAGCCCCAAGGCCCCGAGCAAGGCCAAAGCCATAGCCGAGCGCCCCCAAAGAATCCTCCCTGCCTACCACAATAAAGCCCGGGTGACCGAAGCCACTCCATGGCAGGGAGCTGAGGAGGGTGCGGAAACGCCCTGGAAACCAAAGCCCCACCCAGGGCCCTGTGCCCCTCAGCAAGAGCGCCCCCAAAGAATCCTCCCTGCCTACCACAATAAAGCCCGGGTGACCGAAGCCACTCCATGGCAGGGAGCTGATGAGGGTGCGGAAACGCCCTGGAAACCAAAGCCCCACCCAGGGCCCTGTGCCCCTCAGCAATTATGAAGAGAAAGTTGAGGGGCAAAGGATAAATGTGACGCTTTGGCTTCCAATCTGCCAACCTCGATTGGGAGGTCAATCCACGGAAGAGACGCCGTCACAGTGAAAGGGGTTAAGTGAGATACAGTAGTTCAAAGTTTATTGATTGCTGGAGGCCCTTTGTAAACTGAATAAAATGGTTCGATAGTAGCCAGAATACAGTTAAAAAGATGTAGCCGGTACAGAAGGGGTTAAGCACCCATAAAGTTTTGATAGTTTTAAATTTTAATGAGTTCATTAATGAGTTCACCGCTGCATGTCTGCCTGCCGAGATCGGAACCTCTCCGGGTGGTCGGGGGCCGGGTGAGTGCTGGAGCGACCTCGGTGACCCTGGTCTCTGGGTCTTCTCCTGGGTGACCTGGATGTGTGTGCGTTGGTGCTTTTTATCTGTGTTTATTTGTTGTTTTATGTTCTTTTTGTGTTTTCCCTGTTCTTGCTCTGTCTTGAGTCGGCTACCCCCAAAATGGGGATTGGGCCTGAGCATATAGATAGATAGATAGAGTTCATTATGTTAATTTGAACCGTAACTTTTGAGTTTGTTTTCAAGTTTTATATATATATATTTTTTTTTTTATTATTCCATTCCTCTAGTCTCAGGCAGGTGTTGCCTTATGCATTTGTGTTTAATGCTAAAGTTTTGACTATACAGTACTTTCTAAGTGCTTGACCTTGCTTTACGAGGTCAGTGCTTTGAGATCTGTGCCCCATAAATTCTTCTTTCCTCTCGCATAAGCAGTACACTATTCATAGTGCAGTTGGGTCCAGTACATGATTAGATCGATATCCAGTATTCGATATATGGATATTCAACGTAGTCATGTGCTGAACATTAACTGTATTGATGGTGTAGCCTAATGGTTAGAGCGTATAAGTTCTGTATGTGGTGTCCTGGGTTTGTATTCTGAGAGGATCACATGTTTTCATTAATTTAATTTTGGTGTTAAGAACGATATTACTTAATTCCCTTCCTAATCTGAATAAAATTGTCTAATAATTGCCAAAAAAAAACAAAAAAAATAAATGCATAATCGGATCTTGGAAGGGTTAATTAATAAGCTGAAGTTTTGACTATATTTTCTAAGTGTTCAACCCTTATCTACCCCCAGGTGAGTGTAGTATCGGAGCCGGTAGTATCCAGCGGCAGCAACTGGACCTTTACCGTGAGCGTGACCAGCGATGCCGTGGCGCTCTTTGTGTGGCTCCAGACAGACATGGCGGGCATCTTCTCCGACAATGGCTTCATCATGACCCAGGCTTCAACGGAGGTCCTCTTCTACGCCGACAAGGAAGCCACCAAGAGTGAACTGGAGGCTTCACTAACGGTTGTCTCTCACTGACACATACACCACACAGGTTCAGAGGAACCAGGAGGGACTCAGAGATCGAGCCTTCCATCCTAACGACCTCAATAATGTAATTTATTTATACTAGGATTGAAATTGAAAGGTAAAACTTGCAAAACACACAGACCAAAATACACAATTATTAAACTTTGAAACATACAAACCAACATGGTACCAGGACTGACTGAGATCGAGCCTTCCATCCTAACGACCTCAATAATGTCATTTACTTAAACTAGGGATTAAATTGAAAGGTAAAACTTGCAAAATAACAAATCAAAACAGGAAGTGCACAATATAAAGACAAGAACCTACCAAAATAACTACAGTATTTGGAAGTGATAGATTATATACAATTTCTCATCCCAGTTGCCTTGGCAGCTTAGATGTAATCAAAACAGGTGTAAGAAAGTAAAAATAGCTCAAATATTAACAGGAAACATTATTGATGATGAATATAGGTCTAATCTGATACGAACGATAACATGCGTTAACCTGGTGATGGGCTGGTCTATCAGAGTGAGAACTGAGCGATCTTTGCCATACCCATAGCTTACTCTGACTGTTCCTTTTACTTTTAGGTCATGATTTCTCACCTACATACAGCGAATAGACTATAGGCTGTCATAGTATCTGATTCCTAATATGCTATTAAGCTTAAAAACACACCTAAAACCCCCATTCAAGATAAATTTGTAAATTTTTTGATAGAAAAATGTACCAGCCGGAGGTCGGTTACTACTATATAACCCTTGGTGCTGCAACGCCATACAAACTTCCCGTTCCTGAAGAAAAAACGTTTGTGTGTACAGTAATCCAGAGAGTTTGCTCAAGTGCGTCGCTCCAGCACTTTAACCCCGACGACGTCCTTTTTACTTTATTTTGGCTACTATTGTATTCAGCTTAGGAAGGACGCTGATCAATTGAGAAGCTACAGACTATCTTGATTAATCTTTTTAGCTACCATACATCTTTCCTATGCTTCATAAAATCGCCTAAATGTAGCTGAAATCCAATACAAAAGACGTCACCAGTACAGAAGGGGTAAAAAAAAGTTTATGTGAAGGAAGTCTGAATAAAATGTTAATCTATAGTAATCTCACATGTATTTTGTATTAACCTCTGAAGTGTGCATGGGGGTATTAGACACCTCTGCCTGTGCGCATTTATTTGAGCTGTTTCCATCACTAAAATATTAATTTTACCATAAATAGCATTAATACTTCTCCATATGCGCCTATTATAGGTTGATTATAAAGGTATTAACCTGTTACAACAATAAAACAAGTGGAAACAGCGTTTGGATGGTCAAAATCGGCGATACAGGCCGGGAGTTACATAATGTATGGCCGAGGCAAGCTCCTTTCCCGCCACTTTTCCCCAAGGCTGGAGAGACACTGTTTGATCGATACTCTCTCTCTCTCTCTCTCTCTCTCTCTCTCTCTCTCTCTCTTGCTAACAGTGATGACAATGCCCTGCTTGCAACTCGCTAATGTTAGCACGAAAATATACCACAGAATAAGGGAATAACAGGGAAAATAGGTGATAACTGAAGGAGGGGAGGAAAGTGGGGGAGGTAGAGGAGTGATATTTTGCATGGCCCAGGGGCAATTCGGAGTGTTGATGCTGTTCCAGGATTTCTATTGGGCCACGATTTGTATCTTCGAGTGTACAACTCTGCTAACATAAACACTACATATAATACTCTATACATATTCAATATATTTCATAATATACCTTCTGTTAAAGTACAGTTGGATACCATAGTCTCTAGCCCACTCATAAATATTCGTGGACTTCACCTATTTATAATTATGGAAGTATATCTGGAAACTAATTTATCATTTTTATTTTCCATATATCAACTACCAAACTATATATATATTATTTATTGAGAAGCAAGTTCTATCCAAGAATAAATCAAAATATATATACAGTATTTGCATAAACAAAAACGTAGGGGGTCCACAAATGTGTATGAGTGGGCTAGAGACTATGGTATCCGACTGTACTTTAACAGAAGGTATATTATGAAATATATTGAATATGTATAGAGTATTATATGTACTGTTTATGTTAGCAGAGTTGTACACTCGAAGATACAAATCGTGGCCCAATAGAAATCCTGGAACAGCATCAACAAACCTCCGAATTGTACTTAACCTCTCAAAGAATATCTGTCTTGATGGTGTAATGGTTAAAGTGTTTAAGATCTGTATGTGGTAATTATAATGTAAAACTTGCAAAAATAGTGTAAACAAACCAAAACTGAGACGACACAAGATAAACGCAAAGGAACTAATCCCGGGAGGATCATACGCTTTCATTAATTTCATTGAAGTGTTTGGTGTTGGGTGTGAAATTAATTATTATTCTTGATATCGGGTAAAAAATTAATGAACAAATTTGATTCAGTTCAAGATATATTCATAACCTTAACACCTTACGAGCGGCCTATGCGGTTTATTTATGTGTACCGCACAGCGGGGTGTTTTTAGCCAAAATAGGGCTGTTTACGTGATCATTTTCATGCCTAAATAAGACCCAGAACGTAAAACAAGTACCTATCCCTGAAAGGGCATAAACAGAGCTTTCGAATGACACCATAACGATCCTTGTATGATGGATAGTTTTCTTGCAATAACCGTGCAACGCGAGTGCAAAAAGCAGGTAATTCGGTACTTTCAGTACATAATTGAGTATGTAGCGAGTGAGAGAGGGAGGAGGGAGCTGAGATTTGTGTCAGTAGGTTCGCCGCGGTGGTCTGGAGCAGTCATACGCTCGCTAGTCTCCTGCCACCACTTGTCTCTCTCTCTCAGCCACATTACGTGCTGAAATTGCCAGAGCGCCGCCACATAGTCCAGCTTTATTTAACTCGACTTATGTTGCTCGCCGCTAAATAAGGGTTAAAGCTGCTATTTATGTCTCTGAGTGTATTTATATTAATTTGTTCAGTTTAATATGTAGCCTATATATATATAGATTAACACATATACAATTTCTGTCATAAAATTCTTAATTTTGTTGATATCGGACCAGTAAGTTCTTTGACATTTATATTTTTGCAAACACTAGTGAAAAATATTGATAAAAATTGGAGCTTGTGGCAAATAAATAGTCTAAATATTGTTATAAAAATTATTACCTAATAAAAACCATCAACCTTACTTTGTGCTTTCCATCATCCGTTATTGTTTATGTATCATGCAGGGAAAATCAATGTTTGTATGTATGTATGTATGTACAGTGGCACTAATAAGTCATGTCTCAGCTGTCGTTATGTTTGGGCGGGCTTGTGGTGGTAGGGCTTCGCTGCATGTCTGCCTGCTGCGGCCGGAACCTCTCCGGGTGGTCGGGGGCCGGGGGAGTGCTGGAGGGACCTTGGTGATCCTTGGTCTCTGGGTCTTCTCCTGGATGACCTAGATGTGTGTGAATTTGTGTTTTGTTTTCGTGTTGTGTTGTCCCTATTCGGGCTCTGCCTTGAGTCGGCCACTCCCAGAAAAAAAAAAATATTAAAAAAATAGGAAAAGTGGGGATTGGGCCTGAATATATACTGTAGATAGATAGATATTATTGTTTTTGTATCATGCAGTGAAAGTCAATATTTTTTTGTTTTTTTGTTTTAGTAGTTAACCTGTTAAACGCGAAATAGACCTAGGGGCTAGGGTAGTTATTTGTGCATTTCTAGCCTTGGATTCTGACAGAATTCGTTATATTTACAATATAGAGCATTGTTTGTTTTCGGTATGCTTTTATTTTACATATATGATGTATATATGAACCTTCAAGAGTGCTAAAATAAGTTGGAAAACTATTTGGGTGGTGAAAAACAAAGATATAGGCAACCCGGTCATAATCTCAGGCGAGAGAGCCACAGGCAACCCTCCCCTCTCGCTGTCTGTGAGTCAACTGAGGCGAGCGGGCGGTGTCTGGGTGTTATATAACGATCTTTTATGCAACCCACTTGTGCTACATTATCGCGGGAGAGAAAAATAACCGATAAATGATGAAAATAAGAGGAAAAATAGGTGATAATTGAGGAGGGGGGGGGGGGGGGGTGAGAAACACATGGATGAGTACTAGAGGGGAATTATCTCACCTAGAGACAAATTCCTTTGTTTTGATAGCCCATGGGATGTTTTGGAAGGCTTTTTTTATGGTCCTGCTTCCGTGAGGCCTATCGCGTTTGCTATGGTAAGCCTTCCGTGAGGCCTATCGCGCTTGCCGGGTTAAGGGAAGGTTTTTAGTTTGGTCCCTAGATATCCTTCAAGCTTAAGATTACACCCCCTTGAGCACCTTTCAAGATAAATTTGTACATTTTTCGGTAGAAAAATGTCCCGGCTGAAAGCCGGTTCCTCTTAAACTACAGGCTCGCTATCGCTCGCCAGGATAAAATCGACACGTAAATGGCACGAAAGGTTTTAAAATTGACAAATGGGTTGAAAGTTCTTAAAATAGTCAAAATAATGGGGCAAACGTCTTAAAATTAGAAAAACAATGGGGCTAAACATGAGGGAGAAAGGAGTCAAGAAAAAATCCCTCAAGTGGACATCTCTCCTTAAGGGATGAGGTCACGAGGAACCTTTTTACCCTGTCATAGACCTATTTTACTGTTAGGCGATCAGAACAGAGGCAAGGGGTGTGAGGAGATTGCCCAACTATCTCCACCAGCCGAGAATCGAACTCGGTCCACCCGGTTAGAATCCGAGCACTCTACCAATGTCGCTACTGGTCACCCCTAATAGTTTGTTGATGATACAAAGGAATGCAAACAGCAACAGACACTATAGTCCATTCATTCTAGGTAGGGCAAAAATCATGACTCCACCCTAACCTCTTATAACTCAAAAAGGGCTAGAACAAATTGGCTGTAAATTTCCACACCCCTTCCTAAATTCATATTATCACCAACCCACCAATTAATATACAAATAAACCTAATTAATGAAATAATTGAAACTAATGAATATGTACATGTGGTACTTCAAGAAATATTAGCTCGATTACTCAAGTCGTTTTTAAGATATAGAGGTTAGTGTTCAAAATGTTTGGCCTACCTATAATGTCAGTCAGTCAGTAGCCAGCCCTTACTCCCACAAGGGGTAGGGAGGATCAGCAAAATACTCGAGAACGGGAAAAGAACACATAACAGTTCGCCCACAAAAAGCAAGCACACAAGCATTCAGAAGCACCAATTATTACCTATAATGAATAGACTATATTGATTAGGACCTCTTCAAAGTGAAAGCTGTGGAGATTAGAGTTATTTCAGTATGGTAGCTGGTGTGAACAGGCTGGATGGCCTAAGAAATAGGGAAGTGTATGAGTCTTTTAGAATGGAAGAGCAAGCTTTGGGCATTGAATAGAGTGTTTGAGTGGATAAAGAGAAGTACTTTAAGGTGGTTTGGCCATGTACAGTTTTGGCCAAATAAGTGATGTTTCGGCACCAAGAATATTTTGATAAATATTTTGTATCAGCACTATATAGACCTTATTTCATTGTTTCGAGTGAGATAGACAAAAATGTTCCTACACTTGCACATCCTATTAACATCTGACAGACATTAATACAGTACAGAGCGAGCAAAACGTAATGACAGCGGAGACAACTTATTTGGCCAACCGTACAAGGAATAGATGATGACAGAATGCCAAGAGAGATACATGGAAGTGGAGGTAAGAGGAACATCTGGTAATGGAAGACCACTTATAGGATGGGAAAAGAGAGTGGAAACAGTCAGTAGCCAGCCCTTACTCTAACAAGGGGTAGAGAGGATCAGCAAGAGACATGAGAAAGGAAAAAGAGGTGACAGGAGAAGAACACATATTAAATTGTAAAACTTGCTATCGTATAAATACGATAGAATATGACTCTTTTGTGATCTCTTATGTCTCTGTGACGTCATAATCTCTCCTACAGAACGACGTAGGACGAGTAGATCGTATATTATAAGATTGTAAATAAGTTAAGTTATAAAAGGCCTAATATGCTATTAAGCAATATTGCCATGGTCTTATGTAGTATATATGAATTTATCGTATATATTAATATAATTTATCGTATAGAGCAACCTAAATGCGGTACGATAATTTGGGCTCCTGGCGGTTTGCCAAGGCAGCAAGGTGTGCTTTTGAGGTACGTCAGAGCCTTCACGAACACCAACCAGTTAACATCTAATTTTCCGCCCTCAGTTGATCGTGCTTTTGTGCCTCTAATCACAATACACATACAGCAATACACACAGCTACACCATCACGACGCTCTCATCGACATCATGACTGACTGATAGATAAGCATAATATTCATGTCCATTCCCATGTAATCATTTATTCTTTCTTTAACTTGACTCGTGTCTCGGGACCGAAGTCTCGTTCCCCATTGTCCACCACCATATTGGGTAAAACGTTCTCCCTTGCCTCATTGCCACGTGGAACTATTGGTGAGTTAATTCCTGGCTAATATTAACCCTTATAACCTTACCCTATAATTATATACATTTATTATGTGAGACCTTTGGATATAAATTAGCTTGTTTCAGATTGAATTCAATTTAGATATAGAGTATTCATTTAGATTGATTTTATTTGATTCATTATAGCTTAGTAACATTTAACTTCCATTGATAGTTTACCACATTGGTGCCCAGACCCGGGAATTAGCTACCAGTAAGGGATTTTAAGGCAATGAACAAGGGGACATATAACAGGATGCAGGAACAACTCTATGATAAACTGGCAAGGCTAGCCAAGCGATGGTTAGAGCCAGAATGCAGGGTCACATCGTTGTGCCTGCCTAAGTCCTGCTTCCCACCCATCGTCTTTCCCCAATAATTTTCTTTTCTTCCTGTGACATATGACCTGACCTAACATTTTTTCTTGTTCAATATGATCCATTAGTAGGTATTGCTATTTAGTGTACTATTTGTTCTCCATAACATAGAAGTCCGCAGGTTGGCGTCTCTTAATTAGACTATTGATTTGCCGTTGTCCTTGTAACGTAACATTTAGATACATAGCCTATAGGCTCACATGCAAAATGGATAAAGACCATAAAGAGACACCGTCTAGTGGGGTGCTAAGCAAAGCCCCTAAAAATCAAAGGGCGGGACTTCGGGGAGTGTTAAATAGGCTAATTGTGGACTTAAACACTTTCATCACTACTGCTGATCTAGAGGAATTGGAGGCTAGATTAGATAACGTCCAGGCTACCCACGGTCGTATTACGGCTCTGAGTGAGGTGATTGTGGCTGACATGATAGAGGAGGAAGAGATAGTTACAGAGTGTGATAATCGCGCCCTCTATGACGAACCTGTCTTTAGAGCGAAGCGCCTATTACAGCGTGCTGTCGCAAGTAAGAAGGGAGGCGATAATGAGGCCCATAGAAGGGCTGACCCAAAACATACTGTACACCTCCCAAAGCTCAATCTTCCTACATTTGGGGGCAAGTTAACCGAGTGGTTAGCTTTCTGGGACGTATTTCGATCTACGGTTCATGAATCCTCTTTGGATAATGTCCGCAAGTTTCACTATCTGAAGGGACAAATGGAAGGAGAGGCCTTACATTTAATAGAGGGTTTTGCAGTAGTAGGTGGTAGTTATCTTGAAGCGGTACACTTATTAGAGTCCACATACGGGGATAGAGAGCAGTTGAAGATGGCCCATGTCGTTGCCTTGTTGGGGCTCGCAGAACCACAGTATAAGGTTGATGAGTTGACAAACTTCAGGGCAAATATGGAGTGCCATACTCGATCGCTAGATACCCTAGGGCTTACCACGCAGGAAATGATAGTCATTATCTTGCGTCAGAAGCTTCCTATGGCAATACTTGATAAGGTAAGATCATTTGAGCTGGGGGAATTCAAAACTCAGTTCAGTAAGGAGATCAATAATCTACAGTTGAACAAAGGGAGAATGTATGAGTCGGGAGGGAGTGAGAATGTGGAGAAGAGGGGAACAGTAAGCATGACAGTGGGGACTAAAGTAAAGAAAGAGGGTGTGTATAAGAAACCTGCTCAGATTCTATGTAAGCTATGTAACAACAAACATAAATGGAGTTTCTGTGTAAAATACCCGACAAATGAGACAAAACTAGCACAGGCGAGAAGATTGAAGCTATGTGTAGGTTGTCTAAGTGGGGAACATGGTAAGCAGGGACAATGTAATGCTACATACTTAAGGCCCTGTCGGCACTGCAAAGGACATCACTTTGATAAGTTGTGTCCTACTGCAGATAAAGTCAAAGACGTCAAAAATGAGGGTACTACAACTGTGGCACTAGGTAGCACGCAAGACACCACTATATTGCCCACAATACAGATTCCCATGGAAGGTAATGACATTAACAAAGTTTGTCGGGTACTTCTAGATCAAGGATCTCAACGTTCCTTTATAAAGAGTTCCGTACTAGTGGGATTGAAGCACCGAATCGTAGGGGCTGAGACTCTTCGATTACAGGGCTTCACAGGGGTTACTGATAAACAAGACTACGAGATAGCGGAGATTTCATATTTCTATCGTAAAAACCGGTACTTTATGACTTGTATCGTAGTAGACACCCTACCAGAATATGTATCTGTGGGTGTGAAGAAGGTGGAACACGCATTACGTAGCAAAGGGGTTAACTTGTCAGATCCCATGGGAAATCAGAGTGAGGTGCATGTTCTACTTGGTGTGGATCATTATTATGAAGTAGTATACCCTGGATTTAAAAAGATGTGTGGTGTAATTTTAATCCCCACTAAATTTGGATACTGCATGAGCGGAAAGGTGCATACTACACAGTCAAAGGTCCTGGTCGACACGGTCTCGATATATAGAGTCAATGTAACCGCGGCAGAGGAGTTGGGAAGGGAGGATTCCCAACCTAGTGACCCTAAGATGGCTGCCGAGTTCGACCTGGAACGACTGTGGAGATTGGATCACATAGGCATTAATCCTATGGAGACTGATTATGACTCGGAAGTTGCGCTACAAAGGTTTAACGAGTCTGTGTGCTACTGTGCCTCAGACAAGCAATATAAAGTTAGTTTACCTTGGAAGAACAGTGAGATAAGCCTACCTACCAACTATGGTTTGGCAGTAGGTCGCTTGCGCGCATTGCAGCGGAAATTGTCTAACGAACCGAGCACGCGCCAGGCGTATGACGATGTATTTCGGAGTTATGAGGATAGGGGTTTTATTGAGAGAGTCGATGTCAAGGAACCGTGTAAGAAGGGTAGGGTTCACTATCTGGCCCATCATGGGGTAAAGAAAGACAGCGTCACCACACCAATACGGGTGGTGTATGACTGTTCTGCCCACCAAGGTCAACAACCCAGTCTGAATGACTGCCTGTTGACAGGTCGGACCTGTCCCAACATCTATTGCGGTTTAGGCTGGGAAAGTACGCCTATACCAGTGACATCGAGAAAGCATTCTTGATGGTCAAGCTAAAGGAGGAAGATAGAGATGTTACCCGCTTTCTTTGGTTCGGCGACATTAGCGACTCTGAAAGTCCCATCATAATATACCGTTTTCGGGTTGTACTCTTTGGGGCCACTTGCTCGCAGTTTTTGTTAAATGCCACAATCAGAAAACATCTAGCTGACACTCATGAGGACACAAGTAAACTATCTCGCGGATTATACATTGACAATTTGCAGGGTACTAGCGATAGTCAAGATGATTTGTTGTATGCATACTGGCAAGCACGCAGATTGTTTGCAGATGCACATCTATTTCTCCGCGAGTGGGTTACTAATAGTGAAGATCTTCAGAGTTTAATACAAGTGGATGGTACGGCATCTCTTAACCAGGAAAAGTCCAGAAATTTGGGGATGATCTGGCAACCTAAACATGACATACTAACTTTTCAATCAAGGTCTTTTGCTCAGCAGACAGGAGCGCACACAAAAAGAAGTCTGTTGAGCAAAGTTGTGCAATTTTTTGATCCTTTGGGTCTAGCATTACCTGTTACCATAAGAGCTAGGATTCTAATGCAGGAAGTTTGGAGACGTAAAATAGGATGGGATGACAGTTTGCCCGAGGACCTGAATGACCGAGGGACATTGTTGTTGAATGAATATGCCATCCTATGTACTAAACCTATACCTCGTAAAGTGGCGGCGTTCGGTGACGTTACGTTACACACGTTTTGCGATGCTAGCGCCACGGCATACGGGGTAGCCATATATGTTGTTACTTCATTTGGGGCACATTTAGTTACAGCCCGGGCCAAAGTAGCCCCGGTTAAGAAGGTAACTATCCCTAAAATGGAATTGACTGCCATGCTGCTATTAGCACGTCTGGTGCAACATGTACGTGCAGCATACGAGAGCGAATTAAATATTGAAATCGTTCACGTATGGTGCGATAGTCAGGTCGCACTCAACTGGATACATAGCAAGAAGTCTCTGCCAGTTTATGTGCGGAATAGGGTAGATGAGATTAGAGCCCTTTTGCCAGACGTTGCTTATCATTATGTAAATACAAAGGAAAACCCTAGTGATCTCATAACTAGGGGTATAACGGCTAGCCAGTTAATGAAGTCCGAATTGTGGTGGCATGGTCCAAAGTGGCTGCTCCATGAAAGTGAATGGACGATATGGCATGCTGTTGGTGAGGGACTTCTGCCACTGGAAACAGTGGCAGTTACAGCCCAACCAAATGAGCCACCGGGTCCTATCATAAAGTGGGCAAGATTCGGTGACTATAATAAACTAGTCAGAGTTGTAGCTTGGGTATTGCGATATGTATCCAATCTCAAGCTTAAAGTAACGGGCCAACTCTGCAACAGGGGTCACAACATTGATGCTCGTGAATTTAAAGCAGCTGAAGTAACTTTGATCAAATGGGTTCAAGTAGAAACCTTTTCCAATGAATTAGAATCCTTGAAAGGCTCGAATAAGACATTAATGCCTAATATAGTGCGTCAACTAAGGTTGCACCTAGACAATGGCCTCATCAGGTGTGAGGGTCGCCTGAAGTGGTCGGGTGTACCAGACGGCACAAACCGACCTATACTTATGCCAACAAGACATCACGTTACTGATCTATTGATCATACGTGCACATAGGGAAGTAAAACACTACGGGGTATGTCATATTATATCAATTTTACGTCTCACATGGTGGATACCCAGAGTTCGACAAGTAGCTCGACGCGTAGTGAGAAAGTGTGTAATATGCCAGAGACTAAAGGGTAAACCATATGCAACTGGACCAGCTCCACCCCTACCTGAATGCCGTGTAAAGCACGTAGAACCTTTCCAAGCGGTAGGATTAGATTACACAGGGGCATTGAAGACGAGGGAGCATGAGAAAGTTTATATATTATTGTTTACCTGTGCGACGTCTCGAGCGGTACACCTAGAACTATGTGATAATATGTCTAGCGAGGAATTTATGCTGGCGTTCAGACGGTTTTGTGCCCGTCGTTCATTCCCTCAACTCATTCTTAGCGACAATGCTCCCACTTATGTCCAAGCATCAAAATATCTAAAGGATATGAGTAGTGATCCTACTATCATCACTTTTTTGGGAGAGAAGAAGTGCGAATGGAGGTTCATTCCAGTTAAGGCACCTTGGTTTGGTGGAATGTGGGAACGGTGTGTCGGCATAGTAAAGTCAGGACTCAGAGCGGTTGTAGGACGTGCTCTATTAAAGAAGAGTGAGTTGACGACAGTCCTCACAGAGATAGAGGCAGTCGTGAATGATCGCCCGCTTACATATGTGTACACCGACCTGCAAGAACCACTACCATTAACGCCAGCTCACTTGCTATATGGAAAACCATTGACTGCGTTTCCATCTGATTTTCAGTCCATAGTAGAGTTAGAGGATCCCTCGTTGTACTCTGCGGTAGCGGTGTCTAAGAGATACCAGTATATATCCAGGATAATCGAGGATTTTAGGAAACGGTGGATTAGTGAATATCTGCTAGCATTGAGGGAAAGGAGTGTTACTCCCTCTGGTAGACCAACGGCCCCTACAGTTGGTGACGTTGTTTTAATTAAAGAAGATAGTCCTCGTTTATACTGGAAATTAGGCCGCGTATTGGAGGTATACAAGGGGGCAGACTCTGTAGAGCGGGTGGCGCTATTAAAGACAGCCACTGGAACTACTGTTCGTCCTATCGCACGTTTGTACGCTTTGGAGCTAGATTCCGCATTGCAATCTGAGGCTCCACCTGTTATTGCTGGGTCCGAGGATTCTCGAAGGAACGACTCACCTCATACTGATGGTGATCATTCTCGGACCGGGACGCGTCCCAGACGCGCTGCTGCTGGCGCTGTCGACTTGTGGCGTCAGAAGATAGCCTCTGGGCAACTTTAGGTTTAAGGTGGGGTTCAGGTCTTTTTTGTGGGGGGAGTGTATCGTATAAATACGATAGAATATGACTCTTTTGTGATCTCTTATGTCTCTGTGACGTCATAATCTCTCCTACAGAACGACGTAGGACGAGTAGATCGTATATTATAAGATTGTAAATAAGTTAAGTTATAAAAGGCCTAATATGCTATTAAGCAATATTGCCATGGTCTTATGTAGTATATATGAATTTATCGTATATATTAATATAATTTATCGTATAGAGCAACCTAAATGCGGTACGATAATTTGGGCTCCTGGCGGTTTGCCAAGGCAGCAAGGTGTGCTTTTGAGGTACGTCAGAGCCTTCACGAACACCAACCAGTTAACATCTAATTTTCCGCCCTCAGTTGATCGTGCTTTTGTGCCTCTAATCACAATACACATACAGCAATACACACAGCTACACCATCACGACGCTCTCATCGACATCATGACTGACTGATAGATAAGCATAATATTCATGTCCATTCCCATGTAATCATTTATTCTTTCTTTAACTTGACTCGTGTCTCGGGACCGAAGTCTCGTTCCCCATTGTCCACCACCATATTGGGTAAAACGTTCTCCCTTGCCTCATTGCCACGTGGAACTATTGGTGAGTTAATTCCTGGCTAATATTAACCCTTATAACCTTACCCTATAATTATATACATTTATTATGTGAGACCTTTGGATATAAATTAGCTTGTTTCAGATTGAATTCAATTTAGATATAGAGTATTCATTTAGATTGATTTTATTTGATTCATTATAGCTTAGTAACATTTAACTTCCATTGATAGTTTACCACACTTGCAAAATAAACATAACATAAGTTTTCCCACAAAAACCAAATACACAAGCATTCAGAAGCACCAACCACTCATCAGCCCACAAAATCAATGGCTTCACCTCAAAGTGGAATGAGCTTTTTTTGTTCTGTGTATGAAAGAGACAGAAGGCAATGCTGTGCCGCCGCCGCCCCCCCCCCCCCCCCCCCCCCCCCCCACAACCACACACACACACACACACACCACCACCACCACCACCACAAAGTTGAAGTGGTCAAGAGCCAAATTCAAGGTACGTTAAGAGTCAAAATATCTGGACACGACCTCTCATAACTCAAAAATCCTGTCCCTGTAAATAGTATCGCTCTCCCAAAAAATAAAATCGACACTTAAATCGCACAAAGGGTATTAAAATCTCCAAACTAATGGGACGAACGTCTTAAAATGTCAAAACTAATGGGGCTAAACATGAGGGAGAAGGGGGATCCAGAAAAAACAATTTAAATGACCCGCTCAAAATCAGCTGACCATGCTGCTGACTGCCTTTTAAGCCTCCAACCAATCACAAGGCAGCTTTCAACCAGTATAGACCAGGGTTACCAATTAAAGTTCGCTAGATAGTATATAAATGCCGGAAATTGCTACAGTAATGGAAAAATCTCTACAATAAATCTCTAAAATGGCTATAATATACAGAATATCGCTCTAAATGGCTATAATATACGGAATATCGCTCAAATTCATGTCGCCGAATGTAAAAATTGACCTCTAGATTAAAGTAATACCTCAAAATTTAGCGAGAAAGTGCTAAATTGGCAACACTGAGTCATAGCCTTCCAGCCAATCACAAGCCCGCTATTATCCTATTTAGGCCCTCACGTAAACACAAGTCTTGACACCTAGGAAATGATTACAAGGTACTTAAATGAATATATCTCGCGTATGTGACTATAATGACCAAATATGCGGCTATTATGTAATATATGACTCCCTAAAGCATCGATATATGTGAGTTAGGATATGTTTATAGCCCTGGTTTAGTAAATATAACGGGTTTAATGATCCCGTTCTCGACCATGTGTGTACCCCGTTTTCTGAACCTCGGCCTAGGCTATATTTTGCTTGAATTGGCTATCGTCTATTCATTCATTATAATTGAGTCTGCCCTTCAACGAAACCATTATAATTAGGCCTGAAGTAAAGACCCCAACTCCATTACTAGAGGGCTAGAGCCCATGGGGGTCAATATACAGGAGGCGCTACAATATAGGTAGCAAAATTCTAATGGTAGTTTTGGGTTCCTATCATCACATGCTTCATTTCTATATACTTTTTATCCCCGGGGGAAAAAAAAAAAAATCTTGGGATTTTTCATTTATTTTCTTGGGATTTTTTGTTTTGGTCATTAACCTAACCAAAAAACCTAACCTAACCTAATAGCCCCCAAATACATTTAGGTTAGGTTAGGTTAGGTTTTTTGGTTAGGTTAATATAAAAAAAAAAAAAAAAAAAGGCTATTTTTTAAAAAATAAAAAACCCAAGATTTTTTTTTTTTTTCCCCGGGGATAAAAAGTATATAGAAATGAAGCATATAATGATAGGAACCCAAAACTACCATTAGAATTTTGCTACCTATATTGTAGCGCCTCCTGTATATTGACCCAAATGGGCTGTAAATTTCTACACCTAGGCTTGGCAAGGCTATTCCCTGGCTGACTCATCCCAAATGGGTGACGAACAGTGACGTTGGCCCATGATGGTGGCTTGGCTCAATGACTACAAACCACTATCCTTAGTAACCTAGGTAATTTTTGGGATAATATTCAAGGACAGTAGTGCGACGTTATGAGAAACAATTTATTAGGGAAAATAGGCACTAATAGATTCGTCATATTTTTCTCCATATAGGCCTAGTCCGCATGGAGGATTTTCGTTATCAACAAATTGAAAAATACCCACTTCACAGACAAATACACCAAAAATCTAAGTCAAAGCGGGGCAGGGTGTCAAACGACGCTGTTTTTTTTAGTGATAACGCAAATGAACTTTTTGTATAGGCTAATGATAACAGAAACTCCCCCAACCCCCTTTTTTTTTTAAGAAACAAAAAAGGTAAATTGATATAATTTTGGTCTCCATATTTTCCATCTTGATTGCTTTTAGATTGCAGGAAATACTGTTTTAGACACCTAAATTCTCAAAAAAATAACGGGGGGGGGGAATGCCCCTGGACACCCCTAGAGCTCACGCCTTCGCCGCTCCGTCGCGCTATAATGATAATAAAATAATAAACCATAATGATAACACAATTCATATTTTGTGGATTGACACCCTGAAGCGGGGGTGTGGGGGCAGCAGTCCCCACCTATAATACTAGGATAGGTTAGGTTAGACTAATGTCCTTTCAAAGGGGTATAGGCTAGTAAACACTAGGATAGCCTATACCCGGTCAGAGGTAAGAAGAAGAAGAAGAGTCCTGCAGTAGTCTCCTTGAATGTTACCATTTTTGGCAACTTTGAACTTTGGCCCAGTATATGGTAAGGATGTAGCCTAGTATTCGAGAATCTATTATCGGGCGTATCGCCCGCTTTGTTTACATTACTTGTACGCTCGGGGTTGCATTCCTGTCTATCTTGACTGCTTTTTTTCTGTTATTTGCCCCCTTGCTGGCAATATATATGATGATGAATATAAGTCATGGAGGAGTGAAGGGGGGCAAAGCCCCTCGTCAACCTATTATTTTATCCCACGGCAAGGTTCAAGGTAAATTCAAGCTGGTCAATATACAGGAGGCGCTAAAATATTGGTAGCAAAATTCTAATGGTAGTTTTGGGTTCCTATCATCATATGCTTCATTTCTATATACTTTTTATCCTTCTCTTCTTCTTCTTCTTTTGAACCCGCCCGCAGACCGTGCAGATCCGCAGGGCTGACCTTTGTATCGGTACTGGCTCAGAAACGTTAGTAGGAGGGAAAGTTTAGAGTAGAAGGATAGTTTAAGAGACAGTTTTTGTTTTGTTTGTATAAAAAAAAAAAAAAAAAAAATCTTGGGTTTTTTATTTTTTTCTTGGATTTTTTTTTTTTTTTTTTTATTAACCTAACCTAACCTAACCTAACCTAAATGTATTTGGGGGCTATTAGGTTAGGTTAGGTTAGGTTTTTTGGTTAGGTTAACCCGTCCAGCCCCGGCTAGTTTTGTAATGTTTGTTCACCAGAACCCGGCCGGTTTTCAATTTTTTTTTTATTCCAGAAACAATAGCGAATGGGTTAGGAATGAAGGAAAAACCACGAAAAACCGCTCAAAAAGCTTAAAGAATGGTCCTACAGAGCCCCCGAAAACGTATTTTACAAGAGTAAAAAATTGAAGGCAATTACCCCAAAAAAACAGGTTATTGCGCGCTCACGCGCACGCACGTGGACTTTGAGAGTTTTCAACCATCGGCACGGTTGCGTGGGATACGTACACAGTTCCCATACAAATCTGAGCCCTCTTGAGTGGCTACACCTGAGGTTACGGTCGGCGCAATTAGGGTGACGTGCCAGGCGCGTCTCTGGGGCTGTGCGTTACATACATCGCCGACGCGTCAGACGCGTCACTGGGGCTGTACGGGTTAATGACCAAAACAAAAAATCCCAAGAAAATAAATGAAAAATCTCAAGATTTTTTGTTTTTTCCCGGGGATAAAAAGTATATAGAAATGAAGCATATGATGATAGGAACCCAAAACTACCATTATAATTTTGCTACCTATATTGTAGCGCCTCCTGTATATTGACCTTCAAGCCTTTCAAGGCAGTCAAAATAGACGAGAACATTCGTGAGCGTACAATAACAAAGCTGGCGATACGCCCAAAAATTACATTCTTAGGGCCTACCCAATATATTTTTTTGACGAAGTCATCGATCCTATACTATCACCTTTTAGGTTTCATCATTATTTAGAAGAGGGTGGTTTGCATTGTTATTAGAAATAATTTAGGCAAGAGTTGTGTTATTGGGCATATCGCCTACCTCTGACCGGGTATATCCTAGTGTTTACAATACCCCTTTGAAAGGACATTAGCCTAACCTAACAACCTTACCTAACCTATCCTAGTATTATGGGTGGAGGCTGCCACCCCTACACCCCTGCCCGCTGTTTGACATCCAACTTACGTGTTCACACGACGTACGCCCAGTAACACAACTCATTCCATAATTTATTGGAGACATTGCAGGTGTATGGAATTCCTATACAGTACAGTACTGTACTTATGTATAATCCGTTATTGGACAATCACTTTGATCACCTTTATGAAACCTGATATTGTCGGAAAAAAACTAGATAATAATGATAATAGGCCTACTGTATGATAAACTAATGATAAACTTTTTTTCAATTGCAGAGCGCTGGAGATTGGCGTCCAATTGACCCCAACGAAGACTCACCAGGACCGGCAGGGACTACGAGGCGACACACTTGACCCAACTGCCTCAAGAAATTAAAGGTGATTATAAACGCTAACACTGAGTGAGGTGGATGGATGGAGTTGAGAGGTACACAGGTCTCCCTCGATTTACGATTGGGTTACGTTCCTGAAAACCCGATCTTAAATAGAAAAATAATATAGCCACCTGACAAAACACACATAACAAAGCCACTCCAACACCTTCCTCTCTCTCCAACACCCCTTCTCCCCTCTCAACACTCTTCTCTGAGCTATTGCCGATAAAAATGGCATGTTCAGTCCTGTAAAGAATCGTAAGATTCAGAGTAGTAAAGATTCCAGGACGAGCTCATTAGCGGCGGATCCCCAGATCGACCGTGGTGATTGTCACCTAAAAAAAAAAAAAAAAAAAAAAAAAAAAAAAAAAAAATAATGGGGTATATGGGGATGCGTTCTCGGACCAGGCAAAACCCAAACTTCGGATAGTGAGGGAGATCTGTAGCCTATATGAGTGAGTGTGTTGGGTGGGAGGAGGAATCCTGGCTAACTGATGGCAGAGATGGGCAAGAATGTAGTTACCGGGTGTACCGCCCGTCTTGTTTACACTACGCGGACGCACACCATCATGTTCCTGTCTAATTTGACTGCCTTTGGATACAAGAATACATTACCCTAACCAAACAACGTAACCTAACCTAACCAATAATATTAATATTGATGATTTTTTAAATTTATTGTTCTTGTTAAAAGAGTACTCTTTGTTTAAATCTGTTGTTACTTCATATTTTGCAATTATTTGTCTTTATATTATATGTATTCATTGTCGATAGTATCAATTGCTTACTTTTGCGATTTCCTTAGTTTATTTGTGCTATAAATGTAGGTTATTTGTAGGGTAGTTATTGATAGGGGTCACTTGAGGCATGCTATGCTTACAGGTACCTACCCGATAGCACTATCGTTAGTGAGTGCTGTACTGTATTTTATATATTATTTTGTAATAGTATAGTTATCTTATCAATATTTGTATTTTGTACTATTGTTAATGTCTTGTCATGTTGCAAATTTGATTTTAAATAATATTTTGACATTTAACATTTAGTTTCTTTATTCATGCAGAGTTTAGTCAAATTTGCCAGAACGTCCCGGACTTCCCAAACTTGACTACTTCCTTTAACGTGACGATAGTGCGTTGTTATATGTGTGATTAGTTTGCTTGGGAAACAGATTAACTTGTTCATGTAGTAATGTACACCCTATGTGGTGGATTGTGTTCTTTTATTTAATAATTTTCATTTTAGTAAGCGTTGTTTCCACATAGCGATTTTGATAATTTAATTTGACTTTATATTGTCCTTGTCCCAATTTTGGTTTGTTTAGTTTGCAAGTTTTACATTTTAATTTTAATTATAGATTTATAAGTATTTATTTTATTATAAGTATTTATAGATGATTTATGTTGTATGTCGGTAGTGGTACACCCGGTAACTACAGTACATCCATCCCCAGAGATGCATGGAGGCGATCCATTTGTGGCCACCCCCTCGAGGATGACGGCATTTGGATGGCTAACAAGAGATGTTTTCTAAACTGAATGACATTTTTAACCTTTGTGTATTTGAGGATGCGTTTCAAACTTTATTCTTGCTATCATTAGATAATTTTAGGCTGTTAGGCAGTTTATTTAGAATCTGTCAGACTTAAAAGGTGTATTATGTTAGTTTGTACCCTGTTAGCTTCAAAAGGCCCTCTTGAAACTGCATAAAATTGTCTAATCATCTAAGATACTTACAGATAGGGATCTGTATCTTGTTTTTGTAGACCTGGAGAAGACCTTTGATAAGGTGTTCTGGACAGGACCTACATAAGAAGTAGGTACAGTATGATACTGTATTATAATGTAAAAATTGCAAAATAAACAAACCAAAACTTGGACGAACACAGTAAAAAGACAAAAGAACTTATCAAAATCGCTATGTGGAAACAACACTTTAGCAAAAGAATAATTTATAAGTAAAAGAACATAATTCACCACATAGGGTGTACATTACTACATGAGCAAGTTAATTAAAATCATAATAGTCAAATGTTTAAGCTGGAGTCACACTAGCCGTTTTTCGAGCAATTTTTACGGGCAATTGTGGTCTGGTAGCTTCAAAAAATACACTTTGTAAAAATTCAACAGCCTAACATACTTTACATTCAGTCTAGTTACCGATATCAGTGCAAAAAGTCCCGAAATATAACGAGAAAAAAAACTTGCTCATGAAAAATTGACAGAAAAATCGCTCGTGTGACAGCGGCTTTACTCTACTAATATTGGTGTTTTGTACAAATTTTGTATACCGGTACTGTATCGATAGTGTAGGCACTGTAGGCACTGTTCAAAAGTCTCATGTGGTGTTTTTATCTTTCAGTTGGAGATGAAGTTACTGCCGCTACGATCTCTACCACCAATACCACTACCAACAACAACTACCACCATCACCCACATCACCAGTTAGTAAATTAAATAGTTAGTTGATTAGGTACTTAAGGGGAGACGGGCCCTTTTTTTTTGGTCTATTTATTCATTTATTACTTTATATCTTAGTTTTCTTGCTAGACCTCCATCAAGATTAAAAGATCACCCACAAGACCCCCCCCCCCCCCTTCAAGATAGATTTGTACATTTTTCGGTAGAAATATGTCCCGGCCAAAGGCCGATTCCTCCTAAAATTACAGGCTCGCTATCGCTCGTCAGAAAAAAAATGACACCTAAATGGCTCGAAAGGTCTTAAAATTGACAACTAAATGGGGCAAAAGGTGTTAAAATCATCAAACTAATGAGCCGAAGGTCTCATAATCTCAAAACAAATGGGGCTTAACACGAGGGAGAAAGAGGACCAGAAAAACGACCCGCCTCCCCTTAACAGTAGTTAATGAACATTGGCAATGAAAATTATAAAATGTTCAGCGGTACAAAAGACCAAACTGTAAACCATCTTTGTATACCGGTATCTTTGTGTAATTTTATAGCTACTGTTTTATCTGAGCATACCGTATTTATAATTTATCATATTATAGTTTAGTCTACAGGAAATTTAGCATGAAGGAGGGGAATGTAGTGTAGGGTGATAGGGCGGAAGACAGATTTAATTTGAGATAGCATAGATATTTGAAAAGATATGCAAGGTGATGAGCATATATATATAGATCAAATTTAGACCTGTAGAGATAAGTTTATATACAAATAGTATCTGGTATAAATAAGCTAGGTGGACTAAGCTATAAGAAAGTATGCCAAGAGTGGGATGGAGTTATATATGAGTGTAGGTGGTGTTGGGTGGGTGGAGGGACGCCGGCTTACGAATGACAGAGGGACTTGGAGGCGATTCATCTGTGGCTTCTGGCAATAGATAAATAGATAGAGAGAGAGTGGGCGGGGGTGGGGGTAATACATTCTTGTTAATTTAGGTGCTTATGTTCTGGGTGTGGTGTCCAGAGTTTGAATCCCGGGAGGACCATATGCTTTCATTAGTTTATTCAAGTACATTGGGGTTTGTAATTGATGATTAATGTTAAGAACGGGGTGTTACTTATTTGATATACTGTACTGTATTTGCTGCAAAGTATTCATAGAAAATAAAGTATTTTATTTGATGCTCATTAAGTTTGATGAGGATTTAGCTACCGTACTTTAATTACACATTGATACTGTATTATATCCACAAAAATCTGGTGTTTATCTTATATTGATATCAATATTTTTGTAGAGACTTAACAGATGGTTTACAGGTTCTGGTATTGTGATCTATAGGGAGAGATGTTGCCTTTTATATATTTACATTGACCATGCTTTATACCTATTTTTTAAGGTGTTCCAGTGTTTTAATTCATGAATCACATAGTACTTGTGTAGAGGGATTTACCGGTAAAATCTTGGATTCTGAGGAAATTTCTTTAGGTACATCAAAGTCATTATGCCACGAGTCGTGGCATAGTCAGTAGAGCGTCGTCTGCTGATCAAAAGGTCGGTGGATTGAGCCCGCACTGTCAACATGTTATTGGTAGATGTCAAGCCCGGGCAACTTGACCTAGCGATTCGTGACAAACGCCTAATGTACATGGCCACCCCATCTCGGGAATTACGCTGCCTGACAAAAAAATAACTTAGGTGTTTGAAGTAGCGTCTATGTTTTTAAACGTGGCAAATTCGCATTTGATCCCTTTGAGCTAGAAACTGTACTTCCCCACCAAAGGGCAAAGTCATGGAGGTCAGTGACTCATCATCTCCGAGCTTCGTGTACGGCCCCAAGTTTTCTAATGCGGGTCTAATTTTCTCTACAATTTAAGTATTCATTATTCTTGGGGATTTCAGAACTTAGAATATACCACACTGGATCTTATACTTATAGTAAAAAGGATGAAGTGAGATAATTTGCAGCCTGTTTATTGCTGGAGGTCCTTTTTAAACTGAATCAAATTGTCTAATAGTGACCGTAATAAATTAAAAAGACGTTGCCAGCACAGAAAGGGTTAAGACTCTTTTTTTTCAATAACTGTGGTACAGTGGTTCATTACATTATATATCCTGAGATATTCAAAGTTACCTCCCTATCCGAAGTTAGCCTATTTTACAGGTAACTAACCTAGATTTGTTTTGTTTCTATGTGGATGAGGTAGACAAAAGGCAAAACTGGCTGTGACGAGTGCCTCCCCTAGATTTGAAAGAGTGATAGGGCCAAAATCAAGTATTGTTCGAGTCAAAATATCTGGACACACAAAGTTTGAAGTAATTTAAGTCATAGAATGAGGGAAAGATGGATGGTATACAACATGGTAACTAATGTATAATATAACAGGTGTAACTCTCCTTATGATAATCTGCTGAACTTTCTACCATGTTTCATTTACCAACAGATTCAGTAACCAACCCAACACTTCTCCAAGATCAAGGTTGGTCAGTCAAGGTTAAGTCACAGTACCACTTTTAATAGTAAATTTTTCTCCGAGTCACAGTGTCCGAGACAATAATATCCTGTTAGTGAAGTACTGTATAGTGTCCAATGTTTTTTAAAGTTTTCCTGTCCAAAGTTAGGTTTGGCATCCTCTACCCAACCTTAGCTGTTTCTGTCTGTCTCTTTTACTGTCCTACTTTTCTTTCAGGGGGCAGGGGGCTAGGAATCCTCCTTCCCTTGTAAAATTCATCGAGACAGAAAAAGGGGGGAGGGAACGCATAAATAGTCCCGGACCCTAATAATTTGGAACTTTAAAGGTTTCAGTTCGGGCTCTGTCTCGAGTCGGCCATGCCCAGCAATGGGTTATGTGCCTGAGTATATACATACATACATACCGTACATATACCTATACTATATACAGTACTACTATTTTCATCTTTACTGGAGGAGAAATTTCAACGCTTAGCAGCCAATTTCCTGACATATAATTGTAGAATACAGAGTATATATATATATATTGCTTGATGGATTGATCCCCGAGGGGGTGACCACAAATGAATCGCCTTCATACTTGTTTGTCATCGTCAGCCACTTAAATAAGCTACAATTTTCTATTACCTGACCGTTCAACTCTCACCTCACATTCTGTGGCTTCATCCCTCTCACAATCTTATTTTGTTTACCACACTGACCTTCAGGTTCCATTTCTCACACACAAGCACCAAACATATTTACCATACCCTGCAACTCCCTCTTATTGTCAGTCATCGAAATTGTATCAGTGCACCCGCCTTTCAACACAGTCCCAACCCTAGAATTGGCAATTTTTCTCAGTCTCTCCTTTACTCAACAAGTGAACTCTGGAACTCTCTCCCTCATCTTATGACTTAAACTGCTTTAAACTTTATGTGTCCAGGCATGTCGACCCCATCGTCCCTTTTATTTGGCCCTGTCACTCTTTCGGCTTTGGGGGAGACACTTGTTACAGGCAACCTGCCTTTTGTCTCCTTCATTACACATAGGAAAATAAAGAAACAAAAATCATCAACAAACAATAGCACAAGCAACTTCCCTTCATTCCCTTCCCATACCAGGAGTACTCCACCACCCACTGCTCTTCCTTGTATTTCTGTCATGCCTCCATTCCTATATGTACGATAACGCTAATAAGTCATATCTCAGCGTTCATTACGTTTGGCTAGCTCTATGCTGTATTAATTATCTGTCAAATGTTGAATAGGGTGCATTTCTGTAGGAACATGTTTGTATATCTCACTCTAAATGAATACCGTAAATCAATTTTAGATATTACTGTACTGATACCAATTATTGATCAAAACATACTTGATACTGAGACATCACTTATTAGGCCCACTGTACTGAACAACCACAGGGACATTATCGTAATAAATACTTCAACTCAGTATATTTTCTCTGATATCTTGTTGCGGACACCAGACTCGGACACAAATTCACTGTTAAATTTGTGTATGTGATTTGATCTTGAGAATCCTTGGAAATATTACCTTATGCACAAGACAGGCAGGATGTGTAACACCTTCGGTACGATGGCATTGTTTTATTTTATTCTGGCTAAAACTAGACACTTTTATCAACTTAGGAAGGACCTTTAGATGTTAGAGAGACAGGCTGAGTAATATGGCTTTTTCTTAACTGTGTTGGTGGTGTAATGGTTTAGATGCTTATGTTCTGGGTGTGGTGTCCAGAGTTGGAATCCCGGGAGGACCATATGCTTTCATTAGTTTATTCAAGTGCATTGGGGTTTGTAATTGATGATTAATGTTAAGAACGGGGTGTTACTTAATACATTAAATTAACATAATAAGGATATGTGGGGTTAAACTGAAAAATGTCTGTATGTACAGTATGTACTGTATATTCTCAGGCACATACCCCATTGCTGGGGGTGGCCGACTTGAGACAGAGCCCGAACAGAAACCTTTAAAGTTCCAATTCTTTGGGCCCGGGACCACTTTCGTGTTCCCTCACCCCTTTCTCTGTTTTATTGAGTAGGAGAATTTTAGAAACTGAAAGATAAGGTAATTAATATGGAGCTGAGGAGGCAGTGAGGTATTAAGAGTATTGGTGAAGAGATGCACAAGCAGGCAGAGAGATGTATGTCAGTGAACGTAGAGGGAGTAGCATGGAGGGGTAGACCTAGAAAGATGCGGGATCAGGTTCTACGATCGGATATCCAATGCAAAAACTTAACAAGTGAGGCAGCCCAGAAGAGGGCTACCTCATACCTGGCATTCCTCCATTAGGATGTGAATCTGAAACTGTGCCACTTATAGATCACTCAGTCTTTAAGGGGAGATGGGCTGTTTTTCTGGTCCCCCTCTCCCTCATGTTTAGCCCCATTGCTTTTGAGATTTTAAGACGTTCGGCCTATTAGTTTGGCTATTTTAAGAACTTTCGCGCCATTACTGTCCATTTTAAGACCTTTCGTGCCACTTAGGTGTCGATTTTTTCCTGGCGAGCAATGGTGAGCCAGTAATTTAAGAGGAACCAACATTTTTCTACCAAAAAATGTACAAATTTATCTTGAAAGGGGGTCTAGGGGGTGTAATTTTAAGCTTGATGGAGGTCTAGGGAACAAACTAAAAACCTCCCCTTAAAGTATACATGTAGTGGGATTGGCTGAGGCTAGGATAGAAAGAGAAGTGTATCTACAGTATAGAGTATGTTGAGATTAATTCTGCTACTTGGGGATGGTGCAGAGACTAACTAGCTCTTCACAATGATCTGTTTTACTTAGCTGGCAGGAGCTTGTCATGTGGAGAGAATAGGCTGAATAATTTTACCTACGAATAGACAGAATATAGCCAAATGTCCTTCCTAAGCTGAATAAAATTACCTACCTATAGCCAGAATAAAAGCCAGTGTTATACTGAAGGTGTTAATTAATCATCCTGTTAATTATAGTGTATTCACTTTATATAGGCCAAAAATCATGACCCATATCTTCTGTAACTCAAAAGGGGCTAGAGCAAATGGGGACCTGAATGATGCAATGTCCTAAATGCCACTTTGGTCGAGACATTTGTTTGTTACCGAAAAATGTACAAATTTATCTAAAAGGGGGGTCTTGGGGGTATTTTTTGTAAGCTTCATAGCGGAATTGCAGTGTGAGTGTCCTAGGTTCGAGTCCTTGGAGTGCCACATGTATTTGTTGATTTCATTAGTTGAGTTTAGAAGTGAAGTTGGTTGGTGAAAAAAATATAATAATATGTCTATTCCTTCATCAAGCTAAATCGAGATAAATTTGTAAATTTTTCAATATAAAAGTGGCATTTAGGAAATTGCATTACTCAGGTCCTCAAATGGGCTAGAATATTCGCTTGATTATAGTCTGTTTCATTTCATCTGACGGTAAATTGCAAAGTTCCCATCAACATTTCTCAGTTACTTTGAAGATTTGATAGTGAAATATGGTGCTGATTATATAAACTCTTAGTGTGCGGAATTTCGGTGCGAGCATCCTAAGTTCGAGTCCTTGGAGTACCACAGGTATTCATTACTTTCAATTATTTAATTAGTTAAAATTAATTGGTGAGTTGGTGAAAACAAATATGAATTTAATATGATGCAGAGACATGGTGGTTTCATATTTTTCGATTAAGTATCGAGAAAGCCGCTGCTAAGGGATTCAATTTATCGTCAGATGAAATGAAACGGAGTATAATAAATTTTGAGTTATAGAATTTAGTGGTTCAAGATTTTTGGCCCGATTGTAATGGATAGACTATAGTGTTTTTGTGTGAGGTAATATGAGGATTCATAAGGCATTGTGACAGGGCAAGTTTATTTAGTGTTTTATATATATATATCTATTATCGATTCTGGCTGTCAAAGTGTTTACGGATTTTTGCTCTCATGATCAGATTCATAAATAATTATCATACTTTTCAACTGATTTTGCTTTCTTACCAGATTTATATAAAATCATAATTTTCACTTGTTTTGCTTGCATTACTAGATTTATATATAATTTATCATCAACTCCAGATATTAAAGATAAATTACTAGAGTAAATTGATCAACCTTTTTTGTATACGGTAATTTGGAATTAAAATTATCATCAACTCCAGATAATAAGTTAATAGTAGAGTAAATTAATCTACCTTTATGATTAAATGTGGAATTAAAATGATCAACTCAAGATAATAAGGTTAATATTAGAGTAAGTTAATCAACCTTTCTGAGTGAATTTGAAATTAATATTATCAGACTAAGTTAATACTTGAGTAAATTAATCGACCTTTGTGATTGAATTTGGAATGATTTTTAATCAAGAATGACATGTCAGAATCGGTTATAGCTTAGTATAAAAACACTTTAACCCCTTACTGTACTGGTGACGTATTTTTAGTTTTATTCTTGCTACTTTTAGACGATTTTGTGTAGCTTAGGAAGGATGTATGGGTAGCTAAGAGGAGTAATTGAGATAGTCTATAGCTTCTTAATGGGTAGATGTCATTCCTAAGCTGAACAGAATCTTCTAATAGTAGCCAAAATAAGCGGCTCCTTTTAGACGATTTTATGTAGCTTAGGAAGGATCTGTGGGTAGCTAAAAGGATTAATTGAGATAGTCGGTAGATGTCCTTCTTAAGCTGAACAGAATCGTCTAATAGTAGCCATAATAAGCGGCTTCTTTTAGACGATTTTGTGTAGCTTAGGAAGGATGTATGGGTAGCTAAAAGGATTAATTAAGATAGTCTATAGCTTTTTTAATGGGTAGATATCCTTCCTAAGCTGAACAAAATCGTCTAATAAGTAGCAAGAATAAAATAAAAAGTACGTCGGCGGTACAGATTGCCCATGTTACACTGCTTTTTCTGACCATGATCTTAGGCCGGTATCACATGAGAGCTTTTATCCATCAACATTTATCCTCAACACTGGTCTGGCAGCTTATGAGGTCAACATTTAATATATTTCGGTTACCTACATTTATCTACCATCAGTCTAGTTAATGATACCAGTGCAAAAATACTCCAGAAATGTTGATTATAAAAGCTCTCGTGTCATACCGTCTTTAGGAGGACTGGGCCTGTATTCATAACATTAGATAAACAGATTAACTTGCTCATGTAGTAATGTACACCCTATGTGGTGGATTGTGTTCTTTTATTTAATAATTTTCATTTTAGTAAGCGTTGTTTCCACATAGCGATTTTGATAATTTAATTTGACTTTATATTGTCCTTGTCCCAATTTTGGTTTGCAAGTTTTAATTCTTAGAACTATTTCTATAATTTGTCCTGATCTAAGGAAGTTGGAGCTGTATAGACATTATTATTTAGCAGAATTAACAGATGGAATACGAATGTAGTGCATAGATACACATAAAATTAATTTAGAAATCAAGATTTTGTTTAGTTTTTAAATGAGTTATATTAATTTGAACAGTAACTTTTGAGTTCATTTTCAAGTTTTGTATATTAACTAGCATAATGTTTGTAATTCTGCTAACTATCGACGTCTATAACTCAAACTTCCTTATAGATCAAAACTCACAAGTGATCAATTGAGGTTCAGGACAAATTATAGGAATAGTTATAAGTTTATGAATATTAGTCCTTGAAGTGGTGACTAAATTAAGACTTCATTAACTTCTATACTTTAGAGGGTTCTTTTAACAAAAATGGGCATAGGTCCTTTGTTAAATGATACTTCTTTGAGTCTCCGAAAAAAAAAATGTAAATCTTGGCAAATAAAAATCATGGTAGCTTTGTTTATTTTCTACTTCAAAGCACGTCCCAATACATAGGCTAATTATTTTGACCAGTTGTACAAAAAAATATATTTTATAAAAAGGTAATAAAAACTTTGAAAAATCATGGCAATTTTCTTTATTTATACTTCAAAGAGCGTCCCTTAAACAACCACATACATATCTCGATTTTTTTTTTTATTAAAAAAAAAAATAAAAAATTCAAAAGTTGAGAACGAGGGGTTCGTTTTATCTTATGTTCAAGATAAAGACTTAAAAACATTAGATCACATTATAGGGGTAGAGCACAGGCTCCACCCAGGGACGGTCTCGTAAAGTACAGGGTGAAGTAGAAGTCCTCGGCGATGGATGACGGCAGCCGTAGAACTTCCTCGTAGGGTGGTGGTCGTCAACTGCTTGGAGGAGGGCAGGGGAGATCTCAGAGGCCAGTGGCTTTTGAGGATTTCATTGCGGGAGAAGTCTCGGAGGGGTGTGGTTAAACAGTTTGGTTGGCGGACTGTGGTCGTTGCAAGTGAGTGGGCAGCGTCTAGAGTTCTTATTTGGGAGTCCGGAGATGTTGCGTCTGCACCCCACTGGAAAGGTCGCTCGATTTCAGGAATTTACTTGTGGCAGTGGTTGTTGAGGACTTCATTGTAGGCGAGGTCTCAAGAGGGCAGTGGTTAAACAGTTTGATTGGAAGACTGTGGTCGTTGAAAGTTTGCAGGTGAGTGAGCAGCGTCAACAGTGCTTTTTGGGGAGTCTGCAAGTGATTCAGGAATTTTCTTGGTGGTCGTGCATCATTAATTTTAGTCAACAGGATTTTTCAAGTTGAGCTTCCAGGCAACAAAGAGATGTTGGTAGTTTTGCTAGAAATGCCTTTGTATTCTTTGAGCGCATTTAAGTTGATTCTGGTGAATATCTGCAGTCCATTTTGCTCGCCCTCAATCTGTCTTGTTCGGTCTTGCTCGCCCGTAATCGGTCTGTCTTGCTCTCGCCCGTAATCGGTCAGTTTTGCTTGGTCGCCCTCGATCAGTTTTGCTTGCTCTCTTCTCGCCCTCGATCAGTTTTGCTTGCTCTCTTCTCGCCCTCGATCAGTTTCGCTTGCTCTCTTCTCGCCCTCGATCAGTTTCGCTTGCTCTCTTCTCGCCCTCGATCAGTTTCGCTTGCTCTCTTCTCGCCCTCGATCAGTTTCGCTTGCTCTCTTCTCGCCCTCGATCAGTTTCGCTTGCTCTCTTCTCGCCCTCGATCAGTTTCGCTTGCTCTCTTCTCGCCCTCGATCAGTGTTTCGCTTGCTCTCTTCTCGCCCTCGATCAGTTTCGCTTGCTCTCTTCTCGCCCTCGATCAGTTTCGCTTGCTCTCTTCTCGCCCTCGATCAGTTTCGCTTGCTCTCTTCTCGCCCTCGATCAGTTTCGCTTGCTCTCTTCTCGCCCTCGATCAGTTTCGCTTGCTCTCTTCTCGCCCTCGATCAGTTTCGCTTGCTCTCTTCTCGCCCTCGATCAGTTTCGCTTGCTCTCTTCTCGCCCTCGATCAGTTTCGCTTGCTCTCTTCTCGCCCTCGATCAGTTTCGCTTGCTCTCTTCTCGCCCTCGATCAGTTTCGCTTGCTCTCTTCTCGCCCTCGATCAGTTTCGCTTGCTCTCTTCTCGCCCTCGATCAGTTTCGCTTGCTCTCTTCTCGCCCTCGATCAGTTTCGCTTGCTCTCTTCTCGCCCTCGATCAGTTTCGCTTGCTCTCTTCTCGCCCTCGATCAGTTTCGCTTGCTCTCTTCTCGCCCTCGATCAGTTTCGCTTGCTCTCTTCTCGCCCTCTATCAGTTTCGCTTGCTCTCTTCTCGCCCTCTATCAGTTTCGCTTGCTCTCTTCTCGCCCTCTATCAGTTTCGCTTGCTCTCTTCTCGCCCTCTATCAGTTTCGCTTGCTCTCTTCTCGCCCTCTATCAGTTTCGCTTGCTCTCTTCTCGCCCTCTATCAGTTTCGCTTGCTCTCTTCTCGCCCTCGGTCAGTTTCGCTTGCTCTCTTCTCGCCCTCGGTCAGTTTTGCTTGCTCTCTTCTCGCCCTCGGTCAGTTTTGCTTGCTCTCTTCTCGCCCTCGGTCAGTTTTGCTTGCTCTCTTCTCGCCCTCGGTCAGTTTTGCTTGCTCTCTTCTCGCCCTCGGTCAGTTTTGCTTGCTCTCTTCTCGCCCTCGGTCAGTTTTGCTTGCTCTCTTCTCGCCCTCGGTCAGTTTTGCTTGCTCTCTTCTCGCCCTCGGTCAGTTTTGCTTGCTCTCTTCTCGCCCTCGGTCAGTTTTGCTTGCTCTCTTCTCGCCCTCGGTCAGTTTTGCTTGCTCTCTTCTCGCCCTCGGTCAGTTTTGCTTGCTCTCTTCTCGCCCTCGGTCAGTTTTGCTTGCTCTCTTCTCGCCCTCGGTCAGTTTTGCTTGCACTCTTCTCGCCCTCGGTCAGTTTTGCTTGCACTCTTCTCGCCCTCGGTCAGTTTTGCTTGCTCTCTTCTCGCCCTCGGTCAGTTTTGCTTGCTCTCTTCTCGCCCTCGGTCAGTTTTGCTTGCTCTCTTCTCGCCCTCGATCAGTTTTGCTTGCTCTCTTCTCGCCCTCGATCAGTTTTGCTTGCTCTCTTCTCGCCCTCGATCAGTTTTGCTTGCTCTCTTCTCGCCCTCGATCAGTTTTGCTTGCTCTCTTCTCGCCCTCGATCAGTTTTGCTTGCTCTCTTCTCGCCCTCGATCAGTTTTGCTTGCGCTCTTCTCGCCCTCGATCAGTTTTGCTTGCTCTCTTCTCGCCCTCGATCAGTTTTGCTTGCTCTCTTCTCGCCCTCGATCAGTTTTGCTTGCTCTCTTCTCGCCCTCGATCAGCTTTGCTTGCTCTCTTCTCGCCCTCGATCAGCTTTTCTTCTCGCCCTCGATCAGTTTTGCTTGCTCTCTTCTCGCCCTCGATCAGTTTTGCTAGCTCTCTTCTCGCCCTCGATCAGTTCGATCAGTTTTGGTTGCTCACTTCTCGCCCTCGTACAGTTTTGCATACTCTCGCCCTCGATCAGTTTTGCTTGCTCTCTTCTCGCCCTCCATCAGTTTTGCTTGCTCTCTTCTCGCCCTCCATCAGTTTTGCTTGCTCTCTTCTCGCCCTCCATCAGTTTTGCTTGCTCTCTTCTCGCCCTCCATCAGTTTTGCTTGCTCTCTTCTCGCCCTCCATCAGTTTTGCTTGCTCTCTTCTCGCCCTCGATCAGTTTTGCTTGCTCTCTTCTCGCCCTCGATCAGTTTTGCTTGCTCTCTTCTCGCCCTCGATCAGTTTTGCTTGCTCTCTTCTCGCCCTCGATCAGTTTTGCTTGCTCTCTTCTCGCCCTCGATCAGTTTTGCTTGCTCTCTTCTCGCCCTCGATCAGTTTTGCTTGCGCTCCCCTCGATCAGTTTTGCTTGCTCTCTTCTCGCCCTCGATCAGTTTTGCTTGCTCTCTTCTCGCCCTCGATCAGTTTTGCTTGCTCTTCTCGCCCTCGATCAGCTTTGCTTGCTCTCTTCTCGCCCTCGATCAGCTTTTCTTCTCGCCCTCGATCAGTTTTGCTTGCTCTCTTCTCGCCCTCGATCAGTTTTGCTAGCTCTCTTCTCGCCCTCGATCAGTTTTGCTTGCTCTCTTCTCGCCCTCGATCAGTTTTGCTTGCTCTCTTCTCGCCCTCGATCAGTTTTGCTTGCTCTCTTCTCGCCCTCCATCAGTTTTGCTTGCTCTCTTCTCGCCCTCCATCAGTTTTGCTTGCTCTCTTCTCGCCCTCCATCAGTTTTGCTTGCTCTCTTCTCGCCCTCCATCAGTTTTGCTTGCTCTCTTCTCGCCCTCCATCAGTTTTGCTTGCTCTCTTCTCGCCCTCCATCAGTTTTGCTTGCTCTTTTCTCGCCCTTCATCAGATTTGCTTGCACTCTTCTCGCCCTCCATCAGTTTGCTTGCTCTCTTCTCGCCCTCCATCAGTTTTGCTTGCTCTCTTCTCGCCCTCCATCAGTTTTGCTTGCTCTCTTCTCGCCCTCCATCAGTTTTGCTTGCTCTCTTCTCGCCCTCCATCAGTTTTGCTTGCTCTCTTCTCGCCCTCCATCAGTTTTGCTTGCTCTCTTCTCGCCCTCCATCAGTTTTGCTTGCTCTCTTCTCGCCCTCCATCAGTTTTGCTTGCTCTCTTCTCGCCCTCCATCAGTTTTGCTTGCTCTCTTCTCGCCCTCCATCAGTTTTGCTTGCTCTCTTCTCGCCCTCCATCAGTTTTGCTTGCTCTCTTCTCGCCCTCCATCAGTTTTGCTTGCTCTCTTCTCGCCCTCCATCAGTTTTGCTTGCTCTCTTCTCGCCCTCCATCAGTTTTGCTTGCTCTCTTCTCGCCCTCCATCAGTTTTGCTGGCTCTCTTCTCGCCCTCCATCAGTTTTGATTGCTCTTCTCTCTTCTCCATCAGTTTTGCTTGCTCTCTTCTCGCCCTCCATCAGTTTTGCTTGCTCTCTTCTCGCCCTCCATCAGTTTTGCTTGTTCGCCCTCGATCGGTTTGCTTGCTCGGTCTCTCCCTCAATCGGTCTTCCATCCAAGTCGGCTTCCCATCTTCTATCATGACGCCAGCCAGGATAGTGTCTCAGTGGTGTGTGGCTATCAGCCCGAGAACACTGCAGCCTATTTTGGGGTTCCTCTCGTTGGCTTCAATTCTTCCGTCAAAGCACTCCTGACCATCAGCCCTTGAGAAGGTTTGGTTCCCTCATCCTCGTCTCTATCATTGCCTCGCTTTGTCAAGTCTGCTGGGAGTTATTGGTTGGTGGTTGTTGTGGTTGGTGGTGGTTCCGAGAGTTGTTGTTCCCTCACCTCCATCCTATTCATAGAGTTCCGCGAGTCTTGCTGTCCTAGTGCGGTCCCTATTCCTCAAGTCCCGTGGTAATTCAGTCCCGTATGGACCCTCAGATTTCAGCCCTCCACAAGTCAGGGTATATGATGAATTCTTCAACAAGTCAGGGTGTATGATGCATGCTGAATTCTTCAATCAATGTAGTCTTCTAGGTTCATCACCCCAAGAACAAATCTGTAAAGAAAAGAACAAATATTTAGCAACTATTTTCTGTAACTGTCCAAGGCTTTTAACTTCATTCCCGCCATTAGATGAATTTATTAATTTTAAAAATTGAACCTCCAGCAATAGACAGGCTTCGAACGATCTCTCAACCATTTGTACTACCACAGATCCTTCTTAAACTGCAAAAATAATCTAAATATAACTAGACTATTAAAAAGACGTCACCGGTACCTAAGGGATTAATAGACCTATCAGTATTTTTCAAATCTGTTATTCAACCTTTAACTCTGTTGGTAGTGTAATGGTTTAGAGGCTTATGTTCTGGGTGTGGTGTCCCGAGTTCGAATCCCGGGAGGACCATATTCTTTCATTAGTTTATTAAAGTTCATTGGAGTTTGTAATTGATGATTTAATGTTAAGAACTGAGTGTTACCTAATTAAATTATTCATAAAATAGGAAACTAATAAATTTGACTTTATAATTCCTAATTAAGTTTTATATGAGAGAGTAATAGTTAAACCACAGAACAAATTAGAGTCAAACCAACTTCAATTAAATTTCCTCTATGGTTAGTGCACTGAATTTCTGTGTGAGTATCCTAGGTTCGAATCCTTTGAGTACCACATGTAATCATTAGTTTCATAAATGTCATTAATTAGGTAGATTTGAAAGTTAATTGGTGATAATGAACCAAATAAATTTTAGCATATAATTCCGTATTAACCCTTTTGTATGTACCGACGACTATTCTGGATACTATTAGACTTATTCAGTTTAGGAACGACCTCTAACCATTAAACTGCTACTAAATATCTATTAATCCTTTTAGCTACCATAGATCCTTTTTAAGCTGCACACAATCTTTTAAATATAGCTAGAATATAATTAAATAGACGTCGCCGGTACAGAAGAGGTTAAGGCTATTAATTTACTTTTAACTTAACCTTCTCAGTAGTCTAGCTTATTTAATTATATTCCGGCCACCATTATGCGATTTTATTCAGCTAATGCGGACAGTGGCTGTTTGTTTGGTCTATTAATTAATTTATTCATATATTTGTTTAGTTTCCTCCCTAGACCTCCATCAAGCTTAGAAAAACACCCCTAGACCCCCATTCAAAATAGATTTGTACATTTTTCGATAGAAATTTTTCCCGGCCAAAGGCCGATTCCTCTTAAAATAACAGGCTCGCTATCGCTTGCCAGGGAAAAATAGACACCTACACTGTAAATGGCACGAAGGGTCCTAATATTGACAAAGAAATGGGGTGAAAGATTATAAAATCCCTAAACTAATGGAACCAACGTCTTAAAATCTCAAAACTAGTGGGGCTAAACATCAGGGAGAAGGGGTCCAGAAAAATGGTTAGTCTCCCCTTAAGGGCCTCTAGCAATCCAATTACTATATACTTTCATATCACCAACCCACCAATTTACTTTCAAATAAACTTAATGAAATCCATGAAACTGTGTGGTACTTCAAGGATTCGAACCTAGGATACTCTCACCCCGATGCCAACAGATCCTTACTAAACTTCTTAAAATTGTCTAATGACTATTGTTGGGTGTAATGGTTTAGGTGCTTATGTTCTGGGTGTGGTGTCCCGAGTTTGAATCCCGGGAGGACCATATGCTTTCATTAGTTTATTGAAGTACATTGGGGTTTGTAATTGATGATTAATGTTAAGAACTGAGTCACTTAATACCCATATTAGCCCCTTCTGTACCGGTGACTGTCTTTAGTTTTATTCTGGCAACTATTAGACTTTTATTCAGTTTAAAAAGGGCCTCCAGCAATTAACAAGCTTCCAAACTATCTCACTTAACCCTTTTTACTACCACAGACCCTTCTTATGGGGGTAGTACGCTCTTTCTCTGGACCCCCTTCTCACTCATGTTTAGCACATTAGTTTGAACACGTTCGTTCAGTTAGTTTGGCGATTTTGAGATTTTTCGCCTCATTTTGTTGTCAATATTAAGACCTTTTGTGTCCTTTAGGTGTCTATTTTTTCCTGGCAAGCGAAAGCGAGCCTCTAATTTTAGAAGGAACCGGCCTTAAGCCAGGAAATTTTTCTACCGAAAAATGTACAAATTTATCTTGAAAGGGGGTCTATGCTTGATGGAGATCTAGCGAGGAAAAAAAAAATATATATAGACCAAAAAACCAAGCACTACCCCCTTAAACTGTACAACATTTTCTAAATATAGCTAGAATATAATTAAATAGACTTCGAGGGTACAGAAAGGGGTTAAAATTGTCTAATAATCTAGTTAATTCATTTCACTCAACAAACACCACCCAATGTAATTAACGAAAGCATGTGCTCCACCTGGGATTCGAACCTGGGTCACCACATACGGATCTTAAACACTAACCATTACACCATCAATACAGTTAAAGGTTAAATCATTATAGTAGGCATGTTTAAAACAGCTACATCCAGGTATACGGATAGGGTTTAACACTATCTGGTGCAACGTCTCTGGGGTTATTATGGTATTTTGTTTCATTATTATTGAAGTTTCTATTTGTTTTAGCCATTTTCGAACAATGTGTTTTTTGTTTACCCGCTAGACTTGGAAAAACGCCTCTCCAAACCCCCTTCAAACTAAAAAAACGTCCCCCAGACCCCCTTCAAGTTAAATGTGTACATTTTTCGGTAGAAAAATTTCCCGGCCAAAGGCCGGTTTCTCCCAAATTGCGGGCTCGCTTACGCTCGCCCAGGAAAAATCGACACCTTATTGGGTTGAAGCATCATATAATCGCCAAACTAATGCGATGAAACTTCTTAAAATCTCCAAGCTAATGGAGTAAAACTGGGAGGGTCCAAATTGGCCCGCCCTGCACCTAATAGGGTTAAGAGGGAAAGGTATTGTTTTTTCTGGACCCGCTTCTCCCTCATGTGTAGCCCCGTTATAACCCTCTCACGTTCTTGACGCGATTTTGAGCCTATTAGGGATACTTTAAAGCCTTTGTTACCACCAGGGGTATTTAGAAACCTTTAGTGTAGTTACTTCAACCTCTACAGTTGTCTTCGAGTTAGCTGTGGGCAGAAAACTAATTTTGGAGAGGTAATTATATAAGAGTGAGAGAACTCTATTGCTAATCTGGCAACCTCTGCGTCATATGGTCGTGAAAGGGTTTAGTCCACCATAATACATCGAAAGATTAACAAATGCACTTGAGATCATTTCCTAATCCGCCTAAAATATCTACAATTCACAAATTCGCTGATTTGGGGCACTACAGTAGATTTTTTCCCATAGCTTTTTGGTGCGATCATTATATATATTTGACCATTTCTTTCATTCCCTGCTCCCCAAATCTAGCATATCCAAATATATAGTCAATTTGCTTTAAGGGGGGCGACTTGTTTTTGTTCTGTCCTTTTCTATCTTTCTCTGGCTTGTATCCAATTTTTCGATAGAACGGGTTCTCTTAGTTACAGGCTAAATATCGCTCATCAGGAAGAAAATTACATTAAGTCTTAAAATTCACAAAGAAATGGGGTGAAAGGTCTTAAAATCGCCAAACTAATGGGGCAACCATCTTTAAATCTCAAAACTAATGGGATTAATAACGAGGGAGAAGGAATGCCAGAAAAATTACCCATCTCTCCTTAACCTGGATGAAAACTTATCACTTTAAAGGGAGATTTCCACTAGAGGGATTTTTTTCTTGCCTCCTTTCTCCCTCATGTTTAACCCCATTGCTTGTCTAATTGTAAGACTTTAGACCCATTAGTTTGTCGAGTTTAAGAACTTTCACCCCATTTATGTCAATTTTAAGACCTTTCGTGCCATTTAGGTGTCTATTTTTTCCTGGCGAGCCTGTAATTTAAGAGGAATCAGCCTTCGGCGGAGACTTTTTTTTCTACCGAAAAATGTAAAAATTTATCTTGAAAAGGGGTCAAGGGAGTGCCATTTTTAAATTGATAGAAGTCTAGGGAACAAACTAAAACCCTCCCCTTAACCTGGATGAAAACTTATCACTTTAAAGTTATGACGCTATTTGACAGTTTATTCTGGCTATAGTTATAAGATTGTATGCAGCTTAGAAAGGATCTGTTGGAATTATAAGGGTAAAGGCCATCTAAATTAACCCTCTACACTTCCATTTTGGCTCTAACGTCCCTTGATTTTGGCCCGGTCACTCATTCAACTCTGGGGGAGGCACTCGTCACAGACAGTTCTGCCTTGTGTCTCCCTCACTCAATAAAAAAATAATAATAATAATATATACCCTTCCTAATATTTTACTTTTAGGCTTCACAGAGACAAGTATGTGAGGAGAAAGCCCAACCATTTCCACCTGCTGGGATTCGAACCCGGACCTCTGTTAGGAATGGAGCGTGCTACCAACTAAACCACCCCTCTTTAACTATCGATAAACCGGCTACTAAGGTTTAAGATTTTCCGCCTAGTGAAAATTATAACCTTGCGATTCTTTTTTTGATTTTATTCTAATCTCAATCACTTCCCAAATTAGCGGTAGTTTCGGTAATAAGTACCCAAAAATCATATGGTGGTTAACCCGTTCAGTACCAGGGACGTCCTTTTAATCCTATTCTGGCGACTATTAGATTTATTCATTCAGCTAAGGAAGGACCTCTAGCAATGATAAGGCTTCAAACTATCTCCAACCCTTTTGACTACCACAGATTTTTCGTAAGCTGCTTAGTATCGTCTAAATATAGCTAGGAATAAAATATATGACGCGTCGCTGGTACTCAAAGGGTTAAGAAAATACGTCCCCGACTGTACACTTAACAGAAATATACTTACATTTATATTTTGCAGTGTAGTAATTTGGATGGTTACAGATTTTCTTGATGTGATGGTGACTTCTAGACATCTGTGGTGATAGTGCTGGGGGTGACTTAGAGGTGATGTGGTGGTGGTGACGATGGTAGCGGTGGTGATATGGTGGTGAAATCCTGTAGTTTTGTGTGGATAATTCTGGTGGTGGATCGTAAGTGTTGGGTGATTTCTTCCACGTGGTTCCGGAGTCTCAACAGCCAAGGAATCTACGAAAGAAGAAAAAGTATGATTAGCATGGTTATAATTATAGACATTAATATTATTTGTAGTATAACTGGGCAGAGGACTGAAGCCGGAGTCACAAGAGCCGTTTTCCGAGCAATTTTTACGGGCAATTATGGTCTGGCAGCTTCAAAAAATTACACTATCATAATTCAACCACCTAACATACTCTACCTTCAGTCTAGTTACCGATACCAGTGCAAAAAAGTACAGAAATTTAACTAGAAAAAACTTGCTTATGGAAAATTGACTGAAAAATCGATCGTGTGACAGCGGCTTAAGAATATATGTAGAGCGGTCGCGAAACATTTCCCCATAGGGAATTCCTGTGTATTGCCCATGGGGTATTCCTATACATTTTATCTGCATCTGTATGTGGTAACTCAGGTTCGAATCCCGGTGGATCCTACTTAAAATGCACAAAATCCTCTAAATATAGTTAGAATAAAATGTAATAGATTTTATGCAGTTTCAAAAGATCCTCTAGCAATTAACAGGCTTCAAACTATCTCTCTTAACCCTTTATGCTACCACATATCCTTTTTAAACTATACAAAATAGTCTAAATATAACTAATACAATTTAATAGATTTTATGCAGTTTCAAAAGATCCTCTAGCAATTAATAGGCTTCAAACTATCACTTTTAACCCTTTTTACTGCCACAGATCCTTCTTCAACTGCACAAAATAGTCTAAATATAGCTAGAATATAATTTAAAAGAAGTCACCGGTACAGAAGGGGTTAATTCCAGGCATAATATCAAATTGCGCGTTTGGTACTGCCTCAAACTCCCACAGGTCCTTCCTAAACTGTATACAATTGCCAAATGATAGCCAGGATAGAATGAAAAATATTCTAATTATATTCCTTGTGGTAATTATTTAGGCATTAAGGGGGGGGGGGTCGTATTTACAGTATATGCTCATTTATGTAGCTTTTTATAGTTATTGTAGTTTTCCTCCCTACACCAAGCTTTAAAAACACTCCCTAGACCCACTTTCAAGATTTATTGTTATTTTGTTCTGAAGAAAAATTTCCCTTCCTCCCAAATTACAGGCTTGCTATCGCTCGCCAGGATAAAATAGACACCAAAATGACTAAAAGTCTTAACCCCTTCTGTACTAGTGATGTACATTTAATTCTATTCTGGGAACTATTAGACTAATTTGGGTTCAATGTTATTTTAATACCACGAATTTTTTTGATATATTTGAAGATCCATATTGAATCTATATGCTATAAATATCATAAGAAAATTTGTTTTAACCCTCGGCAAAACCTAATAAAAAAGTATGGTACTAACATTTATTTTTCGTAACAAGGTTGTCAATACGGTACTTCCAGTTATCGATACCTCTAAAGATCATATGAAAATGTGTTAAACCCTCGGAAAAACTTAATATAAAAGTATGGTATCAAATTTTAATTTTCGTAACAAGGTTGTCAATACGGTACTTTCCCGTTATCAATGTATAATCAAAGCTGAAGATTGCAGAGTAAACACCGTAGACTTCATCGACTTTCTTTCACCTTCGTATAATCGACAGCCAATGTTTTTTTTTTTTTTTTTACTAAGGGGGTACTCAACCAGCGGGGGTGTGGGGGCAGCAGCCCCCACCCATAATACTAGGTTAGGTTAGGTAAGGTTGTTAGGTTAGGCTAATGTCTTTCCAAATCACTATCGGGGGCGTGTCTCAACATCGATCAATAGGCCTAATGGGGAAAATAAGTTTTCCCGACATTTCTAATTAATTGCAAACACTATATTGATGCAAATGAACAATTTCTTTTATAAAAAACACTGAAAATTCGTGGTATTAAAATAAAAAAATTCCCTAATTTGTTCAGCTTGTGAAGGACGTTTACTCATTCAAAGACTACAGACTATCTCTCTCAATCAATCCTTTTAGCTACCATATATCCTTCCTAAAATTTATAAAATCGTCTAAATGTAGCTATAATAAAATATAAAAGACGTCGCCGGTGCAGAAGGGGTTAATATTGACAAAGAAAAGGGTAGAAAGGTCTTCAAATCGCCAAACTAATGGGATGAAAGTCTTAAAATCTGAAAACTACGGGGGCTAAGCATGAGGGAGAAGGGGGCTTAGGTCTAGAAAAACTACCCATACCCCCCTAAGGATAAATACCCACGAGGCGTCTCTTTAGCCAGCCTCGCTCCGGTAGTTTGCCGGCTAAGTTTCAAAATCTAATTATTAATAAATATATTTAACTAATTCATCTAGGTCTTTATGAAGGCATCTAGTATTAGTAGAATATATGGAAATTATCTCAAAGTTTATTCTGGCTAAACAATAACTTGTCGGTTTAGGAAGGACACGTGGCGATAACAGTGCCATCAATTTACTCTGGATCTCGATATTCTAACTAAATTAGTCATGGCATTATCTAATCAGGGCATCTAGTATTAGTAGAATAGAAGGAAATTAAATAATTCTGGCTAAAATATGTGTTTCGGAAAGACACGTGGGGATAGAAGTTCAATATGCCATCAACATATTCTCTGAATCTCAATTCATTCCCAACATGAATACAATAATCTAGTAATAGAATAATATTGAGAAAGGAGATCGCAATTATTGATAGGGTTGAAGAGGTAGAATTGAACTAACGAAAAAACTGCCGGCTTCCAGAAAGTTCGTTAAACCTGCCGGCTTTTTCCATCACAATACTTGCCTTGTTTAATGGGAAAAAAATAAGTATTCTGGGAAAATCGACATGCTCTTATCTACGAATTCGGGTCTGGCGGTAAATAAATCACGATATTTCGCTAACACAATATTTGTTCTTAGATTTTCAGAGACAAAATGGGGAAAACGAGAGAGCACGAGTCTTACCTCCTTACAGCTGGAAGATCAGGAACGAAATGAACGAATAGCCGAAAATAAAGGTCCGAGATCACCTCGGTTGTACTACTGGTGGTTGATGGCAACAATTGGGTGCCAGATGAACGAGAATTTCAATAAAAAAATTATCAATATCGACATTAATTAATAAACATTATTGAATAAAATTTACTTGATATGAATTATGTGTTTTATATCCTTTATCTGTTTATGTAAGTTTGACAGATCTAACATACGTAATTTGTGAATAATTAATGGTTTTCGTCATATTCCCTTTATGACTTCCCATTTTCTTTGATCGTGGGGGGGGGGGCCTTGAGTGAGTTCTCTTGCCAAGTGGATTTTGAATACCCAAGATTTTTATGCAATGCTCTCGTATCCTCAAGAGAGGACTATATCTATAGCCAGACTCTTTGATCCCCTATGGGGGTGGACACGAAGGAATCGCCCATGCTCAGTAAGCTAATTTAATTATGAGAAGTGATGTATGTTATTATCAAGACCTCAGATATCCATTGAGGTGTGAATATGAGTATATTATAGCCTACCAGTATAAGATATGCCTATTTTTATATATTATATTATAACGTATAGCGAGGAGAGAGCAGCGATATAGGCCGACTACCGTTGTAAGCTGAGAGAAACCTTGTCAGACACCCCTCCTCCCCACCTCATCTTTCCCTCCTCCTTCATCTCCCCTCTCCCCCTCTAGAAATCGGACAACTTCTCGTCCTGTCGCCATTTTGGGGACACTACTAGCGTAATAAGAGTAGGACTAAATCAATCTGCCAAATCAATTCCTGATTAAGAATAGTAACGTCATTCTTTAATAATATATTTTGGCTTTCACTGGGCAATTTTATTCAGCATAGGAAGGGCCTGTGGAATTTAGTTTTTTTTTCGAAGCATAATAAAATATGTTTATTTTATTTTTTATTTTATTTTTGAGTGCTGTGGTATTAGCTTAGTTAAAATAGGACTTCAGAGGCTATCAACCCTTCTGGATTATTAAGCCAGCACACTGTAAGTCAAGAAAAGCGTCAGGACTGGAGCCCCTTTTCGCGTTACTAAGCATTATGTATATCTACATAAGGGTGACTGAAATAGGTTGTAATAAATTCATCTTTATTCAAATGCATAAACTTCATACAATAAATAAATCATAAGGCATATTACACAAATAAAATACAGTTGGAATGCAAGAAATATATTAAACACGAATAAATTATAGCAGTATGTGAAATTGGGAGTACATTCCCCGTAGACTAAATCGAGTTACCTTTCTGACCTCTGTAGACTACTTTGTTGATATGCCGAAGAGTTGCCAATGCATACAATATAATGAGTAATTATATATCTCCCATTTGGAACTATTTATTACTTGATTTACTTAACAATACACTACATCATATTAAAAGCATATTAGTGATGCTGACATTGGCCTAATAAAACCATGTGCCTTGCAAAATTCAATTATGGTTGCAAAATTATCATATCGTCTGGCCCCGCCCACCAAGACTAGGATAGCTTGATAAAACAGTTAAAACTTGACTTTTGGCCGCCATCTTGTCTCCAGTTCGCTTTGTTAATTTTACCTCGTCATTATTACTAAGCTTCAGTACCTAGCCTATGCTGATCATATAATTGTATTATATACTTAACTATTTCACAACCCATCAATAATTATATCTATCAAAGTACCCTGACTGCCATAAGTGCTTGACCGGAAGTGACTATGGAAACAAGATGGCCGCCAGTGGCTTGACTCCGGAATCATCTGCGTACTTTGTTAATGTAGAGACTCTTATCTAAGAACACAAGCTCGGCTTCGAAACACACGAATCTGAGACTTTGAGTTTAATTGACTACTTGCGACTTTCAGTCTTTAAGGAAGTTGGAGCCGTAAACATCGATTATATATGGAAATGCAATACTAATGTAGGTTTATGATTGATAGCAAGTATGTTGAATTAAATTTTATGTGTTTATGAAGGCACTACGACCGTATTTTAGCTGGTAATTCTGCTAACTACTGATGTCTACAGATCCAACTTCCTTATAGCTCCAAATCTCGCAAGTGATCAATTGAAGCTCCGAACACATTACAGTATTTCCAAAGACATATACTGTACAGTCGCGCTAATAAGTGATGTCCCGGCACCAAGTATGTTTTTATCTATAATTGGTATCAGCAATATCTAAGCTTCATTTCTTCATATCGAGTGAAATATACAAACATGTTCCTACACTTACCCACCCAATTCAACATCTGACAGACATTAATACAGCACAGAGCAAGCCAAACGTAATGACAGCTGGGACATGACTTATTAGCGCGACTGTACATACTGTATAAATAGTTATATTTCATATATAATATAATATTATTTTTAACATCGTTCTTAACACTAATAACCCACAAATGAAATTAATGAAGACATGTGATTCTCCCGGGATTCGAACCTAGGTTACCACATAACAGATCCTAAACACTTTAACCATTACACCATCAAGGCAATTATAAGTACAGCACATGACTACGATTAACCCTTTCAAGCTCCAATAAGCATTTTTTTGTTATGTTTATTTTTGACGATTATATTCAGATTAGGAAGGGTATACGGAAGTCAAAGGGTTGATTGAGATAGTATTTACCCTTTTAACACCCACAGATCCTTCCTAAGCTGCATAAAATCGCCTAATAAGAGCAAAAATAAACTGCTAAAACGCGTCAGCGCTTCAAGGGGTTAATATACAGTAATCGCAATAATTTATTAGACAATATCATTTAGACCTACATTTAATGACAAATAATATATTGAATTAATTAAATAACACCACAATGATACTGCTTCGTAAGTAAGCGAAGCATCAATACATTTTCTGGACACTATTAGGACAGCTTAGAAAGGACCTCTAGCAACTTAGTTACTAGAGGAACAATGCAAGGGGGCGACTGAGCACGGGTTACATATATCTATACTCGTCATGGGAAATGATATACAAGGTCTAGGGACAGGCGGGGGTGTTTTAACTTCTAAGATATATAACATCTACTTCTCGGATGTAAGAACATACATAGATATAATTATGGCTGTCTGATGTGTTGGCATTGGCTCAACATAGGGACAGGGCATGGGTGTTTTTAATATGAATGTATATTCCTTGTTCATCATCTTTGTAGTTAGGAGTGTAGGACACGAGGGGTAGTGTACGTGAGGTGTGGAAAATGGTCAGTTTAGAAAAGGTAGGTAGGTGCGGCCTGGAGCTGCTTAGCCCTGCGGGCTTGGGCCTGTCTGAAATGGCTGGCTCGGTCAGCTGGTCCTTTCGTTCTGTGGACCTTTCTTCCGGGTGTTTCTGTGTGGTGTTCGCTCGTGGCTTCTGTGGTGGGCTTCTTGTTCTGGGGCATTTTACGGGAAAAAGGGATTTGCTGGGGGGACTGCGGAGGGTTGGTGGGGAAAAAGTTAGGTGTAGAACATGGGTTATTGGTGTAGGACTGGTGTATTGATTTGGGGTTGTTAACATTTCTGGGGGAATGGGGGAAACATTGTTGGGTACATCGGTCGGCATTTTCTCTGGAAACATGTGTACATAAACATTGGATAGAATTATGGTTACATATATCAGAGTCTGTCCTGAAAACATGGGAAGATTTATTCTGGACAGAGTTACGAGAATTGAGGGGATTACCGAGAGGGAGTTGCTTGGACTTGTCTTCTTTCGTTTGTTGAGGCATTTTTTTACTGAATTGAGTGAGGTTTTGAGAGATCTCGGGGCAAGGGGAGGTTTTAGGAGTCACCTTAGTGCTAGCTGCAACTGGGTAACCCTGAATCAGGGTTTGTTGAGGGGGAGGTTGTTTTTTCTTTTTGGGAATGGGTTTCTGCGTGATTGGTTTGTCAGAGGCTTTGGGCTGGAATTTGTTTTTGAATGAGATCAGCCTTTGGCCGCAGTCAATCTGGGCCTGGAGTTTTTGAAGGAGGTCAAGTCCAAGGAAACCATCATAATGTTTACAGTTGGAGGAAAATACTGTAAATGTGTGATAACAACGAGCATGGGGGCCAGGAGTGGTTACTGATAGGGGTAAAGTGTCTCCTAGGAGATTTAAGTAAGTATCAGCAGCTGAGATGAGTTCTGTTTTGGTGTTTAACAAAGGGCCAAATAGTCGGGGATGTTTTTCATAGTAAGATTTGAACAAACATGACTTGGCAGCTCCCGTGTCGATTAGCAAGCGGACAGGAATGTCCTTGATTTTGGCCATGTAATAAATGGGGGCAGTGCGACTAGTTATGGCGTCCCACGCCGAGCCCATCGTGGGCGGGGGATACTTTAAAAATCCTGGGGGTCGGTATCTACCTCCTCCAGGGTTTCCTCGGTATCGTCTGAGGTCATGGTATGGGGGGCTATTTCTTCCTCTTGTCCCCACTCCTCTTCATTTACAGAAATGCGAGGAGTAGAGGGGCGAGGTTTGGCAGAGTCACGAATTTGGTGGAGGGCACACTGAGCATTACAGGCAGGGAAATCATAGGGGTTGATAATGACTAAGGTAGGGTTTTTACTTTGGTAGGGTTTTTACTTTGGTAGGTGTTGTAGTTGCTGTTCCGGTTGAAGATTCTGCGTGGCTGGGACGGTTGGAACCGGGGTCTACTGGGTTGGGGCTTGCCGGAAGGGTAGGTAGGTCTGTTGTTGAAAGATGAGGCTGGGTAGGCATTCTTGGGGTTTTGGTGGTTGGTTTGCTGCGGATGCGTGGGAAACTTCTTGATTACAGCGATTTGGGTGGGTGCTTCTGTGCGCACGGCCAAAATACGTCGGATCGTGATGAGGTCTTTTTTGTATCCGACGAAATCGTGCACCCGGAAATGGTCTTTTACTGCTGAGGGCAATATCGACACAAGGTTGACCAGAATTTGATGTTCTTGTTGGATTCTGGTCAACGTGGGGAAAGAAATTGTTATGTGTTGGGCAAGCTTATTCACTGTGGCATCTACATCGCCTTCGAATTTAGTTTCTAGGATACGGGTGTGGGCCACGAAAGCGCCCAACGAAGGTTTAATGGCTTCTATCACTATTGTGCGAAATTCGTTCCAGGTGAGATCAGGGTGCACTTGATAGGCCACCAGGGAAACGGCTTTTCCCAGGTGTGGTAATGTTACGGCTATTTTGTGTGCGTCCGTGGTATAAGTCATGTCAAGTAAGGGTTTCACTATGTCCATGAATATTTCGATCCCATACTTTGTTTCATCATAATGTGGGATGGAAGTGTTAGTAGGTTGCGCCATGATGTTCTCGTGTTCTAGCTGTTCCCAACTTGCAATGTAATGCAAACTTTCAACCTCCACCAAATCCCACCGCTGCCACCAATGTTATGCCCTGTTTTTCTACAGGTTTAACTTGGGTAATGTGAGTTCTAATTGACTGGGTATATAAGGCTGCATGCACAATACAAGATATGAGGAATAGAGAACACAAAGAAACACATGGTAGCAAGTTACACGATCACGTTTATTGATATACCACTGCAGAATACTTGTGTAAGACAATATAATAGAATTGAACAACACTAGCATAAGTGGATCTGGATGGAGCCTAGTCTCCCACTTCCAACGTTCAGGTATTAATCTTCTGATCACTGGCTTTAATTCCACAGGTTTATATACCGAAGACCATCAATGTTACTTATAGAATCATATTCACTGTTAGATTTATTACTGGTAGCTCTGGTGCACAAGTAGTAGTTCACAGACTAGATTAGACACGCGTATTTTAGAGCACGGGAATTCTAGTAACCTCAGGGGGTACTGATCTAAGTTTTATATTCTTGTCTCAGAAATACATAGAACGCAAATCAGTGGGCGAACCTTCAGATATCACTAGGGTTTCCTTCTAGGTAATAATATCTGGGCATATGGTTGATTACGAGAGTTAGTATCGCCTGTTAAATAATGAACACTGATACGCTTAGCACTTCCTAATTGAATGGTTATATGAATTATACTGGGGCAAAGAGATAGCCACTTCGTAGAAATATTAATTAGTGAATCTCTAAACAGCACAGTAATATGTAGTACTGCTAAAGGGAATCTTGGGTAGTATCTGATGGGTCTGGTCCTGGTTATCTTGCGTCCATGATGTTGGGGGCTAACGACTGGTTCCGCGGCCGTCCAGGGGGCCCATATGTGTGAAGTTCTCAAATACGTGGGCAGGTCCTTCTATCCAAATCTGCCACGGAGTCTGCCGGCTCTGGAATCTCACTCCGGAACAACACAAGGGCAGAGCTAGAAAGTTACTGCAGGGTAGTGACCCCTGGTTGGTGTCTAGCTTTCAACTGATTTGACTGGGGGCGGGAGCTAGATTTATAGGCTCGGTTCTGGGCCCTGTAGACAGTAGGGATCTCGAGTCTTATGGACTTATTTGAGCTCTCAATAGATATGGGGACTAGGTAAGATGGTATTTACTGTTGTGGCACATGGCTATAGGAAGCCTTTATATTTTCATATAACTGAGCCTTAGTAAGAGGTACTATTTTGGCTATACTGGAAGTATTTAGGGGAGAGAGACTGGATCTACTTTGCGAGGAGGATGGGGACAGCTGTGATAGGAGCGTCTCTCTTAGATTGTTCAATCTTCATTCTATGGTATAGCTGAGTTGCTAATTTAGTGATCAGAGCATGCAAGAAAGGTAAATGGTTTATTGTGAGTTAATAGAGGTTAGTAAAGGTGTTAGTCATGCATGGTTAGTTCATTGATAGGAAGAATTCCTGTGCTACCTGGCAATGACTCGGAAGTCAAAACAGGGGCCAGGTATACCTCCGCGGGGGTGGGGGTCTCCCTCCTCGGGTGGGCAAAAAGGGGGAGCTGGGCGCCCTCTCTGTGATAGTCGTCTGGCGGCTGTGGCTAGGGGCTTGCCATATCACCAGTGTTCGTAATAACCCTCTGTGTATGAGACAGATGTGGGTGTCCTTAATACCAAAACCGAAGGTGCCTTAGCTAGCTGGTTTTACTCGGCTGGTTGTTAATTGTAGGGTTTGCTGGATGTGGTGGAGACTGGGTTGCTAACTCTGCCACATTTATCTGGAAGTATGGCAATAGAAGTTAGTTACTGGCGAGGCGGCTAGCCTCGCACCGACGACCATTGGGTGCAGGGTTGTGAATGGGTTGTAAGAGAATAGATGGCATGCAAGGGGCTAGTAAAGTTCTAATGTTGTTCTGGCCTACTAAGTGAAGGTAGGCTGGATAGGAGTATATATATAAAAGGTTGGAGAGCATTAGCAACGGACAATTCAAGGATCTTCAAGAGGTATGAGAGAGAGGCTAGGTCGGACAAGAGTAGAGAAGTGCGGGGTCTTATAATGAGAGGGGGGGAGTGCAGGGGGCTATAGGGGAATTTGACCCTAAGGTCTCTGGGCGTGGGGGTGGCATTAGGCTGCAGTTGATATGGAAGTTTGAAAAGGCAGTAGAATACGTTAGCCAAATGCTACCGGGGAATGCAACTATGGGGTGGTATATGAGTCTGGAAAAGATAGAGTTATGTGATCAGTCCGAGGGGTTATGGATGCTATTAGTTGGCCCTGGGAACTGCGTTCTCTATTAAATATAAATATACCAACAACAGCGGCAGTTCGTAGGGGTACTTAGTTATTGTTTCGGGGTACTTATGACAGATACTGGTAACCAGGTTATCTTATACAATCTCTGGTTGGGGTAAGAGGTGTATGACACGAAGTAAATTGGCGTAGTGTGGACTGTGGATACGAAGGAGGCAAGGGGAAGACGTATGACAATTGTGGAAAAGTAAATGGAAAAAGGTGAACACAATGGCGGATAAAAATACTTAACCTAAGGATTGAATACATAGATTTATGGGGCGATGGGTCTTCAGAAGCTTAGTCTGGCAAGACAAGATGTTAGGGAATGTTAATATTAATACTTAAACTAAGGATTGCATACATCGATGAACGATGACATTATAGACGTCGTCCTAATAAGATGATGAAACCTGGTTGATCTGTACTTGGCACAATACGACACAAGGACAGTGCCGCTATGTCGTATCAATACTGGTGGCAGTTAATATTAGAGACACTTAGTTACTAGAGGAACAATGCAAGGGGGCGACTGAGCACGGGTTACATATATCTATACTCGTCATGGGAAATGATATACAAGGTCTAGGGACAGGCGGGGGTGTTTTAACTTCTAAGATATATAACATCTACTTCTCGGATGTAAGAACATACATAGATATAATTATGGCTGTCTGATGTGTTGGCATTGGCTCAACGTCGGGACAGGGCATGGGTGTCTCTGTGGAACTCTTTGCCCACAGAATTGGTATCCCTGACTAACCTATTATCTTTCAAGGCTGCCCTTTCCGACTATCTTGCAGGAGTTTTATATGAATATTCATGATTTTGTTCTCGATGTCACACCTTCTGGCCTCCTCAACCACTTATACTTGTACCTTGTTTGTAAACGTAGCTGCTTATGATGCACTTTCCAGTCCATAGATTTCTATACTCCCTGTTTTTACTACAAAATTTAAATTATCTTTGGGCTGGCGCATCAGCAGTGTGTGGCTTCCGTGGACCCTGTCCTACCACTTAGCTCTGGGGTCTGGGAAGCCCACCAGGTAAGAATACCAGGTAAGGTAAGTGGGATACATTATTCTCAAAAGTATGATAGCTGCTTGAAAACTACAATACAGTACCTGTATGTATGAGAGTAGCTGTATGCAAGGCATAATAAGTAAATGTATCTTGAATTTATCCTACTCATTCTTCACATATTCAACATTGGACTTTGCATTTAAAAAAAAAAAATTGTCAAAATAATTATAAAATTGTAATACCGGGTACTATACTATATATTGCAAATAATCAGTCATGAATGTAAACAAAGCATTCCGTCGACTTGACCTCCTTGTTTTGAAGGAGGCAGCACTTGATTCACCCAATAAATGGCGAGCGTTACTCCTCAAAATAAAGTAACGGCAACCTGTTTTTGCCCCCTTACAGATCAATATAGCCTATATGAGGATGACAATAAATCGAGGGGGGGCAGCATCCCCCCTTAAGTTCCTCAACAAATCATGTAGGCTATCCAGTTTAGCCTACCCCACAATTTCTCATACATACTGTAAAAGTGAGATTCACCCAATAAATGGCGCCATGGTAAATCTACAGTTATACTAGCCCTCCCCCACTACCCCCCACCACCTCCCCCCTTGAAAACACGCCTTTTAGCGTGTTTTTGGATGGTTCAGCAGACGCGGAAACTGTAAAAAAAAAATATTTTGATAAACAAATTATCACCAACCAGATACGAGTTTCTCAGGTAATGTGTTGTTTTTTATTTTTTATTTGATATACAGTGTTATTTAATACCGAGGACCGTCGCATTTTAGTATTTTTAACATTAGCCTAACCTAACCGAAAACTAACCTGTCTCACGACCGGTCTAAACCCAGCTCACGTTCCCTGTTTATGGGTTCGCGAAGGTTTGTAATACTTCAATGTATCTATTTCAAGTCGAATATACAATTCCGCACATCATCAAACCATACTAAGTCTGCTACTAATAATATTAACCTATTAGTACCAACAGAATAGCTACAAAATAGGGGTAGTATAACTGTAGATTTATCATGAAACACAATAGAACACTAGGCTAGCCTAGGTCCTATAGGCTAGGCCTATTCCTTGAACAAATTTAAAGAACACTTGGTAAATAGGCCGAAGGCAGTGTATATACTAGCCTAATATACATACATAGCTGTAACACTACTGTACAGCCATGTGTGTTTTTCGTACAGGCTAGGCCTAGCCTAGACAATTTCTCGGAAATGACTGCCAGTCTCGGGATTCGGGAATGCCCATCCTTTCATTGGAAATACTCAAGTAGGCCTAATTGATGTTCAATGAGGTTACAGGTTTGAGGATAGCATAATGACAACTTACCAGTTTTATTCCTTTCCTTTCATTTTGGCTGCCGTTTTTTATCTCTGATCTGAAGTCCCTGAATTTTATTCTATAGAAAAAAGCTAGGCTAGCCAAGCCGAAAAAGAAAAATAGCCTAGGCTTAGCCTACATTGTATAACTCCACGATTCGATCTATAAAATTGTAACACATAATTATGAGTAGCCGAAATTAAGTACGGTAGTACCTAGCCTAGCTGTGGTGTCAATAATGATATTGAAATAGGTCTAGGCATCACTAGACTAAACCCTGGCTTAAATATGCAGGCCCTGCACTAGTTTCTGGCCTTACAATTGTGCTTATATCTTGTGCACTTCAACATAGCATAGCTAAATGGGGCTCCTTCAATCGTGTCTGAGCACTTCTTAAACATTTCCATTCATTAAAAAACTAATTACTAGCCTAACCTATAGGCTAGTTATCGTTATTAAGTCCTTGCATGACATAGAGGTGCAGCTTTCCGTATGCCTAGGCCTATATTTTAAGCGATGATATGCCCAGCTCAGCCTAGAGTAGACTGTGAATTTGAGTGCTAGCCTATTCTTATAAAACTAATTACTAGTATAGTAAGGTGTGGTGTGGATAATGTGCTGGAAAGTGTAGGCTAGACTGTGAATTTGTGATAGCCTATTCTTATAAAACTAATTACTAGCCTATAGTAATCGTGATTAATGGGATGGATAGAGGTGCAGCTAGGTTAGCCTAGCAGAAAAAAAGAAAAATGGGCCTAGGCCTAGGCTATATTGTAAACTCAAAGACTCGAATCTTTAAAATCGTAACACATATGAGTAGCCAAAATTAGGTACAATAGTACCTAGCCTAGCCTGTAGTAGCCTATCAGTAATTATATTGAAATAGGCCTAGGTCTACGCTTCATTAGAATAAACTCTGGCCTAAGCCTGCAGCCCTTCCAATCCTGCTTAGGCCTAGCCTATATTTTGCGTGCATTTCAACTGTCTACCCTTGACATAGCCTACTTGGAGGGCTATATTTTTACGATAATCACTTTTATTATCAATAAAGACATAATAATAGCTTGGAGGTGACATGACAGCTCTCTCCTTCTTCTTCTTCTTTTTGTGGAGTTGCTGTCCCCTCTCAAAGCCAGCTCACCTATGCACCGGTGACTTCTCCAGAAACAGATAGAGCTAGATTTAAGAATTAGTTTAGAAATTATGTAGTCGTAGAAAGGATAGTTAAAGACAAAGAATTGAAGTATATAGCTTAAGCAGAACTCTCCTCTCCTTATTTTACCCCCTCCTCCACCCCCCCAATATCTTGTTCTCTCCTTATCTTAATTTATCTTTTCCCCTCTCTACTATTTAATCTCATTTTTCTTCCTAGGCTCTGGTCTACCCTTCCTCCCCCCTCATCCTATTCTATCCTATTCCGTTTTCTCTTCTGCCACACCTGCTCCAGGAATCTTTTCACTACCTTCATTCTTTTCCCCATTTCCCCATCTACCCCCTCTTCTGTCTCGAGACCTAACACAAATTTTACACCCTCATCCTCCTCCTCTTATCTGCTAATAATTATTCCCTCTCCCCTACCACCCGTTTCAACTCATTTTCCAACCCCTCTCTCTCCTTATCCGTGACATTTTGTTTACATTACTCAGCTGACTTCAGTTCATCTCGCTTGTGATTGGTCGGTATTTTTTAATGCAAGAATAATAAGTCCGTATGATTGCTGGAGCGAAATATTGTGCGAATAAGGCGATATATCGCCTTAGCAACTTACGAACAACATAAGACATTTTGTCAATCCACAAAATATGAATTGTGTTATCATTAGGCCTATGGTTTATTTTTTGTTATCATTATAGTGCGGCGAAGGCGCGAGCTCTAGGGGGGTCCGGGGGCATGCCCCCCAGTTTTTGTTTTTGAGAATTTAGGTGTCTAAAACAGTATTTCCTGCAATAAAAAAAACAATCAAGATGGAAAATATGGAGACCAAAATTGTGTCAATTTAGCCTAGCCTACCTTTTTTTTTTGGGGGGGGGCGGAGTTTCTGTTATCATTATACAAAAAGTTCATTGCGTTATCACTCAAAAAAACAGCGTCGTTTGACACCCTGACATAAGACGTTTTGAAAAATCTTTGTGTATGGGAGATTTCGCCATAAGCTATGGCACCATATCCTGTCCTTAGTGGAAGGTACCATAAGACCACTAAGGCCTGCACCTAAGGTAGAGTTTTGAGTATCCGGCCCCTGGGCTATAAAACGCAGGGATTTTGGACAAAAATATTTTTGATTCTGGCCGAATAGCTCGTCGAAATTTCAATCTACGAGCATGTATAGAAGTAGCTCGTCGAGAAAAATCGAATGACACCAAGTAGAATTCCCTAGGATTTATAGTTTGGGTTACAGGACTGTTAAAGTCCAAAAAACGGTCCCCTGGGCCCTCTAGGAAGGCCAAATCAAATCAAAATCCTAAACTAATAGTCCGATTTCAATTCTGTTTGAGCCATTCGATTCAGCGTGTCAAAATGAACTTATGGTAAAAAAATTAACAAAATCCATCCATAGATAACTCGTCTTTGGAGTTTTTTAACTTTAAAATAGGCCTATTGAGCTTAAAAATTTGTCAAAATTTAAATATGTATATACCGTTGGAATTGCAACGACGAGACGATTTCAAATATACCATCCGCAATTGCATTATCTAATTAATTTTATGTAAACTTAGGTTGGATCGTCTCACTATAAATCTCACCTGCAAGCACTCAGGTGGGCCTGGGGATATTTCAGGACAGAAAAATTCCCTTCACACCTAGCATTTCATGGGGCATTACTTGTATTTAGTCTGAATGGGGTCAAGGGAGGCTGTGTTTATTTAGTATCTTATTTTATTTCATCTTTGTTCTATCTATTTATCTATCTATCTATATGCTCAGGCCCAATCCCCACTTCCTTTTCTTTCTTTTTTTTTTGGGGGGGGGGGAGGACAGAGCAAGAATAGGGACAAACAAAACACAACAGAAAACAGTGAACACACAAAAACAATATACAAATTCACACACATCTACATCATCCAGGAGAAGACCCAGAGACCAGGGTCACCAAGGTCCCTCCAGCAAGGGCAATCGACTATGGGAAAGGCAATGAACGCCGCCAACAATAATTAAACAAAATTAAATAGGATAACATAATTCCCAAGACGTCGGATGAGACACACGTATTACATGTCCCCAAAATGGCGTCCGACTCAAGACTCCCCTACGCATGCGCCAATTAGTCTCCCAATTCCAGTAGAGTTGTAAAGGCTTATTTTAGGTGTTATTTCAGCACCTCTAAGTATTCCAATGTTGTCTATGAGAATCTAAGATGTTACTATACCTTATAACATATATATGTCAGTCTTGGGTTTTCGTGAAGTGGTCCAAATGTTGAGCAATTCCCTTGTTTTGGTCCATCGTCTGCTGCTTTGTTGACAACCCACACCACTACCTGGGCCATCTATCGGGAGAATGATGGGCTACTCTCTGTTATATAGACTCCATGTGGTATGCCTTATTATAGAAATTGTGTATAGCCTAGTTACTCAGTGTGCCGTATTCTCTCATTCACGACTTTGATTGCTTTTATTTTTTTCGTAGCTAGTGGGATATTTAAATATTTATATATTTTATTTATCAATTAGTCTTATTTATTAGTTTATTCTATTAATTAATTAATTGTATTATAGTGTATTTTTTCTATGTGGATGAGGGAGACAAAAGGCAAATCTGCCTGTGACGAGTGCCTCTCCCAGAGTTGAAAGAGTGACAGGGCTAAAATCAAAGAATGTTCGAGCCAAAATGTCTGGACACACGGAGTTTGAAGCAATTTCAGTCATAGGATGAGGGAAATATGGATTCACGGAGAGAGTTCCAGAGCTCAGCTGTTGAATAGAAGAAAGATTGGGAATAGCCTATCGTTTCACTCTTGAGTTGGAGAGTTGTACAGAGTAGGGGTGGGATTGTGTTGCAAGATGGGTAGCCTACTACATAACCTATGTAGTATACACTGAGAGGGTTAGGAGGAACACTGATTATTGTAGTAGCGGTAGGGAGGATCAGCAAGAGGCACGAGAAAGGAAACAGAGGTGACAGAACACATATAACAGTTCGCCCACATAAAGCAAGCATACAAGCATTCAGAAGCACCAATCACTATATGATCATCAGCTCCCGAAATCAGTGGTTTCACCTCAGATATGTTATGGATGGATTCCATTAATGTACGGTAACCTATATTTGGACCCATAACTTAGGGCACAGGAGCATTTCAAATTTGAAGAAGAGGATTTTTTCCAGCTTCTTTTCTGAGATGAATAAAAACGACAATCCACAATAAACCCCCAACTTTAAAATGTTCATTATAAGGGATCCACAGAAAACCCGATCCAGACCTCTCATAACTTAAAAACGACTTGAGTAATCGAGTGAATATTTCTACCATTTGGGAAGAGTCAGCCAGGGAATAGGTGTGGATGTTTTCAGCCCATTTGCTCTAGCCCTTTTTTTAGTTACAGAGGATAGAGGTCATGATTTCTGGTCTACCTATAATGAATAGACTTATGGTGGTTCCAGTTGGTTGTAGAGTAGGGCCTACTTGTTCAAAATAAAGTTGGGCTTATTCCATACATTATTTCCTAACAATCGGAAAATTACATAAAATGTTTATGCATGTTCCAAGAAAATTTGGAAACAATTTGGCCACTTGCGAGTTTCGTTATATAAGGAAGTTTGAGCTGTAGACATTGGTACTTAGCATAATTAAGAGCTAAAATGCAGTTGTTGTACATTTTAGATACATAAAACCCAGTTCAGCAGACTTTTTATCTATCAGAAACCTACATTATTATTGCATTTCTGCCTAATAGCGATGCTTATGGCTCCAACTTTCTTATAGCCTGAATATATTTTGAATCCTTACACCATGGGGAGTAGGCTACTTATTGATATATAGTCGATGGATGAAATTATTTTGGGCCCACATCTTAACATTTCAACATTAAAAAGTTGATTGTTCGGCCTCTTTTCTGAGATGGGTTATGGGTAAATATCGATTTTCCACAAACAAGGACCCAGTTCAAATTTCGATTCTACCAATGGATCCATGGATTTGTAGTGTAGGTCTACAGTACTTCGGAAAAAATAGATGGGCTTGATCTTATGTAAAATTTATTTGGACCCGTATATTAGGACACAGGAACATCTGAAAATTGAAAAAATATATATATAATTTTGTTAGCCTCTTTTATGAGATGAGTAGCCTAAACCCCGATTGTCCACAATAAAGCCCCAATTTATGTGATGCTACTAATGGATCCAAAGGGTATATAGTTGTGTATTTGGTCAAAAATAGTTCCTAGGAAAATAGAGACTCAGAACATTATCGAAAATTATCATCAATTTCGCAAGGCCTTCAAACACAATCACGAGTCGTCGAATCAGAAGACAATCAACAAAACAACCATGATTGCAACTCCATTTAACCCCTTCAGCACGATGACATAATTTTAATTATATTCTGGTTAGGCTACCATTAGACGATTTTCAATAGCTTAATGTAGGCCTACCTCTAGGACTCAAAGGGGTAAATTCGATATCGATAAACCCTTTGAATAGCACAGGTTCTTCTTAAGCTGCATAACATTAATATTTAATTCTAGCCAGGATCCAAGGTAAAAAGCTGTCATCGTGCTGAAGGGGTTAAAATCATCCATAGTTAGATCATTAGCATATCTATATATAGGCCTACATATGAGATTCCTACTGAGGTAAAAACCGTATAATACAAGCGATAATGCGGATAAAAAGTTCGGGGAAAATATATGTACAGTATTGTGCTCGTCTATTCGCTGTAAGTAGGCGAGAAACCATGACCTCTATCCTCTATAACTCAAAAAGAGCTAGAGCTAATGGGCTGTAAATTTCCACACGTATTCTCTGGCTGACCTTTCCCAAATGGTAGACAAATGAGCTCTATTACTCCAGTGTTTTTTTTAGTAACAGAGGTTGTCATGATTTATCGCCTACTTACAGCGAATAGACTAGTCCCCCATTTTTTAGTAAAAGAAAACGAACAGCTAATTTTGTTTACATAAATAGTCTACGGGATTCACACGCCAGAAGAAGAAGAAGGTGCCAAGATATTAAAGGTAAATATGAGTGTTATTGTGGTGTTTATTTTTTAATTTACTAAGTTTATTCTTGATAATAAGGGGGTGAATTACAAAGTTTTGTAAGCCTTAAATCCTTCAGCACGATTCTAGCTAAAATGAGAGGACTTTAGCAGTTTAAGAAGGACCGACCTTCCCATGGTGATACATAGGCCTATGGCCTAGATCGATTATTACTCTGTAACTGAGTATCCTAATTAGTAGCCTAATAATCACTCACAATTTTGGGTTCAATGTTATTTTAATACCACGAATTTTGTTGATAGGCCTATAGGCCTAGGCTATTTGAAGATAAATATTGAATCTAGGCTACAGGCCTAGCCTAGCCTAGCCTATGCTCTAAAGATCATAAGAAAATTTGTAGTATAACTAAATAAGTTGGTCATCAATTATTTTGCAATATTTGAAAACAAATATGGATTTTAGGCTAGGCCTATATGCTCTAAACATAATATGAAAATGTTTTTTAAGCCTCCGCAAAACCTAATAAAAATATATGGTAGGCCTACTAGCCTAGGCCTAAAATGGAATTTTGTCGTAACATGGTTGTCAATACCTTCCTAGGCTATAGACGGCACCGATTCGTACACACGCCATTTTCACCTGTCTCCCGAGGTCTGTCCACCAGCTTTTTAGTCAACACTCACTCCACTCCACCGAGTCTACCTGCCCAGGCATAGGTTGGGTTAGGTTAGGTTAGGTTAGGTTAGGTTGTGCATCCGCTTGATCAGGAATTCGCTCGAAGTGACTCGCATTCGTATTTACAGATACGGCCGAATACCGGTAGGCTACTAGGCTAAATGGGCGCCGGCCCAACCGCCATGTTGTATCCCACGTAGGCCTACTAGGTACTACGGACACATTGTAGGCGTTAGGTGTGGATTAGGCTTGTATCCAATGTACTAGGTCTATGTTACTGGATATTTATGATTTAAATAAGTGCTACGTTTTCGATAATCTGGTTATATGTCTTTGCAATTAGGGAAATCATGAGCTGATTTCCGACATTTAGTTAGTCTTTTTCGATTCTCAAAATACAATCCAAGTTTTGCCAAAAATTGGCTCGGGTTTTCCAAAATTATGCTTTTTGGGGTTTGCAATTTAGGGAAACATGAGCCAAAATTCTAAATTAGGTTACTGTAATTGGTTTACTCTTAAAACTCGCAAAATCCGAGCCAAGTTTTGCCAAAACTTGGCTCGGGTTTTCCAAAATTCGGGTTTTATGGCTTTGCAATTTCGGGAAACCTGAGCCAAATTTCTAAATGAGGTTACTGTAATTTTGTTATCTACAAACTCTCAAAATCCGAGCCAGCTTTGGCCAAAACTTGACTCAGGTTTTCGAAATATTGGGTTTTAGGCCTTTGAAATACCTTAAAACCCGAGCCAAGTTTTGCTAAAATACGTTTTAATCGCCGTTTTACGCATTTAACCCCTCATTTTCCCTGTACTTCATAGCCCTCCCCACTATCGGGCGGCGTGTCTTAAGATCGTTGTATAATGGGGAAACCGGTTTCGCCGAGGGTTGTAATGATTTCCAAACACTATATATTGATGAAAACTAACAGGGAAAAATACAAAATTCCATGGGAAAATTGGTGACCATCTTATTTAGTTTTTCCAAATTTGTTTTAGCCTAACCCTCGGCAAAACCTAATAAAAAAGTATGGTACTAGGGCCTAAAATGTCTTTTTCGTAACAAGGTTGTCAATACGGTACTTCCAGTTATCGATACCTCTAAAGATCATATGAAAATGTGTTAAACCCTCAGAAAAACCTAATATAGGCTAGGCTAAAAGTATTAATTATGGTACAGTATTAGCCTAGGCCTATTAATTGTTATGGTATTAAAATTTAATTTTCGTAACAAGGTTGTCAATACGGTACTTTCCCGTTATCAATGTACAATCAAAGCTGAAGATTGCAGAGTAAACACCGTAGACTTCATCGACTTTCTTTCACCTTCGTATAGCCTAATCGACAGCCAATTTTTTTTTTTTATTTACTAAGGGATTAGTACTCAACCAGCGGGGGTGTGGGGGCAGCAGCCCCCACCCATAATACTAGGTTAGGTTAGGTAAGGTTGTTAGGTTAGGCTAATGTCTTTCAAATCACTATCGGGGGCGTGTCTCAACATCGATCAATAAGCCTAATGGGGAAAATAGGTTTGCCCGAGATTTCTAATTAATTACAAACAGTATATATTGATGCAAATGAACAATTTCTTTTATAAAAAAACACTCGGAAAATTTGTGGTATTAAAATAAAAAAAAATCCCAATTTTGCAGTGTCTATAGTCTGTGAATTGAAGTGATCGTTGACCAATGAAACATTAACCTACAGCTGCTGCTTCATTATTGTACATAGGCCTAGGCCTAGCTACTTTACTAGCTTAGCCTAGTAAGTTAACTTCAATTAGGTTAGGGCGGGTGCCCAACCCCGAAAGGGGTTGAAATAGGGGAGCTATCCCCCCGCCAAAGGTGGCTTTCTAGGGCCTTTCCTAGCTGATGCTGAGAGGATTGGGTTCTAGTCATGTGGTGATGGGCTGGTCTATCAGAGTGAGAGCTGAGCAATCTCTGCCATACCCATAGCTTACTCTGACTTTTCCTTTAACTTATATATTTTCTAGATCTCAAGTGACGGCGTCTCTTCCGTGGATTGACCTCCCAATCTACCAAGATTGGAAGCCAAAGCGTCACATTTTTCCCTTGCCCCTCAACTTTCTCTTCATAATTGCTGAGGAGCACAGGGCCCTGGGTGGGGCTTTGGTTTCCCGGGTGTTTCTGCACCCTCCTCAGCCACCCGCCATGGAGTGGCTTCGGTCACCCAGGCTTTATTGTGGTCGGCGGGGAGGGTTCTGTGGGGGCACTCGGTTATGGCCTTGGAATTGCTCGGGGCCTTGGGGCTGTTCGGCCAGGCAGCTTGGGGAACAACAGGAACAACAACAACAACAACAATTTCAATTAGCTAGGCCTATCCCAACTTGCTTCTAACCTAGCGTAACCTAGTATTATTAGTGAGAGCTGTCACCCTCAATAATACTACTAGGCTAGGTTAGGTTAAGGTTATTTAGATGATTTATGTCATATAGCCTATATCGACAGCCTAATATTAAAGGAGACCATCGCGACAATATTCGCACGCAGGGTGTTTAACGAAAGCTGAGTCCAATATTTCTAGGCTAGGGGCCTATATTATTGTAAATGTGAGGATAAAATTACTGTTTATAGTTCAAATTATGTCTTTGGAAGTGATAAAATGGCCAAAACAATGCTATTTCATGTCGATTGTCTTGTATTCCTTCTCAAATTCATTCAAGTATTCAAACAAAATTGTTCCGGTTTGACACCCTATTAATAAATCGCACGCTCTATGCATCGGATTAGACCTTTTTTTTCTATAATTATCCTATGGCCAGTGGTTACATGCCCCATGCTGGCATTGTATGTTATGATAACAATTAGTCCTGGGGCCCTGGGGGGGAAAGTGGGTGCACAAAAAGCAATCAAATAAGTGAATGCAGAGAGCGTGCGAACCGCTGCAGTTACGGCGTTACGCAGTACTAGGCTAGGTAGGCTTCTTGAATGATACCATGATACGCCTGTTAACACAACTCTTATCATATTTGTTTTTGCTGATCAGGCTCTCCATGATTAGGCTAGGCTACATATTTTATGTTACCGGTAGGTGAATTTAGGAAGATATGCTGGTTTGGGGTAATTTGGGTATAAGCTATTGCTAGGTAGCGTTCAATATTACTACAGCAGCCTTAGCCTATTTAACATGTTTTTATTTTTTCGGGCAAGGATGTAGTATTCGGGCGTACCGCCCGCCTTGTTTACACTACGAGGACGCTCGCGATCATGTTCCCGTCTATTTTGACTGTCGTGGCATAGCCTACAATAATAGGTTCCCTCACCCCCCCCTCATGACATATTGTCATCATATAGGCTATATTGCCAACGGGGCAAATATCAGAAAAAATAGCCGTCAAAATAGGCGGTAACTTAACCACGAGCGATCGACTTATGTTAACATGACGACCGTACGCCCGGATACTACTGTACATCCTTCCCTTCTTTTTCTACGAGGAACATAGTGTTTTATTGTTGTTTTTCATGGTGTACTTGGAGGATTTGCATTAACTTACCCATTATCCATGGCGTCAAAAGGCGCCATTTATTGGGTGAATCGCGCGGTATAATCCTGTGTCGCGGGAGGACCAAAACTTATATGTCAATAATTTGGTAATGTTACAATATATTTTTACATTTTACATTCATAAATAGTCCACACATATACTAGGTTAGGTTAGGTTAAAGATTTTGTTCAATGTTTCTTAGTAAATAGGCATCTGAAAAACAGTTCCACCCGCTACACAGGATCTTACCGCGCTTTTACAGTAGGTGAGGGAAATTGTGCGGTAAATTGGACTTATTGTCATCCTCATATACTGTATATTGATCTCTAAGGTGGCAAAAACAGGTTGCCGGATCTTTGTTTTGGCGAGTAACAGCTATGGTGGGCGAGTCCCGCTCGAGCCATTTATTGGGTGAATCACTACTGCCGCATCACCGCTTCCTACAAAACAAGAAGGAGAAGGAGGTCAAGTCGACGGAATGGCATGTTTACAGTCGGGACTTTGATTATTTTCAGTGTTATTATTCGGTGAAATCGGGTTTTTTCAAGTTGTCGATAACTAAATTCCTCCATGCGGACTATAATGAGAAAAATATGGCGATTCGAATCGTCCCTATTTTCCATAATAAATTGTTTCTAATAGCGCTGCAGTAGCATTGTTGAAGATTATCTAAGGCTAGGCCTACTGTATTTGGATCTTTTTGCAACTAATCACGCTTAGGAAAGCAACGATGTCACATACACGCGGTTCGTGTCTTAGTTCTTGCAGTAATGCCTATATTACATCTTCTAAGTACATAATTGTATCTCAGAGTTTCACCGGTATTTTGGCCACTTTCATGTTATATGCTTGTTTAATACTGTACATACACAAGTATAATCGCAAGTAGGAGGACCGATGTTTTTTCATGATATGAGAAATACCAGCAATAGTTTCTCAAATAGAATTTTAATTATTGCTTCTATGGAGTTTGAAAGATATTTTGTTTTAGGTAGGAAATTAATATAATTCTACAATAAGGCAGTTGTTGTTGTTGTTCCCCAAGCTGCCTGGCCGAACAGCCCCAAGGCCCCGAGCAATTCCAAGGCCATAACTGAGCACCCCCACAGAACCCTCCCTGCCGACCACAATAAAGCCTGGGTGACCGAAGCCACTCCATGGCGGGGAGCTGAGGAGGGTGCGGAAACGCCCGGGAAACCAAAGCACCACCCAGGGCCCTGTGCCCCTCAGCAATTATGAAGAGAAAGTTGAGGGGCAAGGGAAAAATGTGACGCTTTGGCTTCCAATCTTGGTAGATTGGGAGATCAATCCACGGAAGAGACGCCGTCACTTGAGATCTAGAAAATATATAAGTTAAAGGAAGTCAGAGTAAGCTATGGGTATGGCAGAGATCGCTCAGCTCTCACTCTGATAGACCAGCCCATCACCATAAGGCAGTAATAAGAAATTACTGTAACTGCTACAGAGGCTGACTGCACCACCGAAGTGGTGGGCAGTGGGATCGCCAGAGAGAAAGGCCGACTTGTGCCAGTGGGCTGTGAGAGTAAGATACTAGGGAACCATGGGGCACACCATTGTGGCCCCACTGCTTTCACCACTCTCAGGAAAAAAGCTATAAATAAGAATGATGAAAAGGGTAAAGTCAGAACTGGCTCCTCCTCCTATTTTAGACAATTTTATATGAACTTTGAGTATTGATCGTGTTTTCACTTTATGCTACCACTTTTTATTTTTAACTTAAAACAATTGTGTGTCATTCTAATAAATAAACTAAGAATAAGCCTGTGAAAGTATTGAATCCTGTCACTCATTCACGGTACCGGTATTTATCCCAGCTGTACCGGTATATGCTGGAAACTATCTGTGCTTGTATATTGATGAGTGAGTGATGAATGACCTTATTACTTATTGTTTTCATTTTATCCAGGTGTATTTCTGTGAACGGACTTCAATATTAAGAAACTGAGCTGCACTGAACTCATTAGCAGTGGTTGTTGTCGTTCCTTAAGCTGCCTGGCCGAACAGCCCCGACATCAGCAGTGGTTATAATGGATGATGCTCCGGTTATATATGGTCTGGAAGATTTTCAGGTGAGCTGATTGTATTTCATTACCTTATCATATATTTAAAATTTACTTAATGCAAAAATCTTATTTAAAACTTTAATTAAGATGCGATAACATAATTTAATAATTTTATATAGTACAGTACCGGTACCATTATCATGCTGGCGAACAAGATTAATACTATTCTAAACCTTCCTTAAAACTAAGTTCCTTTTTTTAAAATCATTACCAGTATTATTTAACATACTAAATTGAAGTTATGATTTACAGTTCTTATTCTGCCTTTGGAAGTGATAAAATGGCTAAAGCTATTCAATGTCATATACATTTTCCTGTACTGGTATTCCTTCTCATATTCAGTCTAGTTTTAAAATCAAATTATCCCAGTTTGACACTGACTGGTCTCTATTCTTTGTTTTCCAGGCTCGAGCGCTGACAGCACACACGGCAGAAACAGAGAAGATAAACTTTATTGTTGGAACACAATCCTTAAGGAGAGTCAACCAGGTAGATACAACCACAAGTAGTAGTTTCTGTAATTTTATCTATCTATCTTGCGCCAGATGCCTTATCCCCGAGGGGGTGGCCACAAACTAACCGCCTTCATATGCCAAGGCAACTTGTTCAATTATGTAGCTTGTTCCTGTTCATAGGGGAGGGTCGCTTAACCCGGCAGAGGCTAGAATATGGTATTTCAAACGTCCCGCCATGCGAAGGTATTTTGGTTCATTCCCGACGAAAATCGTCATTTTACCATATTGTTAGTATTTATCCTAGTCCAAGTTGCCTTGCTCATCACCCAATTCCTTGTCACTACTTTCAGTGTTCCTACAATCCTTTTCCCCTGTTATACCCACTCTTGCACTTCCGTAATTCTATTGTCACACGGCCTCCAGAGAGTTCCACAAATTTATCGCCTCCATGAATGTCGGGCATGTGTCAGCCGGCTCCCCTTCTCCCATCCAACACCACTTTCACTCATATACCTTTTAACTCCATCCTTCCATTTATTTCTTGGTGCTCCTCTCCCTCTCTGCCAAATGTTTGTTTTGTATATTAATACATAAGAATATAATACTGTATATAATTATTAAGAGTGTGTGAAAAATTTGGAATCGAACATTCAGTCAAATTTAATCCTATAAAGAGCAATATCATAATATTTAAATCTAACCTTCTATTGAAATCAAAGCTACCTAAATTCCATTTGTATGAAGAAATTATAGAAGTACTGTAAGTAAAGTAAAGTATCTAGGACACTATATTTCAAGTGATCGCTCAGATGATGAGGGTATGGGTCGTCAGCGAAGGCAACTTTACATGCAGGGAAATTCAATATTAAGAAAATTTCATATGGGCACATGGGATACAAAAATAACATTGTTCAACTCCTACTGCTCACCAATGTATACAGCACAACTATGGTGGAACTATAAGAAAATGACAGTGAATAGGCTAAGTATCTCATATCACAATATCATGAAAATGTTTCTGGGGCTCTCAAAATATGAGAGTACAAGTACGCTATGTGCCTATATGAACTTACACTGTTACCAATCACTCATTAGAAAGCTAACATATAAATTCATTCAGCGCCTTAACACTTCTGAGAACAGTATCATTAAAATGCTACAAACTCCAAGCATAGTGTACACCTCTAGGATCCAGGCACACTGGAGGAAGTTGCTCTATATTTAACCTTAAGTAATTATTTCAGGTCTGCTACTCTACAGAATTAGCATACCGGTACTGAACCTCATAGTGCAGTACAGTACCGATATTCCTATACTGTACTGTAGCAACATACTGTACTGGAAGCTAAATGATGTGAGGCATGGTACTGTACACAATTAGGACAGTGGTTTTGGTAACACAGTAGTTTGATGACCACTGTTTTTAGTTGAGGCAGTGCTGTGAACTACATGATAGCAAGCTGGGTATTATTTAATTTCTATTTATTTTATGTAGCCTATGTACAGTAGCTTATATATATTTATGTTACTGTAAGGTATATATGGACCCCAGTATGGTCCCCTCTGTACTGTGTGAGTCTGAAATAAAGTATTATTATTATTATTATTATTATTATTATTATTATTATTACTGTATATATATAACAAAGAAACAACAAGAGAGTTGTAGAATACAGGTATTCAGTACAGTATACAGGTTATATTTTTAGTCAGTTATTATCCAACAATGCTTTATTGAACAGTTTGTAGACTTGAATACTGCTAACCTAACCTTAAAATTAAAACATCCCCAGATTCAACTCATAGAATTTGATGATGACACGAGCCTGGTGACGAAGCAAGCCTTCGATCATCCGGTTGGAGAAGTGTGGCGGATTGTGGCCGCACCGCAGAGCCCGGACCTGGTGGCTACCGTATATAATAACAGTGAGTCAGATACAGAAAGATAGGAGGGGAGGGTGACAAGGAATGAAGTAAGGGAGGAGAATAAAATACAGCATTGTACTGTAAAAGAAATGGAGGGAGGCAATTGAGTCTGAAAGAAAGTGTAATGTGGGAACAATATTAGAAAAACTTGGGTGGGGGGAAAGAGTTACATTACAGTACCTGTTTATGGGTCCTATATTCTTCTTTCTTACATATGATAGATAATATATTATAAAGGCAAAGCAAACCTACATCACTTGGTACACAAGATAGGGTGGATTGTGGCCGCATCCCAGAGTCTGGACCTAATGGCTACCGTTTATAATAATCTATATAGAGATGATGAGGCAAGAATCAAGCCATTGCCCAGTGAACAGATCTTCATGAAACACATTGACTCAATCTATATATAAATTGTACTTGCATCCAGTTATACACAATCAACCACTTACAAGTTTTGGGCTATAAGGAAGTTGAATTTGCAGACATCAGTATTTAGCCAAAACTAAAGTCAAATAGCATTTGTTATACTGTACACATATAATTACGTAAAATCAATATCAACATAATGTTTATCCACCACAAACCCACATATTATTGTATTTTTGCTAATGATATCTATGTCTAGATCTTGAACTTTCTCGTCGACCCGAAACTTGCAAGAGGTCAATTGGTATGTTTTGTCCTCAGCACAAGACTACTGCGGTGAGTTTGGTGCTGCCATCTGGAGACTTCCTCTGGAGGGCTCATATACAGGCTCCATTGAAGACTCTAGGTTCGTTAATCCTATTTAAAGGTATTGTATGTATGTACTGTAGACACATACCCCATAGCTGGGGGTGGCCAACTCCAGACAGAGCCCGAACAGAAACAACATTCAAAGTTCCAATTCGTAGAGTCCGGGACCACTTCCGCGTTCCCTCGCTCCTTTCTCTGTCTCGTCTAGTAGGTAAATTTTATAAGGGGAGGAGGATTCCTTGCCTCCCGCCCCCGAAGTACGAACAGTAGCACAGGAAAAGAGACAGACAGAAATGGCGAAGGTTGGGTAGAGGATGCCAAACCTCACTCTGGACAGCCAGACTAGGCAATTCGTACACAGTATTGTTAAAATATACCCACATAACATGAATGTCAAAATTTACCTAAACTTTCATACATTTTAACACTTCATATAGCCTAATCTAATTTGGCTAATTTGTTGTGAGTAATGTTTTTTTTCTTCTCAATTTTGCTTGCCATCGATGCATACCGTACAAATTTGCTAACTTACCTTACCCTACTTACTTATGCTTTGATAACAAATTAGATTATTATAACTTATTTCTAATTTCTTAAGAGAGGAGAGTTTGGCTTTTTAGAGTGTTATTGTACTGTATTATAGTATGGAATACATGAGGATGATTGGGTAAATATGATAAACATTTGAACGTAGATGGATGGCAGTCAGTCAGTACTAAGGAAGGATTATAATGTAAAACTTGCAAAATAAACAAACCAAAACTTATACATACACAGTAAAAAGACAAAATAACTAATCAAAATCGCTATGCGTAAACAATGCTTAACCCGTGGAGCCCCGGCTAGTTTTGTAATGTTTGCGCACCAGAACCCGGCCGGTTTTCAAAAAATGGTTTTATTCCAGAAACAATAGCGAATGGGTTAGGAATGAAGGAAAAACCACGAAAAACCGCTCAAAAAGCTTAAAAAATGGTCCTACAGAGCCCCCGAAAACGGATTTTATAAGAGTAAAAAATTGAAGGCAATTATCCCAAAAAACCAGGTTATTGCGCGCTCGCACGTGGACTTTGAGAGTTTTCAACCATCGGCACGGTTGCATGGGATACGTACACAGTTCCCATACAAATCTGAGCCCTCTTGAGTGGCTACACCTGAGGTTACGGTCGGCGCAATTAGGGTGACGCGCCAGGCGCGTCTCTGGGGCTGTGCGTTACATACATCGCCGACGCGTCAGGCGCGTCGCTGGGGCTGTACGGGTTAAGTAAGATAATAATTTATAAATAAAAGAACACAATCCACTACATGAGCAAGTTAATCTGTTTCCCAAGCAAACTAATCGCACACAGAACAACGCACTAGCGTCACGTTCAAGGAATTAGTCAATTTGGGAAGTCTGGGAATTTGCTCTATCAAAACCAAAAATATCCCCAATTATGGAAAACAAGAACAATTACACCAATCGTTATTACAAGGAACCAAAAGTACTAGAGCATGGCAAGGCCCTAAGAAAAGGAATCTCCTGGTAAGGATGCTGCTGGGGATTGTGCGGCGTAGAACACAATCCACCACATAGGAAGTAGGCTACTATACATCACTACATGAGCAAGTTAATTTGGTTCCCAAGCAAACTAATCGCACATATAACAATGTAGGGTTAGAGGACTTGACAGGGATGTTGAAATGGATTGTGATGCATGAAGTGTGGCCATTAGACGACCAAGGCATACCTGTGCAAAACATGCAAGTGCCTTTCAAGTGATATATAGATAAATATTTGGTATAGGTCTTATTCAAATGGGAATATGCGGAGTGTTGAAAAAATAGAAATATAAATTGAAAGGATATAAATACATCAATCTAAAATAATGATATTGCAGGACGGGAGGTGAACAGGTGATGCGAGTATGTAGCCTGGAGGCTGGCGAGGGTGAGGGAGGAGGGGGTGGTGGTGGGGGAGGTGTGGGGTGTCAGGCGTGGGCAGTAGTGTGGGCGCCGGAAGATGACTCTAAACTCATCACACTCGTCGATAACACCCTTCACTACTGGGACATAGAACAGGCGGGCAGGTCGGCTAAGGTATTGTATTACACAATTTTTTTGTTCTCGCTCTCTCTATTTTCTCCTCTCCTCTCTTATATTAACCTATTTTCCAGTACTATACCCCTGGTAACTGTTTTACAACATTGAATAGATTTACCGGTACCTTATATAGAGGGTTAAAAAGGACTTGAGCTGAATCAGCTTGCCACCTTTTCCTAGCAATTAATTTTTTTCATGTGAGGTGGTGACATGAAAGTTATGGCGTATCCAATACTTCTGCCTCTGCAAGTGTAGGTTACCAGTGTGCTGACCCTGTCTCTCAGAGCATTGATTCTACCCCTTGAAGAACAGCCAAGGGTATCACTCAGGCTGGTTCATGTTCACATCAATGTATACCTCTGAACTGAAGAGTTATAATGCTGTTCTCTGTAGTAGTGCTGCGAGCAAGTGTTCCTGCAGCTTGCATGGTGAGGTGCCCCGGAGGCCACTAGCCAAGGGCCTGCAGATGTGCTGACACTGGTTTGCGTTAAGGGGTGGACAGGATGAGCATTTGCTTTATCAAATCCAAAAATATCACCAATTATGGAAAACAATCACAATCACACTATTTGTAATTCCATGGAATCAAAAGCACTAGAGCATGGTAAGGTCCTAAGAAACGGAATCTCCTGGTTAGGGGTCTTGACAGGGATACTGCAGGGGATTGTACTGCATAGAAATCAACCATCAGGTGAGACCAAGGTTAACTCGTGCAAAACTTAGAACTGCCTTTCAAAAGTACAGTAGGTTCTCGTAAGATGCGAGTTTATGGTCGATGGATGCGACCGCATCTTACGATTTCGCATCTTACGATACACATAGCTTATGGGAAAAACGTCCCGCCTAAGGCTCGCATTTTAAATTTTGTTTTCGCATCTTGAGGTTTCTCCTCGGATTTAGCCCACTTTGAGCCTCCGATTCTCAAATTATGGTCAGTCTCGCATCTTAAAATAATTTATTTTATTATTTGGGGTCCTCGCATCTTCTGATCTCGCATCTTACAAGACCCTACTGTATAATATATTCAAGTGTTATATACATTAGTAAGATTTGCCTTCATTGTTGTTTAGATCATAAGTATCATAACAAATTGTGCCTGCCATATAATTTCATGTTGGATCAGCAGCTCTAAACTGGGCTGCCTGGAGTGCTGCCATTAGAAAACATCAGACCAGAATTGCACTTCTTGTGGAGCATGCGATCTTTAATTTTATGTATGTTTTATGTAGTCAACCAACCTAACCAGTCCTAGCGTAAAGTAAAGTAACTAATGGTGTAGTTGGCAGGGTCTACTGGTTGGATTATCTTGTCACGGTACCTTAACCCTTGTCTAGCGGGGTGTTTTGGGCTCATTTGGGCATATTCAGGCCCTCCTGCATGATAAATCAAGCATCTGCATGAAACAAAAATTATTTAGCAAAAAACTAGGCACTAAAAGCTTCAAAATGAGACCAGAACGAGCTACGTAGCACTCGTGGTTCTCTTGCAGTGGTGCCACGAACATGGAAGTTTAGCATATATCGGTATATTTTTCCCAGCTATGCTCACTACTGGCTACATTGCCGGCCTCTCGAGAACACAGGGAACATGAGTTAATGGGCGGCGGTAAGCCCTGGGAGTCGGCTGTCTGGCCCGCTGCGCTCCCGGCCATTTGCACTCTATTTTAACCCTTTAAAAGCCTTAATAATGCTCCTAACTTGCTGCAAATTGGTGCACGACTTAAGTCGAGCGCCGCTCTTTAAGGGTTAAGGGAGCCCACCTCGCTTTTTTTTCTCTTTCTCTCCCTCTCTCTTCGGCTTGTATCCATTCGGCCCCATTCAGCCTACTGTTTTAAGACGTTTACCCCCATCCAGGTGTCAATATTTTCCTGGCGAGTGTTAGCGAGCCAGCATATATATAATTTTGTTTTAACAGCAAGTTAAATTTGTACATTTTTCGATAGAAAAATGTCGCCGGGGAAGCCGGATTTCTCCATACAATGCTGGCTCGCTATCGCTCGCCAGGAAGATATCGACACCTGGATGGAGATAAACGTCTTAAAACAGTTGGCTGAATGGGGCCGAATGGATACAAGCCAGAGAAAGAGAGAAAAGGAGAGATAGATAAAAAAAAAGCCTGTGACCTCCCTTAACCCTTGGGATCCGGGAGGCCTCATATGAGGCAAAATGTTAAAAAAAAAAATCGCCGCTATAATCATCAGAACTCGGCAACCACGCGTTGTAGCGACGTCATCTCTACGCCATTCTACAGACAACAAAAAGTTCTACAATTTGCAAAAACATTGACTGCTCTAGGTAGTCTCAATCAGTAGCTACTGAATTATGAAGTTGATTTTACCAAAATTCATATGAGGCCCCCCCGGATCCCATGGGTTAAATATACAACAAACCCTGTCCAGGTGGTTGGTTCAGTGAGTGTGGAAGGTCGTGGTAGTGTGAGTCTGGGTGTGGGTCGCTGGTACCCCCACCAGCTGGGTACACAGGTGGCTGCCACACACGGATCCTGTGTACGCGCTTGGGATATGCGTACCATGTCTCCCGCCTGGTCAGTGGAGGCTGCACACACACAACTTGTAAGGTCAGTACTGTGGGATATTTTGTACTGTACTGTATATCAATATGGATGTAACTTAAATATAATACTGTAAATAAATTTCATATTTTTCATTTAATTTTAAGAAATCAGCAGCAAAACGATGAATTTATCCACCAGGTGAAACATTTTTTACTACCGTATAGTTTTGCTGTATATTCTCAACAGAGATGTGGACTTCAACCCCAACATGCAGTACCACTTGGCCACATGTGGTGATGACTGTAAAACCAAGTTCTGGGACATTCGGAATACAGAGCAACCTCTTAAAGAGCTGGCCAACCACTCTCACTGGTAGGTCGCTCTCTACTGTACTCTTGTAACGCTAATAGCCTACATGAAATTTGTTTATTACTATGTCAATTTTGAAAGTTTGTTGATATGATACCCCAGATGATATCCATTTTGATTATTTCCAGCTACCCAAAGTCATATCTTTCTTTTTTTTTTATCTGGCTATCATTTGAAGATATTATTAAGTTTAGAAATAATCTGTTGGAATCAGGATCAATTAAAAACACTTTTACCCCTTCAATTCCTAGAGTTATTTCTTTAGCTGAGTAAATTCATCCAATGTTAGCCAGAATACAATGTAGTAGGCTTAGATGACATGTGGAAAGGATGGATGAGAATAATTGGGTTAAGACAAGCAAGTCTGTGAACATAGAGGGAGTCGCAAGGAGAGGTAGACCAACAAAGACGTGGGATCAGGTGGTACAAACCGATCTCGCAGCCAAAGGACTGACTAAGTGGGACGCCAAAGACTGGGCTGTCTGGAATGCCACCATTAGGTGAACAAAAAGACTGACCTTCTCACGTCACGTGACACGTGTGGATCATAGTCTTTAATGTATGCATATTGTACGGACTGAAGGAAGGAAAAAATAAAATAAAATACTGTAAAAACAAAGAGAAAGGCCGACTTGTGCCAGTGGGCTGGAGAGTGAAGCAGTGAGGGTTTACAGGGCACACTGTTAGGGCCTCACTGCTTAGACCACTCCCAATAGAAAGAAGAAAACAAGAATGATGACCAAGAAAAAGTCAGAAATGGCTATGGGACGTAGAGGACACCAACCCTCACTCTGATAGAACCAGCCCACCACATGTTAGCCACTGCATCTCACTGTCTTTCAATAGATTTGTTGTAACCTGAAAGATATATGCTGCTTAGATTTAAATTCCCCGGTGGTGCCTGAGATTATTTAATTTGCATTTATATGATACTAAATTTACATCGTCACTGATTGGGGAGCTTCCACAGAAAAAATATTACGTAATATCTCGTAAGCTTACAGTGCAGTACAGTACATCTACTCTGAGGTAAAGTGACATTACTGTACAGCCTAAAGTAGTGATGCCTGGATAGAGCTTGATTTTTTTTTTTCTTTTTATGATTAGGAGTGGCGGCGCTTCACGACTGAGGCAGCGATTTCTAGACTTCTCCAAGTATATCAGTGATGAATGGCTCTGTCACCCTTCTCTCAACTTATTCCACCAGTCTTACCACATTATTTGTCATGATAGATAGTTCAGAGCCCGAATACTTAATACAGTCATAAGTTACAGCTTGGTAAAGGTCATAAACTTTAGAAACTTGACAACTTAACTGAAATGCCTTTCAAACTCAGTAAACAAAATTATAACAATAATCGTAACTTAAGTAGGCCTATTAGCCAAATCGAAATAACTAAATACAGTACAGTACGCCATACGTTAAAAAGTACAATTTGTGTAACACAAAATAAATGAGAATATATGTCAAAATGAGAACACTAGACTTATGCTTTAACACCTTGTTATTCCATCCATATAATTTACTTATATTATTAACCCCAGGGTATGGAGTGTACGGTACAACGCCTCATACGACCAGCTGGTGTTGACTTGTTCCAGTGACCAGCGGGTGATTCTCTCCAACCTGCCCTCCATCGCCTCACAGCCCTTCGGTACCATGGTCGACCAGGATGATGCCACCAAGGAGGAGAAGGAAAAGTAAATCTCATTTTTAGCTATTGCACAATGATGATGATGTTTAAATTTTAATCGTACTCTACCACCAGACTAGTTTATTCAATTTAGGAAGAATCTAAGGTAAATTATTAAAAGCAGTTCCTTTAATATTTGTCCTAAGTGAATGAGTAAGTATAGTGGAGGATGTATTGGAATGACAGTACAGTACTGTACTGGTATAGGAGTCCAATTAGTTTATAATATGCTGATATAAAGGCTGATGGTTTTGACATCCATGATTATGGTACAGTATTGTGAATCTTGTAGTTCATATTATTTTACCAGTACAGGTAATAAAGTACAATAATGAAATATATCTCCAAGAACAATAACTTCTAAAAGATTTTGTTTTCCTTTCTTTTTATATTCCGACTAGACAGCATAATTTGCTGCAGTAGCTGCTTGTGTGATGCCAGATTTACTGTCCAACTTGTGAAATGTTACCTCCCTCACCTTCTCTCTCTCTCTCTCTCTCTGTCTCATTCACTCACTCTGTCTTAAGGGGCGATTCAGATGTACGGCGACCATGAGGACTCGTGTACGGGGTGGAGTGGTTTGCTGCTGACTTCTGGAGCTTCGCCCCCTCACCTTCTCTCTCTCTTCCTCACTCACTCACTCTCTATCACAGGACGGAGGTAGGGGAAGAAGGAGTTATTCAGACGTATGACGACCACGAGGACTCAGTGTACGGGGTGGAGTGGTCCGCCGCCGACTTCTGGACCTTCGCCTCCCTCAGCTACGACGGTCGGCTGGTCATTAATAAAGTACCCAGGAGTATCAAGTATAAGCAGTTCTTGTGAGGTCTCGTCCATTATTATTTATTCTTAGTTGTGCAGAAAGTATTAGGTTATTTATTTTTATTTTTTTCACTTTTCTTGCTGGTCACCAATAAAGTTCCAAAGAGCATCAAGCGTAAGTAGTTCTTGTGAGTTGTCAATTGTTTGCATTTGTTTTCCTAATTGAGTGGATATTTTAGGGTAATGTTTGTTATTTTGGTTCACTGTTATTTTGTTGTAATTTCCCTCCTGTTCTGGTCATCAAGGAAATCCCTAGATGTATCAAGTTATAATGTAAAACTTGCAAAATAAACAAACCAAAACTTATACGAACACAGTAAAAAGACAAAACAACTAATACAAATCGCTATGTAGAAACAACGCTTAAGTAAAATAATAATTTATAAATAAAAGAACACAATCCACCACATAGGGTGTACATTACTACATCTTACAGTTTCTTACAGTAGATCCTCTGGAAAAAGGCAAACTATGCCTGTGTATCCAGCTCAGTACCAGTACTTGCACTGCTGCGGTCGTTCACGGTGTTGGCGGCGGCGGTAGCAGACGCAACATTTTTACTATTCTGTATTTTTGTTTTATAATCAAACTTCAAATCTTGTCTTCCCCATGCTTTATCAAGATTACTTTCAAACTCCCTTATTGATTCGGAATCGACTACATACTGGGGCAGTGCGTTCCACTCATTTACCACTCTATCACAAAATGAGTTCTTCGCCTTCTCAAGCCTATTTCTTTCTTTGTAAATTTTCTTAGAGTGTCCTCTCGTTCTTGTTCCCTCCCGCATCAAGAAGATACCTTCACACACATCCTCATCGTACTTTCCTGACACTATCTTAAAAGTCTCTATCATATCCCCTCTCTTTCTCCTATATGCCAGTGTCGTTTTAATTAATGCCAGTGTTTTAATTAATATGCCAGTGTCGGAAGCCCCAGTGTCCTCAACCTCTGCTCATAGCCCGCGTTCTTCAACGTTGGTACCAGCTTGCTAGCTCTCCTCTGCACTTTCTCCACTACTTCTATATCCTTTACCATATATGGAGCCCACACCTGGTTTGCATATTCCAGGTGCGGCCTAACCAGCGCTGTATATAGATTCCTGAAGATTTCTTCGTCAAGTGACACAAATGTCCTCCTTATCAGCCCTACAATTCTATTGGCTTTGTTTATCTTTTCCGCTAAATGTTCTGAGAAATTTAACTTATTGTCTATCACTACTCCTATATCCTTTTCTGCACTCACTTCCTCCATCGCTTCATACATACTGTATCCTACCTTGTCTATCTTGCTGGTCCCAATCCGCATGTACTTGCATTTTTTTGGATGAAAAGGCATTAACCAATGCTCAGACCATCCCTTCATGCCCTCCACATCTCCTTGAAGCAAACCCATATCTTCCTTACTCCTCACTCTTCTATACAGTTTAGTGTCATCCGCATACAGGTATACCTCACTTCCATTAGTTATAACTTCAGGCAAGTCGTTGATAAATATAACGAACAGCAGTGGTCCCAACACAGATCCCTGAGGTACCCCACTTGTAATTTCCCTCCACCCCGAGCCTATTCCATTCACCAATACCCTCTGTCTCCGATCTTTCAGGAAGGCTTCTATCCATTTCACACATTTCTCCCCTATATTATAGCTTCTAACGTTCTCTATTAACCTTTTATGTGGGACCTTATCGAAGGCCTTCATAAAATCGCAATATACCACGTCTATTACATCACCATCTTCTAGAATTTGCATCCAATCATCTACCACCTTAATTAGCTGTAGTACCGTCGACCTCCCCGGCAAGAATCCGAACTGTCTCCCACTGAAAAGTTGGTTTGACTTCATATGATCCATTATTCCTTCTCTAATTACCGTTTCCATTAGTTTACACACAACACTTGTCAAACTGACTGGTCTATAATTCCCTGGGTCATTTCTCTTTCCCTTCTTAAATATAGCTGTTATGTTCGCCTCTCTCCAGTCCATCGGGATTTGTCCTGTATTAAACGATACCTCAAATAACATTTTCAATGGCTCTACAAACATCTCCCCTCCTTCCTTTATGATTCTTGGGTGTATCCCATCCGGTCCCGGTGACTTACTTCTGTTCATTTTTTCTATAGCCCTTCTTATTCTAGCATGGGAAAACTCTACTAGTTCTAGTGCCGGTGCCTGTTTGAGCAAGTTAATCTGTTTTCCAAGCAAACTAATCGCACACATAACAACGAACTATCGTCACGTTAAAGGAATTAGCTAATTTGGGAAGTCGGGGACGTTCTGGTAAATTTGACTAAACTCTGCATGAATAACGAAACTACAATTAGTGTCAAAATTTTCTATTAAAATCAAATTTGCAACTTGACAAGACATTAACAATAGTAAAAATACAAATGGCTATCACTAACGATAGTGCTATCGGGTAGGTACCTGTAAGCATAGCATGCTTCAAGTGACCCCTAACAAGTTTAAGAAGATGAACAATAAACCAATAATAATATTATACTGTACTGTATTAGATTATGGTACTGTCGCGAGCCATGGCATAGTCAGTAGAGCGTCGGCTGCTGATTAGAGGGTCGGTGGATCGAGCCCGAACAAATTTTTTTTTATTGGTGGATGCCAAGCCCGGCCAACTTGACCTAGCGATTCGTGACAAACTCCTAATGTTCATGGCCACTCCTTCTTGGGAATTACAGCATCTGGGAAAAAAAAAAAGTATGATGGCCTGCCAGTTTTCTTCCTATTTTTTCCTAATTAACCCCTTATTGGCGGTGCTCGACTTAAGTCGTGCACCAATTTGCAGCAAGTTAGGAGCATTATTAAGGCTTTTAAAGGGTTAAAATCGAGTGCAAATGGCCGGGAGAGCAGCGGGCCAGACAGCCGACTCCCAGGGTTTACCGCCGCCCATTAACTCATGTTCCCTGTGTTCTCGAGAGGCCGGCAGTGAGCATAGCTGGGAAAAATTTACCGCTATACGCTAAACTCCCATGTTCGTGGCACCACTGCAAGAGAACCACGAGTGCTACGTAGCTCGTTCTGGTCTCATTTTGAAGCTTTTAGCGCCTAGTTTTTTGCTGAATACATTTCTTTTCATGCAGATATTTGATTGATCATTCAGGAGGGCCTGAATATGCCCAAATGAGCCCAAAACACCCCGCTAGACAAGGGTTAAATACATGTAGCAATATCTATTATTTATTACTTGAAGTACTTTTTCATTATCTTTGCTGCCTCTCTATTTGTTGTCACAATTTTTTGTTTCTTCAATTTGTCTAAATTGTGGGGAAAATTGAGACAGTAGTTTTATATATTTGTTAATATATTTACAGTTTATGTTGTAAGTAAAGTTTACTGAAGAGAAATGTGCAGCTTAAGGTACAGTATATAAGTATATTTAGTTATTAACACAACAATACCCTAAACTGCCCTGGTTCTTTGCTAAATTTAGAGATACACCTGTAGTGTGAAATGTTTGCAAGTTGTATGATATTCAGTTCAGTGTGAATATAAACACCATAAGAGGAGGAGCACGTTATTGACAACGTTTCATAGATAACTTCTTCAGGTCAGCATCAGCTGATGGTAAATGAATCCCATAGCAACTGATTTCTCAATACCTAATGGTCCTATCCCAGAGTGAGGTTTGGCATCCTCTACCCCAACCTTAGCCATTTCTGTCCATTTCTTTTACTGTCCTACTTTTCCTTCTGGGGGCAGGAGGCTAGGAATCCTCCTCCCCTTGTAAAATTCTCCTACTCAACGAGACAGAGAAAGGGGCGAGGGAACACGAAAGTGGTTCCGGACCCTAAGTATTGGAACTTTAAAGGTTTCTGTTCGGACTCTGTCTCGAGTCGGCCACCCCCAGCAATGAGGTATGTGCCTGAGTATTTACATATACATACTATGTCTCTGCGTCGTATTGATGCCAAGTTTTCACAATTAATAACACATTTCGCTACAAAATCTACGTAATAGCTGAGTAACCAAAACAATAACCCAGCAATTTATCATCAGCTGGAAAAAATAACTATATTAACCCTCAAAATCCGGGAGGCCTCATATGAGGCAAACAAAAATATTGGCAGGAATCCGAGGCAAAATGCGCGGCTAAAAATCGCCGCTAAAATCATCATAACTCGGCAACCACGCGTCGTAGCGATGTCATCTCAGCGTAAGTCTACAGACAACAAAAAGTTCTACAATTTGCAAAAAAATTGACTGCTCTAGGTGATCTAAACCAGTAGCTACTGAATTATGAAGCTTGACTGTACGAAAATGGCCCCGGACACAGCGATTGGGATCATATGAGGCCCCCCGGATCCGATGGGTTAAGAGACATACGGCCCTGCAGTATTTTCCCCAAGCTGTTTGTTAAACTAAAGCCATACTTTTTCTGGATCATTTAGTCTTTAAAGTACAGTACAGTATATGCATATACTGTACAGTATGTAAGAGTCGATTCTTGGGGAAATACTGAACATATATATATATATATATAAATAAAGAGAATAGAAATTATACAGATTGGTTGATATGACTGTAAAAGAAAATGCTATATTTTACTTTTTCACTAGAGTTATTGTATTTATAAAAATCTCATATAGTTTTATTTGTGTTCACATAAAACTGAATTAGTTTACACATCTTTTGAAAAGCACAGAGGTATTTTGAAACATTCCATTCTTTTATTTAAGTACCTGTATCTGTTTAATAAATATTTATGCTATAAAGTTATTTTCATTCCTAAATTATAGGTATTTAGTCAGTTGTCTTACAGCTAAAAGTCCTTGGTTGGATTCCGAGGAAGGTTTGAAGCATATCGGCATCAGTGGGCTCTTTACATGTCACACCATAGCTCGGGTCCAGAGATTGTATGGTAACGGAGATTGGCCAACCTCCCTTTACACTTAAGGGGAGATGGGCCATTTTTCTGGTACCCCTTCTTCCTCATGTTTAGCCCCATTACTTTTCAGATTTTAAGACATTCGGCCTATTAGTTTCCTATATCAATATCAAGACCTTTTGTGCCATTTAGCTGTCATTTTTTCCTGGCGAGCGATAGCGAGCCTGTAATTTTTCTATTAAAAAATTTACAAATTTATCTAGAAGGAGGTCTAGGGAGTTTTTTAAGATAGATGAAGGTCTATATAAGTTTTATATATAAATAAATAGACCCTTAAAAATAACTACTGTCCCCTTAACGATGTCCATAACCTTAATAAACAGCATATAAAGTTTAATCTTTTGATCTACTGTACTGTAATTGTATATGATAAGAAATAATATATCGCCCGTTTCTTTGATAATTACGGCAACATAAAGACGCCCACTCTCTCTTACTATAGGATCTACTCATAACTGGTGCAAGTGGGCTCGGTGAAGTTCCTTTCTAGTCCATACGCCAAATCCAGATATTTCACAAATCAATAACAGTATGGGGAAAATTTATGAGTGTCAATCACAATAAACAGATTCTGATGTTATAGATCCGCAGAATGTCTGGTCGAGCAGTTCCGAGTCTGGTTTACCGAAGCCGCGCCAGATGCTCAAGCCCCCGAAAGGGCAAGGGTGAGATGAGATCTGTTTTTGAGAGAACAGTGGGAGATGTGATCTTCAGCCCACGGGCTTGCACCCCTGGGTCAATGCCCCCATCGTCCGCAGCCCCGGCCCCTTGCAGTGCCACCCAATCAGGCGATCTCGCCAGCACCTAGAAGGAAAAGTAGTACAAGAAAAGAGTCAGACAGAAATGGCTAAGGTAGAGTAGAGGATGCCAAACCTCATTTTGGCCACATTTATGGTTAGTTAGTTAAGTAGAGCAGGTTGTTGTTGTTGTTGTTGTTCCCCATGCTGCCTGGCCGAACAGCCCCAAGGCCCTGAGCAAGGCCAAGGCCATAACCGAGTGCCCCCACAGAACCCTCCCCGCCGACCACAATAAAGCCTGGGTGACCGAAGCCACTCCATGGCGGGGAGCTGAGGAGGGTGCGGAAATGCCCGGGAAACCAAAGCCCCTCCCAGGGCCCTGTGTCCCACAGCAATTATGAAGAGAAAGTTGAGGGGCAAGGGAAAAATGTGATGCTTTGGCTTCCAATCTTGGTAGATTGGGAGGTCAATCCACGTTAGAGACGCCGTCACTTGAGATCTAGAAAATATATAAGTAAAAGGAACAGTCAGAGTAAGCTATGGGTATGGCAGAGATTGCTCAGTTCTCACTCTAATAGACCAGCCCATCACCACATGACTAGAACCCAATCCTCTCAGCATCAGCTAGGAAAGGCCCTAGAAAGCCACCTTTGGCGGGGGGATAGCTCCCCTATTTCAACCCTTTTCGGGGTTGGGCACCCGCCCAGTAGAGCAGGTTAACCAGACCACTGAGCTCTATACGGAGCTCATTATTGGTAATATCCTCTAGTACAGTAGGGGTTAACTCTATGTGCGCACGCGCACACACATGAATTTCACATTATATGTAAAAAAAATAGAAACATCGAAGAATCATTAAAATTTCACACAATTTTTTATGGCGTATCCTACCATCATCACCTACAACGTAGCGTGCTCGCTTTCCCATATTGAATTTTGAATAATGCAAGGTGCTAAAAATATAAATAAAATTTATATACTGTATACGTTTGTGGCGCAATATTCGACAAAATATGTCAATTCAGGGAAAATATCGGGGGAGCGGCCAGTTTGAACACGATAAACAGGTGCCGTATAGTCCCATATACAGTATAGGGTGCAGAAGGGGAACGAAGCAGAGCAATATATACATTTGAGTAGTTAAACTTTGAAGTTACCAATATATGATTTCTGGAAATCGCAGACGAAGGTAAACTATATATAACTTATGCTACTTATCAAAGATTTTGCGAAAAATGGCATAGCTACTCCTGAAGCCGCGTTTTCTAATTATAGTTATAAGATAAAACGATAATTAGACGGGAGTTTTATGGTATACTATAATACAAATTCTATATGTGCCCTCTATAATATACATAACATGTATATAGAGAACATGGCACTCAAGGAGCAGCTAAAGGAGTATGAGGGCCATTTAAGTGAGAAAGTAAAGGGAGTAATAAGTGAGGAGAAAAATGAGTGGACAAGGGTGGGGAATGCTAAGGTGGATGCATTGGAAGAAATCATGAAGGAGCAGGTGGAAGAGAGAGAAAAGAGAGTTTGAGAAGAATGTAGTGCAGGTTTTGAAGACCAAGGAGAAGGTAGTGAGGGAAACAGTAGATAGAGGTAAAAGCATAATAATTTTTGGAGACATTGAAGAACATTTAGCAGATATGAGGGAAAGAAGGAGAAGGGATGAGGACCAAGTAAAGAAAATATTGGAGTGTCTAGACGAAGGCTGTGATTGGGGGAAAGAACTGGACGAAGTAAGACGGCTAGGAAGATATAAAAAGGGTGAGGAGACCGATAAAAGCAGAGTTTAAATCAGGTCAGTGGTTGAAGCATTAACCAATGTAAGCTGGAGGCTAAATAGTTGTACTGGAATGAAACATATTAGGGTGAAAAAGGACATAAGCATAGAGGAAAGGGAAAAGTTGAGAGAAGTTCAAGCGAGGGCTGATGATGAAAATCGAAAATTGTCAGATGAGGAGAAAAGGATTTTTTTTTGGAGAGTAAAGGAAGGGAAACTAAAGAAGTGGTACACTCAGAGTCAGAAAGAACGGAAAATACGAGGAGAAATGAACAAGGAGACAGTGAGTCATGTAGTGGATCAAATCGGGGACAAAGAGATAGTGAGGGAGGAGCAGGAGATAGAGACAGTGAGTCAGGTAGTGGATCAAACCGAAGACAGAGAGATGGTGAGGGAGGAGCGGGAGATTGTGGAGGGGGGGGGAGGAGAATAGAACTAGCAGGGAGTGTGGAGGTAGGTCAGGGAAGGGATGGAGGAGGTGAACGTAATAGGAGGCAGGGAGGGAAGAGAAACAAGGAGGAGGATTCCAATATACTGTGCTACTACACTAATATAGATGGAATAAACAGTAAAAAGGTAGAATTGGAGGATATATTAAGAAAGGATCAACCACAGATAGTCTGTTTGACGGAGACAAAGCTGAACCAGGACTTTGACAGCAATATAGTGTTTAGTGAAGGATATAATATATGGAGATATGATAGAAAGGGAAAAAGGGGAGGTGGAGTGGCAGTATTAGTTAAGAACCCTATGACAGCAAAGCAAGTGGAGTTAAATAATGACAAGGCAAAAATAATGGCAGTTGAACTCAATGATATAGAAGGAAAAAAGCTAGACATAGCAGTAGTTTACATGCCACCAAAGACCAGGGCATGGAGGGAGTTAGAGGAGATGGTCGAGGATATGATTCAGTCGTTGAGAAGATTGCTTTTAAGAAAGAATAGATTGATCTTGGTGGGAGATTTCAACTGTGGTGAGGTTAATTGGGAATCGAGAGATGCAGGGCCAAATCAGAGATCTTGGGGAAGTCGGCTATTAGAGTTGGTTACGGATAATGTATTTGCACAACATGTGAAGGAGAATACTAGAATGAGGGGTAATAACGAACCTTCTAAACTCGATCTGATTTTTACAAAAGATCCTCACGAAATTAGTGATATAAACTATCTATGTCCTGTAGGCAAAAGTGATCACCTATTACTGAAATGGAAGTTGATCTCGAGTAATGCCAATAGATTAGACAATAGCTATATAAATAACAGACTAAATTATAGTAAAGCTGATTATGTATCCTTGAAAAGATATATAGAGGAAGTAGATTGGGATCTTAATTTGAAGGAACAAGATGTACAAGGTAAATATAGTAGGTTCCTCGAAATTTATAGAGAAGGAACCAATCTGTTTGTCCAAAGATACAAAACTGGAAATTTTACGAAGCAGAGAGAATGGTTTAATTTGAAATGCAAAATAGCTCTGGATAGGCGTGATGCAGCTTGGGCTAGATTAAGAAGAAGGAACACTGAGAGTAATCGGAATAAATATAAACAGGAGAGGAATAGATATGTTAACATAATTAGGCAAGCTAAAATGAACTATGAGAAGAACATAGTAAATAAATGTGAAAGTGACCCTAAATTGTTTTATAAATATATAAACAGTAAGTTGAAGGTAAAGAAACAAATTACTAAATTAAGAGTAGATGCTAGGACGTATGAAAATGTATCGGACATGTGCGAGGTAATGAATAACAAATTGGGGTCGGTTTTTACTAGAGAGGAAAATTTTGACGAACCACAGGCGGGAGTACTGGAGAGTGGTCTTAGCAAGATTGAAAAAACTAGAGATGAGAGGACTTGAAGTAAGGAAAGCTATGGGACCGGATGAAGTGTCTGCCTGGGTTTTAAAGGAGTGTGCAGAGCAATTAGTGGAGCCAGTGAGGGACATAATTCAAGCTTCCTTAGATAAAGGACAGGTTCCTGTTGAATGGAAAAGAGCTAATATCATTCCGATATACAAGAATGGAAACCCTGAGGACCCTTTAAACTATAGACCAGTTTCACTTACTAGTACAGGTATTGTATGCAAGATTTGTGAAAAGCTAATTAGGAAGAGATGGATGAAAATGTTGGAGAGAAAGAAGATAATAATGCCAAAGCAATTTGGATTCAGAGAAGGGACATCTTGTGTTACCAGTCTGTTATGTTACTACAGTAGGGTGATAGATGTACTGCAAGAAAGAGGCGGATGGGTGGACTGCGTCTACTTAGACCTTTCCAAAGCATTCGATAAGGTACCACATAAGAGATTGTTATCTAAGCTTGAGACGATAGGATGTGTCAGGGGGAGTTTGCTGAAATGGATGGAGAGCTATTTAACAGATAGAGAAATGAGGACCAACATTAGAGGAACTTACTCATCGTGGCGGAAAGTTGAGAGTGGTGTGCCACAGGGATCTGTGTTGGCACCTCTTATGTTCCTTATGTACGTGAATGACCTGCCGATAGACATAAACTCCTACATGTCAATGTTTGCAGATGACGTAAAAATTATGAGACAAATAACAAATATAAGTAGTTGTGAGGAGCTGCAAGGGGATTTAGATAAAATATACGAATGGAGCACCAAGTGGAAAATGAAATTTAATATAAGTAAATGTCATGTGTTAAATATGGGAAGAAGTGTGAATAGACCAAATTGGGAGTACAGGATGGGAGATAATATAATTAGCAAGGCCGAAAAAGAAAGGGATTTAGGGTTGATTATACAAGATAACTTGTCGCCAGAGAAACATATTAACAAGCTCTTTAGCGGAATGTATGCAATGGCCGGGGATATGAAAGTTGCTCTGAACTACTTGGATGAGAACATGTTAGCGAAGATTATAAAAAGTATGATTAGACCAAGATTGGAGTATGCAGCAGTGGTGTGGTCCCCACATCTTAAGAAGCATATTCACAAGTTAGAAAGAATCCAGAGAACAGTTACTAGATTGGTTCCAAGTCTTAGAGAACTGCCATATGAAAGGAGGCTAGACAAATTAAATTTACCGAGTCTAAAAGGGAGGAGAGAGAGGGGAGACATGATAATGATGTACAAATGCACCCGAGGGCTGGAAAGGGAGGATATATTAATCATGGATACAGGAATAACTAGAGGCCACAGCTACAAAGTAAAAAGACCTACCTGCAAGAACTATATCAGGAAGTTTAGCTTCCCCTATAGATGTATTGACAAATGGAATGGGCTGGAGGAGGTGGTGGTAGGGGCAGGGAACATCCATATTTTCAAGAAAAAATTGGATGAAAGTAGACTGAGAGACGGGACAACACGAGCTTAGCTCAACTCCTGTAAACTACAATTAGTAAATACAGTAGCCTACGTATCACATACATATTGGGAGATATTTTGGCGAGGTATATTATTGTTTTAGGGATGGATGTAGTTACCGGGTGTACCACTACCGACATACAACATAAATCATCTATAAATACTTATAATAAAATAAATACTTATAAATCTATTATCTATAATACTAGGTTAGCTTGAATGCTAGACTACTCGGCCCACGGGACAGCTCGGAGCCTCGGCCCAGTAAAAACGAGACAGCTCGGCCCCGTGTTAATTACGTGACAACTCGTAATTAACCTAACCTAACCTAAACTACACATTATGAATCGAGAGAACTAGCCTAGCTATGACATAATTATACAATAAACGAACATTTCGCCCACATTACACACACGCCATAAACCCTCCACTTAGCTCTCCCCATCCTATATCCTGACTGGTCTCGTCAAATTGCCCCATAGCAAAACATGGGGCCGAACTGTCTCAAATAATGGGCCGAGTTGTCTCGCCGTCGTAGTGGAGTTGTCCATACTTACTTACTTGGTCATACTTGGTAGAATTCCGTCCTCTGTGGATGCAGCTAAAGTGGACCTCCGCTGCAGCCAGAGAGTGTGGTTACAGCGCCAACGATTGCCACTTTTAAAGCCAGATACTACAAACATAATAACATAACCTAGTTAATATTGGCTGACCAGTCTTTGGAGGTGGGGTTTACACAAGAAGCCTGCTTCTTAATTCCCCACTATCATTCAATAGGTAAGCCAGGCAGCTCCGCAACTCCCTCGTTCCGTCTATTTACTAACGAGTTGGATGCGGTGCTGGGATATCCTGGTGTTGGGGGCTCGTCTGGTACTGTAGCCAGCCATCGGTCCAGCTGACGCTTGAAGGAGTCCAAAAGTGGGCTGAGCTGTCCGAGCCGAGTTGTCCCATGGGCCGAGTCGTCCAGTCACCGGTTAGCTTAGGTTTAAGTTAGGTTGTTGGTTAGGGTAATGTATTTTTGTATCCAAAGGCAGTCAAAATAGACGGGAACATGATGCGTAGTGTAAACAAGACGGGCGGTACACCCGGTAACTACATTCTTGCCAAGTTGCGTTGTTTGATTGTATTTGTACATATTATATAGCAATTAAAATGTAAAACTTGCAAACTAAACAAACCAAAATTGGGACAAGGACAATATAAAGTCAAATTAAATTATCAAAATCGCTATGTGGAAACAACGCTTACTAAAATGAAAATTATTAAATAAAAGAACACAATCCACCACATAGGGTGTACATCACTACATGAGCAAGTTAATCTGTTTCCCAAGCAAACCAATCGCACATATAACAACGCACTATCGTCACGTTAAAGGAAGTAGTCAAGTTTGGGAAGTCCGGGACGTTCTGGCAAATTTTACTAAACTCTGCATGAATAAAGAAACTACATGTTAAATGTCAAAATATTATTTAAAATCAAATTTGCAACATGACAAGACATTAACAATAGTAAAAAATACAAATATTGATAAGATATCTATACTATTACAAAATAATATATAAAATACAGTACAGCACTCACTAACGATAGTGCTATCGGGTAGGTACCTGTAAGCATAGCATGCCTCAAGTGACCCCTTTCAATAACTACCCTACAAATAACCTACATTTATAGCACAAATAAACTAAGGAAATCGCAAAAGTAAGCAATTGATACTATCGACAATGAATACATATAATATAAAGAAATAATTGCAAAATATGAAGTAACAACAGATTTAAACAAAGAGTACTCTTTTAACAAGAACAATAAATTTAAAAAATCATCAATATTAATAATAATAATAATAATAGAAAAAGATAAACAATAAATACAGACAAAAAGTAAGCAGAGGTTATACAAGAAACTTCAAGTTAAAAATGCTTGATTAAAATTATTGATGTCAAATTTTAGAATACAGTCACAATAATTGACCCTAAAAAGATTAAATTTATGGAACAATTTACTTGCCTCAAAACCTCTGTCCACTAAGAGTCTGTATAGTAACCTAGCTCTAGCCCAAAAGTCATCTACTTTAGTGCAGATTTTACAAAATCTTATTAATTGGGAATAAAAACAATTATAAGTGATTTTACTATCGATATTACTACTAGGGAAAGGAAAGTTTATTACGTTAAAATTAAAATCATCAACTTTGTGATATACTTTAAGTATGCACTGTTCATTAACAATCTCTATATTTATATCAAGAAAATTTTTAACTTTATAATTTACGTTACATTGTGTGAGGGGAATAGAATTAGGGTAAATAAGTTTAGCAACTTGATTAAAATTTAACAAATTGCAAACAAGAATATCATCAATATATCTACTATTATTACTTAACAGTTTAGCAAGTGCTAATTTTTCTGGAATTTTATTTTTCTTGCTACTGTCAACTAAGTCTTTTATATATTTAAATTCTAAAGCAAGCAAGAATAAGTCTGCAATTAAAGGGCTAGCATTTCCACCCATAGGAATTCCTAATATTTGTTTGAAAATGTACGGCCCGAATCTAACATAAGTATTGAAAAGGAGGAATTTAAGGGCATCTTTAAGTTTAGTTCTATCAAAATATACAGAACTAGTGGGAGTAGAGCTAAGTGATGCATTATTAAAATATGTATAAACATTTATGAAATAATTACCATTCCTAACGAACCTGTCAAAGTGCAAATCTATAATAAAGCAAAGCTCTGAATATACTAAATCTAAAGGCAAATTGGTATACAAAGTTGAAAAGTCGAAGCTATGTACCGAGGTAACTTTCGGCATGGTATTTATTTTATCAATAACTTCTAACGAATTGTCAACACTCCAATAATAGTTAATGCCAGTTCTTCTCATGATGGTATTACAATATCTTTTATGAGTACTTTTAATGTATTTTAAGCAATTTACTACTTGTTCTGATAGAGTTTTAGTGGTAGCAAATTTTGCTCCGGCAATAAAGCGATATTTATAAGGTCTTTTATGAAATTTAGGTAACATGTATAATTTTGCAATGCACTTGTTCTTATCAGAAAGTTTAATATCAAATATTATATTTTTCTTGGTATGTTCATCGATTAAGTTATCAATATTCAGATTATTTTGAATTTCATAAACAGAATTACCGCAAATATTTTTACGTAATATGTTACCCTTTAATACCTAATTCTTTTTTCATATTTTCAAGATAAAATTTCTTACATGTGAAGCTATAATTATTGCTGGCTTTATCTACTGTAGTGATTACAAAATGTTTATGTAAATTTATTAAATCAGCTTTAAGCTTATTATAATTATAGTCTATAAAATCTGAAAGATTAAATTCATTTTTAAGCGAGAAAATGTTATTTCTAATTAACTTAATTAATAATTTAGACCATGCTTCTAGTTCTCTCGCATTGCAGCACGCAATTTTTAACAATTTATCTTTTAATTTATTGACTGAAAAACAATATCTTTTAAAATTATGTCCCATGTTACTTTATTACTCCCTATTCTAAATTTAAACCCTTTACGACATAGCTCCGCTAATTTGTCGTTTGCAAAATGTTTAACTAGTTCTACATCACCTGTTAATATGTGACATATCGGACTATAAATGAACTTTGCTAGTGCATCACGTCTGCTAGCTCTTTCACACATGACTCTTTCACACACGCATTTATTATTATTGAAAATATCATTATCTGAAAGATTTCCTAAAACTTTATTATAATTACAAATAATAGACCCAACAGGTCGTTCATATGAATACACTATTAATGGTTTGAAATCTTTACAACCATCTGGTAACATGGACTTAACTTTCTTTGAATTAATAAGACTGTTAACATTAATTTTGTCTAAAATTTTAGAGGAATAATTTTAGAGGAATAATTTAAAGTGGACATGACTTTATCTTTAATACGGATATCTTTGGATTTCTTAGAATTAGCTCTAATATCCCATAAAAGCAAAGACTATTCTTAAATTTATTTGTGAAATTATGTTTATTATTTAGAATATTTTCTATAAAAGGAGCAAAACTTTTCTTTTGTAGGCCTTTCAATGAATCTTTTAATTTTTTAATTCCGAAATAATGAATATAAATTATTAACAATAATTATAATATCAGACCTGCTTTTCTTTTTATTAAATGTATTTAGTCTTCTATTACTGTGTCTACCAGGTCTTCTGTTTAAAACAGGGAAGTTAAAATATGGGTTATTAAAATTGTTTTTTAATAAATCTTTATACAAAATGTTGCCTACATTTTTTATTTGATTGTTAAGTCCAAATGGATAGATGGTCATTAATTTTCCAATCCAATAATTTTCTCTATCTAAAACATTTTGATTACTTTGAACAATTTCTATAATTTTGTATTTACAATCAAATTTAGTACAATCTGTGTTAAAATGCTTATATAGAAGAATCTTGGAGTCGATGCCGTTCTTAATTCCTGATCTATGCCCGTAGGCTCTTTCTCTTAAACATTGCTCCGTCATTGTATACACATTTCTCACAGGTTATTAAATAGATAACATTCTTTACTTTACATGGAGATGTTACATTAACAGAAGAATTTAGAAACAAAAATTTTGTATTGGTAATGTAACTTTTAAAAAATGTTTGATGTTCAAAATCAAATTCATTCACAGAGTTTACATTTACAGTTATCAACGAAAAGACGCCGGTTATTTTCATTATTTAAGTTTTTATAATTTTGCCGGGTGCGTGGGTACATAGAATTTTCTAACACGTAGTCCGTGGCCGGTCCTGGTTCGTCAACGAGTACAAGTAAATTATAAGAGAATTACCCTTTACTTAGTAGGCTAGCCTACATAGTATTATTATGTTTACATTTTATATCATATAGCCTATATAGGCCTAGCCTATACTATATCAGTATTTCAATGCAATTTTATAAAAAAAAAAAAAAAAAGTGTATTCAATTGGCCTTTACCGACTTTTATATAGTAGGATAGTCTCACCCCTGGGGTATCATCGACATAAGTGGGTCATGAGAGAAGGTTTTTTTCTATTTACCCAGGGGTGGGCGCCTTCCCTCTCCTCGCCAGTTATATCTAACTCATTACTTTACCAGCGTCCTGCTTCATACATTTTGCCTTCTCTTCGCCTCTTCTGCCAGGTTTCTTGCTCTCTTTGTCTTACGGTCTTCTCTCCTATCCAGTCGTGATTTCCTCGGTAATTCGCTTTTCCTGTCAGCCTTGTCTCTCACCATCTTTCCAATGGGGCCTATATAAGTGCCTGTGAAATAAAATTTGCCCAAATTGAATTGGGTTATACCTTTGGCCACAAGGTACTGTATTCTGTTTCTGTGGTAGAATATGGTTTTTGATGCCTTCGACCATATCACCTGGTTGACACATTCATTGGCATTTTGAGTATGGCCATTACATTGTTTCAACAGAGTATCACTTGCCAAAGTTGCCAGTCTCTCGTACAATTGCACCAAGTCATTTTTCGTGTTCTTTCGTATAGGATGCCTTATGTTCTTTTCGTGAGTGCCTTTCACTTCCTTTCCTTCTGCCAACAGCCTCTTGTAAAAACACCAAGAAGTAACTCCGTCAGGGCACAGATCGTGGTTTGGATCTGCGTCGGTACTTGCACAATGTTCTAATGTTGCAAAAATTGCCTTCCTCATCTTCTCGACATTGCCCTGGTTATTGATTATGGCAAAACGGTAATACTCTTGGAATTTTCGAATGACTGTCCGTCCTTTAACTTCCTTGTTTGTTGATTGTGCATAGTCACGCAACAGTTTTCCCACCCTCTTCGCTACATGATTTATGCACTCCTCCTTCTTCATCGTCACATCCTCTCCATACAGATTATCCTTCACAATAGCACTAAAGGCTTTTGAATCTCCATCGGATATTATGGTGACATACCGGAACTTACACTTTTCGATTGATCTTTTCCATAATCTCTGCCATCCTTCTGTTTCCATGGCCGGGGAGCTGCCTTCAAAATTCTTGTTACACTCGTTCTCATGACTTGCGTACCAATCTCCCTTATCGTTTTTGTGTTGTTCACAGTATGCACAATACTTGGACAGCAATTCATAGTCAACTACCATGCCTGTTTCTAGATGGATGACTGTCACTACTCCATACTTAGCTACAAATCCACGTTGGGACCACGTGCTACCGCAGGTAACAGTGATATCTTTTATTTCAGGTGCTTCAGGGTTTCCACTTTCTATCTCATGAATTATATCTCTTGCCTTTTTCAATAATCTCTCGCATTCTTCGATTACTTCGCTCTCTATCGTCTTTGCAATTTCGTAGAATCTTCGTTCCGACACAAATTTGGTTTCCAATGCTACTTCCAAGTCTTGGAGAGTTTTATAGCCTGAATTCGCCAATGCAAACTCCACGAGCTTGGAATTTAAATGAAACCTTCCCGTTGGTAAAGTACGAGCCGAGGTCCAATCTCCTCTTTTGTCGCCACATACTGCACACGTCGATGTGACCTTATACACAGCACCATACCGCAGTGCAAGTTCAGGGGGTTCCAAGGCATCGTTCCCACAGCTGTCACATAACTTTGTGTAGTTATGGAAATAGTGTTTCCTGCTCACTATCATACATTCTGGTCTCGCTGTATCAGCTCCCATCTCCAGGTTCTTTCTTAGTTCTCTTTTCTTCATTGCAGGTGTAATTTCTTTGTTTTCTGGCTGTGGTTTGCTATGGGAACTACCAGAGGTTCCAGGTTGTGGTGTGGTGGGAAATGAGGCAGGACCCGGGGTAAATCCTGATGGGCCTGGATGGGGTTCCCCCTGCTTTCCTGCGGTTTCAGCCTGCACAGGTCCTGCTTGTTGACTGACCTTTTCTGCTTTCTTCCGAGCACTCTTCCGTCCAAGTGCTTGCAAATGCATCTTCTGTTTACTAAATCTCGGCATTCTGGTGGGCGCTGAGATATTAATCTACCCTCTCTGAGACTCTGACGGTCTTCTTCTTCTTCTTTTGAATCCGCCCTTGGTCTTGGTGCGAGAGTCACGCTCGACTGGTCGAGGTGTGGCCTTAGTATCGGCTCTCTCTCCTAGGATAAACTTATAAACTATAATGAAAATGGACAGGTTGAGAATAAAAGAAGATTAATGTTCCCCCGTGGGCATTCTCACCCCAGCCTCACTATTGTGAGGCTGATCTTTTCCTCCACACTCCCTCTAGGTAGTCCTTAACACTCCATGCAGTGGTCTCATTCCACATGTTTAGGTCGTTCAGGCCAAGCAGGTAGATCACCATTCCGTCGAGCCCCCATTCATACCTTCCTACCACTGCATTCCATTCCTCCTCACCAATCTCTTGCACTATGGATCTTCGCATTACCCACCTTTCTCCTTCAAATTTTCTGCACTTTAGGAGGATATGCTCCACAGGCTCATCCTCCCCGCTCTCGCACATCTTGCATGCCTTGTTGCCTTCATTTACACTTACACTTAGTTGTATTCCGTCCGTTAGTGACACAGTTGAGCTGGGGCTCCACTGCGACCAGGCAGCTCCCTTTCTTCCACTCTCCATTCCAGAAGTCGGTTGGAGTTGGTGCTGGGGTATCCTGGTGTTGGTGGCCGGTCCGGTATTTTGGCCAGCCACATGTCCAAGTGTTTCTTGAAGGTGTCTGGAGACACCCCGGTCATGTTCCTGAGAGGGGCTGGTATACAGTTGAACAGTCTGGTTCCATTGTATGTAAAGCTGTGATGGATCAGGGATTTGATTTTTTGTGTTGATCCCGGCGTAGTCCTCACATAGCACAGCCTCCCTCGCCTTTGGTGCTGGGTCTCTTGGATGTTTGGGTTTGGTACCTTTTTTTCCAAAATCTTCCAGACGTAGATGATGATGTATCTCTCCCTACGTCTTTGAAGTGAGTACAGCTGCAGCTCCTTAAGTCTCTCCCAGTAGTTAAAGTGTTGAAACCCATGGATTTTACTGGTGAATGTCCTCTGGGTGGCTTCAATTTCTGTTATTTCTCCTACTTTTTGGGGAGACCAGAGCTGGGAGCAGTACTCCAGTCGTGGTAGGACCAGTGACTTCCACAATGTTAGCATACACCTCTCATTTCTTGTGTGGAAGGTTCTCAGGATCCAGCCTGCTATTTGTTTTGCTGTTGTTGTGGCTTTGGTAATATGCTGGGAAAAAGTGGCGTCACTGCTCATATTTACTCCCAAGTCCTTCACTGTGTCCTTGGCGGTAATTTCTTGCTGTCCACTTTTGTAGTTGGTGTCGTTTTGTAGTGCTCTCTTGTTCCCGTACCTTAGAAGCTCGAACTTGTCTCCGTTTAGGGCCATGTTGTTTTCTTCTGCCCACTTCAGGATTTTGTCCAAGTCTTGTTGTAGTAGCTGAGCATCATGTCGTGAGGTGATTTTCTTCATGAGTCTGGTGTCGTCTGCAAACTATGTGGCTGTTGAGTGTTCCAGGTCCCTGTCGATGTCTCCTATCATGATGAGGAATAGGAGAGGTCCCAGTACTGATCCTTGTGGTACTCCGCTGATGACCCCACCTGCTTCTGATAGGCTTCCTTGAACCGTGACTCTTTGTTTTCTGTTGGTGATGAAGCTGTGGAGCCATCTTCCAAGGTCTCCCCCTATTCCCAGTGATTTGAGTTTATGTAGAAGGATCCCATGGTCCACCTTGTCAAAAGCTTTGGCGAAATCTAGATATATGACGTCTACATTTTCTCCGCCTTGAATATCCTGTAGGATTTTGTCGTAGTGTGATAGTAGTTGTGAGAGGCAGGAGCGGCCTTTTCTAAAGCCATGTTGCCCCTCGTTGAACGCCTCATTATCTTCCAGGAAGCTGACCATCTTAGCTCTTATTGTTCTTTCTATGATTTTAATAAGGTGTGACGTCAGCACCACTGGTCTGTAATTTTTGGCTATGCCTTTACTACCCCCTTTGTGTATTGGTGTGACATTACCTTCTTTTAGGGATTGTGGTACATATCCAGTTTGGAGGGACTTGCTCCACAGCAGTTTTAGAGGCAGGGCTAGCTGATGTTTGCAGTTTTGACCATCTATATGTTCTGCTGTTCAGCTCAAGCGACTTAGTTCGGGCCTTGAAGAGGAGTTCACCTTCGCAGACCGTGCAGATCCACAGGGCTGACCTTTAAATCGGTACTGGCTCAGAAACGTTAGTAGGAGGGAAAGTTTAGAGTAGAAGGATAGTTTAAGGGACATTTGTTTTTGTTATAAACTCCCCCCCCCCTACCCATTTCTCTTCCTCCACATTTTCTCCAGCATCTTCTTCACCATCTCCATGTCTTGTGTTTCCATCTCCTGTGTTAACCCCAACAGCGCCCCTACCCCTCTATCGTCTCTCTGCTTTATCTCCTCCCACCCCCTCTCGCACCGACGTTCCAAAAGTCTCCTCGACTGAAGCTCTATTCCTCATGTATCCCTCCAACTCATCTCTCTCCTCATTATATCTTGTACATTCCGTTACTATGTGCTCTACGTCCTCCACTATTGGGTCTCCTCCCATTTCACATTGGTTGCAGTGCGGTCCCATTCCATTCCATCTCCTTGTTCTCTCATTCGTCTCTAGCGATCCTGTCCTTGCTTAAACCTAAGAAGTGCGCATGGGGGTAATTAGACACGTCCTCTCCCTGTGCTGACGTATTTGAGCTGTTTCCATCACTAAAATATTCATTTTACCATAAATAGCATTAATACTTATCCTAACGCACCTATTATGGGTTGATTATAAAGGTATTAACCTGAAACAACAATAAAACGAGTGAAAACAGCGTTTGGATGGTCAAAATTGGAGATACAGGCCGCGAGTTATATAATGTATGGGTGAGGCAACCTGCTTTCCCGCCAATTTCCCCCAAGGCCACTGAGACACAGTCGATGGATACTCTCTCTCTCTCTTGCACTCGCTTGCTAACAGTGATAAGGCCCTGCTTGCAACTCGCTAATGTTAGCACGAAAATATACCTCAGAATAAGGGAATAACAGGGAAAATAGGTGATAACTGAAGGAGGGGAGGTAGAGGAGTGATATTTTGCATGGCCCAGGGGCAAAACAAAAATAGAAAAACTTTTTTTTTTTCTTTTTTTTTCTTTTTTTTTTTAACCCTCCTGGCCCGGGCAGGCTCTCAAAATGACAGTGTGGGCTACCCGGGCGATCTGGCCGAAAAACGTCTAGGCCTAGGCTACCGTATTTTTGTTTAGTTTAACTGCTAGAAATTTCCCACGCATCTATAAATGTAGTGCGGTTTCCAATCTGTAGAGGCGGACTCCCGTTGGAACTGTTTTATGCAGACGATTTAGTCCTAATAGCTGACAGTATGCAGGATGCTGAGGCCAAATTCAGAAAGTGGAGAGAGGGCATGGCGAGCAAGGGTTTAAGAGTCAATATTAACAAAACCAAGGTTATGCATTGTAGTTTGAGACGAGGCAATGTGGAAAAGAGCGGTGCATACCCATGTGCAGTGTGTGGAAAGGGAGTGGGCGTTAACTCAATTCAATGTAGCATCTGTCGATGTTGGGTACACCATGGGAGTAAGCGCTGTAGTAGAATAAAGGGGACCCTGCCGAAGGATAAGTCAGAAATAGAGAAATTTGAGTGCGTAGTATGCAAAGGCGAGCTTGTGTTAAGTGATGATCCTGTGGCTGTGAATTTTGGAAATGAGTCTTTGGAGCTGGTGAACAAGTTTTGTTACCTAGGAGATACCATCTCTGCCGGTGGTGGGGCCGAGGCTGCCACTGTTGCTAGAATTAGGTGTGGCTGGGGGAAGTTCAGAGAATTGCTGCCAATCCTGACCATGAAAAGAATGCCTCTCCCCCTGAAGGGAAAGGTGTATGCCTCATGTGTTAGAAGTGCAATGACGTATGCCTCGGAAACATGGGCCGTTAAAGTAGAGGATGTCAACAGAATGGAGCGTAATGAGATGAGAATGGTGAGATGGATGTGTGGGGCCAGGCTACAGGATAGAATAACAAATGTTGAGCTGAGGAGACGTTTAGGTATAAAGAGTATTAGCGAGGTGATGCGTACAAGTAGACTGGGATGGTATGGACATGTGGAGAGAATGGATGAACAAAATTGGGTGACAAAATGCAGGTCTGTGATTGTGGAGGGAGCTGCACCAAGGGGTGGACCGAGGAAGACCTGGGATCGGACTATACGTGCCGATCTCAAATCCAAGAACTTGCCAAGTGAAGCAGCCCTTAAGAGGGTTGCCTGGAACGCCGCCATTAGGACAAGAGACTG